>JAPKLX010000005.1:3580165-3690719 GCA_026898415.1 Leonotis leonurus
TAGTTATCTATACCCACATTAATTACTATTGATTATTGGTTCTTCAATTAATACCAATCATTAATAATGGTTCTATTAAGTAGTATCCACCATCCTAAATGATGATTTATTACTCATGAATTTTACTAATGGGTTCCCTAAAATTTTTTTCATAAATGTTGATGGTACTAGTGTCATAAATTTCTATAAATGAACATCTTCTAATAA
The DNA here is from genome assembly GCA_026898415.1 of Leonotis leonurus. Taxonomy (NCBI): domain Eukaryota; kingdom Viridiplantae; phylum Streptophyta; class Magnoliopsida; order Lamiales; family Lamiaceae; genus Leonotis; species Leonotis leonurus. The sequence continues at coordinate 3,580,373 of JAPKLX010000005.1, forward strand.
TAACATAAATCCAATAGGGAGAATTAATTACTACTAATGGTTTACATACTAATAATTTTGGAACTTTTGGTTTCGTAATCGAAAATAAAAACTAAAGTGTGGGAAGTTCACTACTTATGTCGGGATTCAAAATGCGGGGTATTACAGGTATGCTTCCTACAATTCACCATAATATACGTACTTTCAAATGACTACACACACAAAAACCACTTAAAATTAATAGATATACATTTCTGCACTCAAACAACTGTCATGACCCATATTTCATGTACTCAATCTGCACTCAATTGTCTTATCCTTATTCAGAAATCAATATACCATAAACAATATTTAATGGATGTTAGACAACAACTCTAGATCCTTATATAAACATGATCTTAACATACCATATATGTTACCAACAATAGGATAAAAACTACAAACCGAATACATTGCAATTGCAACGTTGTAACTTCACTATTAATTTCCTAAACTATCAATACCATCAACCAACATACTATTTCTCTTTAATCATATGTACTGAACTATCTATTTGTATATGTATTGAACCATCTCTTTTATCTCTTTCATATACTAAACATGAATAATTTTCTCTACAGGTTTTGGGTATGCTTCAACGCCATCCACTAACAAACCCTAAGTACAGAATTGTAACTCTATTATTCCACCATCCATTAATTCATAATTGTCATTAATCATATTTTATTATTTGTTTTTTTTTTACATTCAATAATCATATTTCACACACAAAAAAACACATGCAACTCACATCTTACAATACACCATAGAGAACATAAATATAATAAACAATATACTTCTACACAAATATAATAAAAGAAAAATATATTATAGAGCCCAAAACCAACACTCAACATCACATCATTTTAAAGCCCAACACTCAACTTCACTATTCATATATGTACTACATTGAAAATCATATCAACTTTGAGCCCAACAACTACTTTCTAATACATAAATAATTTAAACAATCAACTTAAATAATATAAATAATGTATAGATTAAACTTACATGGATAGCTATAAAACAAACATTTGGATACCTATAAAACCATCACTAAAAGACAAAAACAATTTTTTTGATGGGAAAGTGTGTGTTTCATGTGAAAATCCAATTATTTTTTTATATAATATATAGATTTTAAAATTTGGATATTTTTCATTTTAGAGTTACAAAGTGAGTAGTTCTCATAATTAACCATACTATTTTTATGTATTTAAATATATTAATATTATTCATCTATAAATGTTGTAGTTTTATATTTCCTTTAATTATAGTTTTAATATAGTTACATCAAATATTAGTTTGTGCAAATAATAAAATTGATATAAGTATTTTTTATTCAATTTAGAATATTTATTTTATAATTAAGAAAAAAGAAATTAAGTAAGAAGTTTTTATTTAATGAAATCATTTTTTACAAAGTATCATTCAAAAATGAAGATATTTTTTTGTAAAATAAAAATAATTACACAAAGGCATAATTATAAAGAAAAGCGAAGTAAGTTTATTAGATGAAAGAAAAATATGAATATTGAAAAATTAATAGATGTTCATGGTAGAGGAAATGAAAAATATATGATGTATATATAATTTCAAAAGTAACTCTTTGACAATGCAAGAGAGAGAAAATGAAAAGTTGGAAATGTGAAAAAGTCATGCTACAATTTTATGTCCCACACACATTGCACGCGCGTGTGATGCACGCAACAGTGTTGTGGAATGTGTCGCGCGCACGCGCGGGTCGGCGTGTTTTCTCACGTGTCCTTCTATTCCAGTAGATGTTTTACTTCATCCCTCTTCTACATCTACTCCATTTTTTTTCTTTCACTATGCATCTATGTCATCCACGTCATCTTCTACCTTACTTTTTACCTCCCATAGTAGATGTTTTTAACCCCGCCCGCCGCGGGCGGGTGAACTCGATTCATGGATAGAGTGCGACCACAATGACCGAATTGATTAGCTTCATGCATAATGATACTAAAGATTAGTCCCCTGCATTTCCGGACTGATTAAGCTAAATGCCCATTTTGTTCTTAGACTTGTCTAATATTTTAGGAGCATTGAGCCCAAACTATAGTGTTTTGAGGGCCCAAAGAAAAGAAAACCTACAACTAATCTAAACCGTTGGATTGAGCTTCAATGGGCATATAAATCATGACTTCCAAATCAAAAAACCCTAATCTCCATCTGGGGCATACAAGGATACAATTCTATATATAAACTCGCGGAATCGCAACGCAAAATCTCAGATCTTCACAGAATCCCAAAATGGCAACTCAGATGAGCAAGAAGCGAAAGGTAACTCCAAAATTCGAATCTACGCCTCTCTGTTCTCGATTTTTCGTTTTTTCTGATGTGTTAATTGCGACAGTTCGTGGCTGATGGAGTTTTCTTTGCGGAGTTGAACGAGGTGCTCACGCGTGAGCTAGCTGAGGACGGTTACTCCGGTGTCGAGGTTAGGGTTACTCCAATGAGGACTGAGATCATCATTCGAGCTACCCGAACTCAAAACGTTCTTGGTTGGTATTAATCATTTCTTACTTGAATTCCGATGCGCTTTACAGACGAATTTGGCAAGTTATAACAATTGAAGATTTGATTTTTATTCATATTTATTTGATTAACTATATTAGGAGAAAAGGGCAGGAGGATAAGGGAGCTCACCTCGGTGGTGCAGAAGAGGTTTAAGTTTCCAGAGAACAGCGTCGAGTTGTACGCTGAGAAGGTTAACAACAGGGGGCTTTGCGCCATTGCTCAGGCAGAATCCCTTCGTTACAAACTCCTCGGTGGCCTTGCAGTTAGACGGTAGTTATTAACTTCTCGCATTACAATTATTTATAAGTGATAGTTACTGCTTGAATTGGTTAAATACAGGACTCGTCTCATATAGTGATCTTCTTTTAAATTATTTATTATGTCCGACTTACTAATACTTACATGTCATCCTACAAGCAATTTTGGGCCTTTAATACCAACTTCTGTGTCGGATGATGACTAGAGTAATCGTCTTTCCTCATGCATTAGTCGGCATGAAGCGTACTATCCTCATGTTGCAGCCATGAAGAAGGCACATCATTAGTGGTTTTATCTGAAATATAGGCATATGTAGAGTTGATATGTAGCAGTAGTTTTAACTGCTTGAATCTGATAGATACATGAGTTATATTGCTATCATTTTATTGATTGTTTATGATGTGCGACTGACTATAAAATTCATGTCATCCTAAAAGCAGCTTTGGGAATTTAATACCAATTTTTGTGTCGGATGATGACTATAAAAATTGTCTTCCTCCATGTGCATTTGTTGTCATGAAGTGTATTATCCTCATGCTGCAGCCATGGAGTAGGCACATGATTATTGATTTTATTTGGTCTGCTGTGTTTAGATTTGAACAATGTAACTGATGTATCTATAAGAAATTTTGTGACTTTTTGTGTTATTTTGTATCTCCTCCATGGATAATGACCCCATGACGTGAGTGTCTTTTGACTTCGTTTTATTGTTTTGCTGCTTGTTTTGTCCTGAACTGTAAAGGGGTAAATGTTTTCTGAGCAGTTATTTTTGTATTTGTGGTAACAGAATATTTGTTTCTCTTCCATTAAATGGTGCCTGAGTTGTGTTTCTTGTTTCTCAGTGCATGCTACGGAGTTTTGAGATTTGTTATGGAAAACGGTGCAAAGGGTTGTGAGGTATGGGGATTCCTTGCTGTTTTGAACTTCCGTTATCTTGTTATGCGTTTGTATTAATGTATTTGAATCTTGTTACCATTAGGTTATTGTCAGTGGAAAACTTAGGGCTCAGCGTGCCAAGTCCATGAAATTTAAGGATGGGTACATGATTTCTTCTGGACAACCTGTGAAAGAGTACATCGATGCTGCTGTCAGACATGTTCTACTCAGACAGGTATATATGTTCTACTCAGAAATTTATTGTGCATGTGAATTGAGTTCTCTTACTCTTTTTCTAATATGTTCATCTGCTTAGGGAGTTCTGGGTATCAAGGTTAAGATAATGCTTGATTGGGATCCAAAAGGTAAGGTGGGCCCCATTACTCCTATGCCCGATCTTGTCACAATCCATCCACCTAAGGAGGAAGAAGTTTTCCGACCTACTTTGGAAGCACCCTCTGAAGTTGAGGTGCAAGTGTAGAGGTCATTCACTTGTTTTTTACCTAGAGGCATTAAATTCAAGTTTCTTTTATGTTTTTTTTTTGTTTACATGAATACCTCTCTCTTTGTATCTTTCTCCCAACATATGTGTAATTTAGAACCAATTGTTTGTTGCTGGTTTTTTTTTTTTTTTTGATTATTTACTAATACTGACTATTTTTCATTGACTTATTTTCTTGCTTTAAATGAAACTAACAATGATAGTTCAACAAGCCAAAAGAAATTACTGTCTTCATATTTTGGAAGAATTGTACAATTCCGTATAAAGAAATATGACTATAAAACTTCAAAATGTTGTGACTTAGTTCCTAGTTTACAAAGTTGTTCTTTCGGAATTTAACAGGTCTTGCTATTCTACGCTACCAGGTGCACATGTAAAAGAGAAATATTTCTTGGCTAACAAACTTGTAGCTTTGTTGTCATTATATACAAAGCTAATCATATAAAAATTTATAGTAATTTCCAAATCTGTAAATATAACTAATAAGTTAGGGATATAAAATTGTAACGTTTGTGTTAATACGACACAAAAATAACATGATATGTTATAGACATTGTAAAACATAAAGTTATAAAAAGAAAACAGACATAATAATTATAAGATTAGAATAGCAAATAATGAGGCTTATATTGATCCTCATTTAGTGGGTCATTTCTTTTGTGATAAACTGTTAGCACTAGTTCTACATTTTGTATTTGTGGACTGAGGATAAAAAAGGTTGGCACATATACTTTTCATATTTTAAATCACATTTTTTTCGATTTAGTATGAAAATCAAGCAAAAAATCTAGTTTAGTTGTTTCGATTTGGGTTCAACAATAACGATTCCAATTTTAGGTCAATAAATGAAATTATTTTACCATTCACATTTCTTGCAAATTTAAAACCAAAACTATTTATTGATTTTGAACTAGGTAAAACCCATCCGTTCACATTTCTTGCAATATCAATTTTGATTGAACCAAATCATCAAAAACTACTAGTTGTGCTTGTGGTTTCGAAATAAAATATGTATATTTATAAAAATGTATGTTTTTATAAATATCTACAAATATCACATATTTTTAAACGTGTTATTTATTTATTTTTATTATGTACTTATTATTAATATTATAAAGTTTTGAAACTATATTTCAAATGAAATTTATAAAATCATGTACAAATTAACATTACTTACTTATAGCATTCCTACTTAATTTTATTACATATATTAAAAAAATGAAATTTAATTTGAAATTAAAAATCACGGAAATGGAAATCAAATCGAACCAAAACTAAAATTTCTCTTTGAAACATGTCCAATACAAAAGCGATTTCAATTATGATTTCAACTATATATAAACTAAAAGGTACAATTTTGGTTTTCGATTTTGAAACCAAACATAAAGGTAACTAACTCTCCTGTGTTCCTACACTAGTTGTAAATATGTATGAACAAATTTACGGAAGTCAATTCCTAGAAAGGACTTCATTGATTGAAGTTGGAAACTCTTGAAACAAATGATTTATCAGTACCACTTCGATTGTTTGAAAAAGGACATTTATTTTCGGCATGCGAATCGAAAAACTTTTACTATTTTAAAGTGTGTACTAAACAAAGAAGAAAAAATAATTGAGTACGTACTCCATTAAGATTAGTCCCCATATTTCAGAACTAACTAAGCTAAGCCCATTCTGTTGTTATATTAGTTTAACATTTTAGGTGCAGTGAGCCCAAAATCTAGTGCTTTAAGGGGCCCAAACAAAAGAAAACCTACAACTAGTATAAGCCGTTGGATTGAGCTTCATGGGGTCTATAAATTCTCGAAACCCTAATCTCAATATAGGGCTTACAAAGTTACAATTCGATAAATAAGCTCGCTGAATCGCAACGCAAAATCTCAGATCTTCATTGAATCCGAAAATGGCGACTCAGATGAGCAAGAAGCGAAAGGTAACTCCAAAATCCGTATCTCCATGTTTCTGTTCTCGATGTTCAGTTTTTTTTTTTGATGTGTTGAAATTGCAACAGTTCGTGGCAGATGGAGTTTTCTTCGCGGAGTTGAACGAAGTGCTCACGCGTGAGCTAGCTGAGGACGGTTACTCCGGCGTTGAGGTTAGGGTTACTCCAATGAGGACTGAGATCATCATTCGAGCTACCCGCACTCAAAATGTTCTTGGTTAGTATTAATCATTTCTAATTTGAATTTTGATGTTATTCAGAGACCAATTTGGCAAGTTATGACGATTGAAGATTTGATTTTTATTCATGTTTATTTGCTTGACTACAATAGGAGAGAAGGGCAGGAGGATAAGGGAGCTCACCTCGGTGGTGCAGAAGAGGTTTAAGTTTCCAGAGAACAGCGTCGAGTTGTACGCTGAGAAGGTTAACAACAGGGGGCTTTGCGCCATTGCTCAGGCAGAATCCCTTCGTTACAAACTCCTCGGTGGCCTTGCAGTTAGACGGTAATTATAACTATTTCTCGCATTACAATTAGTTGTATAAGTGGTTGTTACTGCTTGAATTGTGTAAATACATGACTTGTATCACATGGCTATTTTCTTTTAGATTTTTTATTATGTCCGACTTACTAATACTTAAATGTCATCCTAAAAGCAATTTTGGGCATTTAATACCAATTTTTGTGTCGGATGATGACTAGAGAAACTGTCTTTCTCCATGCGTCAGTCTTCATGAAGTGTACTATCTTCATGTTGCAGCCATGTAGAAGGCACATCATTAGTGGTTATCTTAAATATAGGCTTATGTAGAGTTGATATGTATCAGTAATTGAATTTCTTGAATCTGATAGATACACGAATAATCTTATATTGCAATTATTTTATCGATTGTTTATGACATGCGACTCACTATAACATTCATGTCATCCTAAAAGCAATTTTGGGAATTTAATACCAATTTTTGTGTCGGATGATGACTAGAAAAATGTCTTCTTCCATGGTGCATTTGTTGTCATGAAGTGTATTATCCTCATGTTGCAGCCATGGAATAGGCACATGATTATTGCTTTTATTTGATTTTCTATATTTAGCTTTGAACAATGTTACTAATGTGCTATAAGAAACTTTGTGATATCAATTCCAATTTTTAAATTATAAGGAATATATTGGAGTAGACTCCCAGAGACGACAACTTTGTGTTATTTTATATCTCCTTCATGGTTAATGACTACAGGTGGTCGAGTGTCCTTTTACTTTGTTTCTTTGTTTTGCTGCTTGTCTTTGTCCTGATCTTGTAAAAGGGTAAATGTTTTCTGAGCAGTGATTTTTGTATTTGTGATACCAGAATGATTTGTTTCTCTTTCATTAAATGGTCCCTGAGTTGTGTTTCTTGTTTCTCAGTGCATGCTACGGAGTTTTGAGATTTGTTATGGAAAATGGTGCAAAGGGTTGTGAGGTATGGTGATTCCTTGCTGTTTTGAACTTCCGTTATCTTGTTATGCGTTTGTATTAATGTATTTGAATCTTGTTACCATTAGGTTATTGTCAGTGGAAAACTTAGGGCTCAGCGTGCCAAGTCCATGAAATTTAAGGATGGGTACATGATTTCTTCTGGACAACCTGTGAAAGAGTACATCGATGCTGCTGTCAGACATGTTCTACTCAGACAGGTATATATCCTATGTTAGTTTTTTTGGTATTGTGCATGTGAATTGAGTTCTGCTACTCTTTTTCTAATATGTTAATCTGCTTAGGGAGTTCTGGGTATCAAGGTAAAGATAATGCTTGATTGGGATCCAAAAGGTAAGGTGGGCCCCATTACTCCTATGCCTGATCTTGTCACAATCCATCCACCTAAGGAGGAAGAAGTTTTCCGACCTACTTTGGAAGCACCCTCTGAAATTGAGGTGCAAGTGTAGAGGTCATTCACTTGTTTTTACATTTGAGGCATTAAATTATGTTTTTGTTTACATTGTTTGTTATTAGAGATTATTTGAGTGTTTAACTATTACTAACTTTTTTCCGTGGACTTATTTTCTTGCTTTGAAACAATCTAACATAATTGTTCAAATAAGCCATGAAAAAAACTGTATACATATTTTGGAAGAATTAAAACATCATAATTCACACCGCTATTCTTTAGTAAATTTGTTGCCCTGCTCCAAATAATGATTTCTTTTCATCACGATTATCTACAAAGAAGTTGTACTGAACAGTATCCAAATTTTATTAAATGAAGTATAATAGGTTTGATATTTTATAGTGGGTAATATGGAGAAATTGGCACTGGACGTACAGTTTGAAAAAAAAAAAAAGTGTGATTGTTATTTTCCATTTATTCATTTGTTATAATTCAATTCATTTGTTATAATTAGTGTCTGTGCACAGGGTGAGTACAGGCTATCAATATTTTATTCAAAGAGTTTAATATATAAATAAAGAGTATATCATATTTAATTAAAATTAAAATTTATATATAAATTTGTTACATGTGATGACACATTACTATAGATCTTATTTTTGATGTTTGGTTTTACGATTATTTCATAATCATAATAAAATTTACTATTATACTTTTCATAAATAGTAAATATTATATATTCAAAAAGGTGTGGATTCTACCACTTTTATCACTTTTACACACTACTTTATACACTCTTTTTAATAACCGTATCAGAAAAAAATGTGTCATGCTTAGTGGGATGGAGGGAGTATATATTTATGTTTTGATATATAATATATGTAGTATTCTTTCTGTTCACGAAAGTTCTTTATATTTTGTCATTTTAGTCCGTTCACAAAATTTTCTTTACATTTCAAACTTTCCATATATAGTAAGTTTACCCACGCAACTCATACACACAAATTAATTAAAAATAATAAATCATGTGAGACATAAACTCCACTGTCCAAACTCCACTCATCTTATAGTTTTGCACAAAGTCAAAACACACCGTGTCAAAGTGACAAGATCTTTCATTGACAGAGGGAGTAATATTTTGTTACATCATTAATTTTTTTAAATAACTTTAATAAAGTTGTATATTGATTAATATGATTCAACATAATATGAATAAAAATAAAATATGAATAAATTTATTTATATTTATGTTAATAAGCAATTATTAGCATAAAACAAAATAAAATTATTAAATATAAAAAATAAGTTTATTCGTATTTTCAATATAGATCATGTGAGACATAAATATTTTCAATATAGATCATGTTAATAAGCAATATCAGTACTTTAGGGGATCGCGAGCCAATCTATCGCTGCAAGATTGGGCTCGGGCAAGTGAGCCTCCACGTAAGACTGCGTTGTGGTGGTGGTGGTGGCTCGTTGCCTGTGGGCTCTAGGCACCTTTTTTTTCTTTCTAAATTTAGAATTTTATTTATTCTAATTTTCAACTATAAATATCAAATTTCAATCTTACTATTTCACGTATTTCTTCCACTTTTTCAATCTTCCTACCACTTCTCTTCAATATTTTCAAATTTAGCTCTTTATATTTTTTAAAAAATGGATGCTAAATTTCTTGCATACTTTGCCAAAAAAAAAAAAAAAAAACCGGAGCCAATATCCGACCTTCGATAATCAAAGTTCCGGTGGTTTGCCATAGGGATTTGCAAGTTTTGCTAAACAAAGCTCGAGTTTTTCACTTTCAATTTTCAACACTCCTCAATTTTTCTCGCCATTTCTTGGCCAAAATTATCCCGGCTAATTTTCTGACCAAAATTATCCCAATCAATATTTTCTTCCCACTTTTTCTTTTATCATTTTCCGAAAGAACTTGAAAAAATTAATTTGAATGATTTATTGAACGACGTTTCAAAACGAACTTATTACAAATTTGTTCAATGAGAAGTTGGGCCTTAATTTTTGTTTGAACCACTATTTAATTTAGTTTCTAAACACTGGTTCTAATGCGTAGGCCCAAATTCCATGACATACCCTGAGCCTGAGCTACGTCGATGTACATCTTCATCATTATTGGTTAATAGCATATTATGACACTATGAGGAGTATTTACTTATTTGTTGTGCGATTAAATATTTTTATTATAATAAGTAGCTTGCCATAGTTGATCGAATAAAAATAGTGTATTGTAAGTTACTCAATACGAGTTTTTCAAAAAAAAAATTGAAAAGTGAATTTTAGTAGAAAAGGAATTTACCACAAAATATATGTAAGATTTCAAATATTGAGCGTCTCTGGACCATATCTAGAAAGTATAAAAATACACTTTGTAAAATGTCTCACCGTCTATAATTGACATAACTAATTAACGTGTCCCGGTTGTTGTGGTAATACCACATAATATCACATCAGCATGCAAATCACTATGATTTTTGTTTTTATTAATTTGTATTGAATAATATTAAACTTCGACATAATTAATAAACCCTAGTCAGAAAGTGAGAATTAATAGATTTTTTATTAAAAATTTAATATTTATCTACAAGACATGTCACATCATTTGCGAATAATTTCTAACAACATATTATATGATTGTGTTCACCATAAAGTATATACATCTTATATGATACTCTCGATACCAAACACAAAACCAACTCGAATAGAGATTATATAATTCGATCGAATTTTATACCCCTCAAAAGATTTAGAGGGTGTTTGACTAAACTTATTTTAAAGAACTTATAAGCTTTTGGAGCTTATAAGCTATAACAAGAACTTATAAGTTGAGAAAATAAGTTGGGGTGGAGCTGCTTATTTTTTAAAGAGCTTATAAGCTTCAAAAGCTTATTTTTACAACTTATAAGCTCTCAAACAACTTAATTTGCCAAACACTTTTAAGTAGCTTATAAGCTCTTAAATATCTTATAAGCTCTTTTAAGAAGCTTATAAGTTTAGCCAAACATCCCTAATAAGCTTGGTTATAGTTGCGAATTAATTAATTAAATTTGTGGTTAATAGAATAAGCACAAGGTGGAAAGTGATCTTAGTAGAGTTTAAATTTGTGGTCATACTCTCAGCCTAATAAGGGCAAAATAAACCATCATGTCACCTCTTAGATCATGTAACACATTAATTATTGATCATGAATCTACTCATACAATAGAAAATTAAAATAGATATAACCCAAAAAATAAAATAAAGATACCCCTAGCTATAATTTATTAATAAGGTCCCTATTTATTTTACTGAGATCAGGAAATTAGGAGCCATTGATAGGTCCCACCAACAAATCATAGGTAGTACAATAATGGAGTCCTAATAATATTTGATTTTTTTTATACGGAATATAAGTATAAATTAACTATATATATATATATATATTTTTTGTTTCTATCAACTATTTATAATATTTTCTTAGTCCCCACTTTTTATCACTCCCTCGTGTCATGATTATTTTATCTACAATTAAAATGAAAAGAATGGAAAAGAGTTGTTTGGGGAAAATTTTCTTTTCTGACCGAAAAAATTTATCTAAAGAACATATAAAAATGAAAATGGTCGATAAAAAAGGAAAATATTTATTTTCCAGCTTTTTCCATCTAAATGAATCTTAAAGTAATAAACGGTAAATAAGGGTATAATGATACATTCAAATTACAAAATGTTAACTACATCATTATTCCGTTTAAAACCTTCTTTGGACCTCAACGTAGGCCCACCGCGTCCTTCCTTGTGTGTCGGAGATATCGATCAAGTGTTGGGCTCTGCTTGGCAACTCCACTTGGAGAGCTAGAATGCAAGGCAGGAACTAGATCCTTTTCTCCTTCAAGACTTCAACAATCGACTTCCACCGGCATCATCTTTGCCCCCTTTTTCAGGTTTTCTGGCACTTAACATCTTTGGTTTAGGCTGCTTGGATTTGTGTTTTATTTTTTAATATTATATGGATGATCCGATCCGCAAGGACCGTGATTGGGAATTATTTGATTGTCTTTCTCTGGACGAAAGCACGAGGAGGTGTACAAAGCCCGCGGTGCCCTAGCCCGTTGTTTGCCATGCGGTAGTTGGTCTAGGTCAAATTATATTTGATTAAGAAGTGGTTGTAATAGTAGGCAACATAGTGAATGCTGCAACTAGATATGGATTTATGACTTCGGAAAGTATTTGATTGAAAGTAATCTAGCATCATGATAACATCTTTTCGACTTTGCATATTTCCTTTGCTTTTTAGAGGTAATTCGAGGAATGGGGAAGCTTCGCGAACTCTCACGGACAATTTCCGAGATCAAGCAATTCGACGAAAGATTTGATCTCCTCACTCTTTCGAAAAGAGGTCCATCATTGTCCTGAAGCCAGTCCTATTTGATTAGGAAGCCCTCCGTTGCCGAATACAATGGGATTTCACACCTGGCAAATCTTTGACTCTAGTTAACTACACCATTATTCGGTTTTTGCATCGTTTTGTATACAATTCAATATTTGCATTCTTGTTGATTTGTATATTATATGTTTCCATTTTTTCTTGACATATTTGTTAAGTGATCCTCCTCGTTTTAAAAATTTAATGGAGGACTATGTAAATCGTTGTACAAGTTCTATATTGTTAATATTTCGTAAAATTTTGATATCTATTATGTTTCTGCGCATAACAATAGAGACTGAGCTGCATCATTATAGATTTGTCGAGAAAAAACTTATATATCTCTTGTCCATTTCCTCATTGGCAACAAAATGCTCGACTCCAAAGACAATGTTGGATGGTAAGTAACCAGTTCGAATATGCATTGTAATAAGTTCGAATATATGTTTTTTAATTACTTTGAATATACATTATAATAAGTTCGAGTATGTATTGTAATTTGTGCTGATTTCTCCTCCCTAATCTATTGATTTTTTCTTCCGCTTTCTTTTCTATTTTTCATTATATAAAATTTTGTATTGATTCAACATTATTATTGCGTTTAAGTTTGAAAGAAATTTTTCAGTGGGAATTTTTAAATTTGAATATGATATGAATCAAATAATTTTTTATGAAAGTTCAATTTTTTTTTATTGATTTACCATTTACATTATTTTTTAACTATGCAAATTTTCACCCAAGTCTTGAGTGGAAAAATATTTTTTTTAAAAGATTTTCCCCTACTAAAAAAGGATCAAATGAGGGCTATACTAAGAAACTGAGTACTTACAATCAGTGGTCGATCTAAGAAGTAAGAAGGACCAAGTGGGGGCTTTTATCCCCTACTAAATTTTTTTTAAAAAAAAGATTTTTATATTTATAAAATTGTAAAATTCACGATATTTTAATAAATAACTATGCAAAAGTCTCTAATATCAATACATAACTATCTATTATTAGAGTCTCCAACAATTATTCCAATAATTACCTATCCAATTTGACCACAAACATATGTTTCATGCTTGTTTGAGTAATAGCAATGATATTTCCCAATATCATGCTAAGAATAGCTAGGATTTCCAGAAGAAGATGTCATTCGTTTGATGAGAAATAAAAAGGAATATCGAAAATTCGATTGGCTGAAGCTGAAGCAGCTACTTTCGAAGTAACGAAAAGAAAAACATCGACTGGAGTGGGAGAGTCAGAGTTAAAAAGAGGATTCCTCACTTCTTTTTCTCATTCAAAACCATGCATTCTCATCTCACACGGCTCCTAAGTGATAAAAGAAAGAAAAACTCATCTTCTTTCTTTTTTGATTTGCCTTCCTCACGTATGTATAAGACCGAACCCATTCGATTTCTAAACAAGATTACTAATCCTTAACTTTTCGAAGAATCCTTCATCAGTGGTTGTGAATGACTGATTATTTCAATCTTTGCGACCGTAATTGTTTTTTAAAATTTCACATTAAAATTCAGCTCCTACCAATCATTTTTCCTGACTCCAAAGTAGCCTAATAAAATAAAGTGCAGTGTAAGGAAATGAGGGATAAGGGCCATCCATAGTAGAGATTAGAGAATAGATAATAAGCATGAAGTGATCATAAATTTAGAGTTCAATACCAATTTAGAGTTCAATACCAATAAAAAAGATATATATATATATATATATATATATATATATATATATATATATATATATATATATTGGGTCCCTTTTGAAGTTGTTGGGGTTCACTATTCACATAGTATATATCTTTCTCCCAAACTGTAGTCTTTTGTTTTTGAACAACTCAACTTCCTATTTGCTGATCTAAAAGTATAACCCCACTCCCTCAATAATTATTTCATTGTCAATAGCATCCAAGATTTTGTCATTGCATGCACCCCCACCCCAACCCAAACCCCATTAAAAAATATAAATAAAATAAAAATTATTAAATTTAAAAGGTTCAAAAATACCATCATCATCATCTCATCTCTCATCTGAGATTCTTCTTCTGTGGAACTCAAAAGATTGCATTCCATCAATTATTTGAGAGCATCTATTTTCTTGGTATCATTTCTGTTCACTTCTCCACATACAAAAAGGAGGAATATAATTTTATATTCCACTCTTAGCAACTAAAATCCACCCAATTTGTCTATAGTATATACATTGAGTCATTGAAGAACACCAAGTTAGAAAACCATTTTCAAAGAAAGAGGAATTTAAAAAGGAACAAAAGGGGACAAACAAGACCATTAGAAAGATAATTGATCAATTAAAAACTAGCTCTATATATATATGCATTCATGATAATACAACTTTTGACAAACACAAAAAGCAAAAGGCTCATAACAATTTTCAATGCTTGTTTTCATGAGATACAATAATATCAGCTGTCATCTCTCAAAACACAGTAACAAAGCCCACACACTCCACAAAATAGAGACATCCTTGATTCAATTAGACAAGAGAGAGTACACAAAGTTACAAAAGCATTAGTAATAGCAATAGTGATAGATATAGTGCCACTATTATTTTTTCTATTAATTAGGTAATAAGCAATTTGGGATGCAATGCAATCAATATAAACTAGTACTGGTAAGAAATTGAGCTACAAACTACAAACTAAATCATATTTGCTCTTCTTCTTTTCTTTTTTTCCAACTACCTTATCAAGAGCAAGCAACAAGAGTTGTTGTTTCTCCACCTCTTAAAAGAATCAAGAACTCGAGAAGAGCCTCAGCCGGGCCTATGCCACTTGTGCCCGGCTTTCCCATCGGATTTGAAGGCACCGTTCGAGTCGCCTTCAGACGAACCATCCATCGATTTAGTGAAGGATGTGGAGAGATCAGAATAGAGATCAACAACCCTCCTAATATTGTTGTTGAGCTCCCTAATTAGGCCAACGTTTCTGCTCAAATTATCCGGGATTTTCGACTCGTGGTTTTGATTAATCTCATTGATCAGCAGCCTATTCTGATCTAAAATATTCTGGACTTGCACAAAACTCTTTTGGAAACCCTGCATAACCTTGCCATCTACTTGGCTGCCATTGCCAAATCCAGAAAAAGTGTCACCCTCCATTTAATTTATATATTGAGATGAATTCAATTCAAGGGGAACACTCCTGCACAAGAGGAGGAAAGAAACATAAAGGCAAAGATTTAGAGGGAATGATGAAACATAAAGAATGAATGAGGAGATGATTGTGTGGTAATAGGAACATAACAAGAAGAGACAATCATGTAGTATTCAATGGCTTTATTTGTTTTTGAGGAATGCCCATTATCATATAGTATTATTTTTTTCTCACATGTACTTGTTTATATTAAAATTAGTACCAGACAAAACATGATGAGATTTGAATTCTTTAAAGACAATTTGGGAATAAGAGACAAGGCCTGAACTTGATATCATGCCACCCCAACCCCACCCACCCTGTTGGTACTTTCTTTAACATAAACTGGGGATTAACCCAAGAAAACTCATAACATGTGTATGCTTACTACTTTTACAAGTTTGTACATATTTTACAACAACAATAATATACAATGATTGTGATTGGGATTGTGATTATTGTTACTGTTGAAATTCTTACTATTAGTTCAAGTAAGATAATAATAATTAGTATTAATTTTTTTGAGGGATGATGAGATGTGGAAAAGCAGATCCTTATTTCCAGAAAAGAGAACCTTTTTTACAATGTACTATGAAACACCCAGCTAAAGTTTAAGCTCAGAATTTCAAAAGAAGAATCTCCCAACACAAAGAGAAAAAAATTATAAAAACAGTCAATCATTGTATTATTTCAAAGAAACCAAAGGAAGAAATGATAGGAACACATTAATATTCTTATTAAAAAAAACTAAAATAAATAATAATGATGGTCAAAAGTGAAATGACTGTTGCAGTGTTTGTGCGAATGAGAATTAAACCATAAATGGTAAGAAATGGTAATTATATTAAGCCTCAGAAAAGCAGGAAGCAAAGGACGAATGGGGAATTCAAATGTTGGTGTATAGTACAGCAAAAGATTTACAGTTGCAGAAATCCAATTCCTTAAAATAGAAACACAAAAGGAAAACAAAAACAATACCATTAAAGAAATCATTTACCGTTTAATCAAATAATGGAAGCCCATTAAAATCTCAGATCGAGGTTTTGAGTCTTCCTTCAAAAAAAAAGTTAAAAAAATAAAAATTTGTAGCACTATTTTTAACAAAAAGTAGGAAAAGATAAATGGTGGAAGTTTGGAGAATCATAAAATATAGAAAAGGAGCATCTTTAGAAAAAAAAAAAACATATATATAAGAGAATTGTGCAGCAAGTAGAGAAGAATCTTTGTGAAGATGAAGTGATGTGTGTGTATGCGTATATATATATATATATATAGTAGGAGTAACATACATACCTTTGGAAACTGGGAACATTAGTAAAGGAAGGGTAGAGATTGAAGTAAGAAAGAAAGAAGGGCGATGAAATATGAATGAATGAACGAATCGAATCTCGAAGGAGAGAGAGAGAGAATATGCAGATATGACAGTGAGGCTCCGACCCACCCTTCGTTCTGCCTTGCCTTGCCTTGCCTTTGTCTACATAGGAGTATTATACATGTAATGTAAATTCCTTTCTCCCGTCTATTTTACTTGACATGTTTTATTATTATAATAAATTTATATGAATATAAAATGTGTCAAGTAAAGTAAATTGAAAGGAGTAATAACTATCTCCTAATAAATTTTACACAATTTATTATTTTAATACATTCACATAAATATAAATTATGTCATGATTATTGCAACGTAGGGAATAGTATTCACCACTACTCAAATCAATATTCACTTTCCTCCGCTCTTTCTTCTCCTCCTGCCTTTTCTCAAATTTAATCATCAACTATAATTATCCAATATTCGACTTACTATTTATGTCACATTAATAACGATCAATTTTTCATTTTTGGACGTTTTACTAATAATGATTTATTTCTTTTTTGGATAAAAAATATCACATGGATTGTTTCTTGGTTTTTGTGTGATAGATATATATTGAGTGTTTCTTAGTTTTCGTGTAAAAAACAAATGAATCGTTATTAATGGGACGGATGGAATATATCATTATAGATAATATTATTATATAAGTATTACTATTATTTATTTAATTTTGTAGATATGTTATTAAATTTTACTCCATTCGCAATATTTATGATAATATTTGATTAAAATTATGTGAGATTTATTGACTTTTTTGTCATAAATGATGAGATAAATGAAGTACTCTATAAAAGACGAAGATTGATATAAAAGCGGAATATTTTATTTTATCATCCCTTCCGGATTTCTTCTTATTTTTCTTCCTTCTCCTTTTGTCGTTAATATTTTGTACAATAAGTTGGTAGATTATAAGAACTCATATTATACGTTATCACCAGGACTCTCTAATCAATTGAATACAATGATTTGTCTTAAGAAATAATTTGTCTTTCCTACGAGATATGTTGTTGATATTTTGAGATATTTTTGTCAAATATGGATTCCTGCTTTGGAATTTATTTTTGTTATTTTGATGTGTGTTATTAAATTTGAATAATTATGGTTTGGTTAAATAGATTTAAAATTCATGATTCATGAACATATCATTGTATTTATATTAGATGAATATGCTCTTATTTAATTGAGCACGCAAATTGAAAAACTTAGTTGTTTATGCATAGGAAAAGAAAATTGATATTTGAATCAATTGAAATTTGTTGGTGGATGTTGCGAATCTGCAAATTTGTATAAATTAATTTAATTATTTTTCTTTCAGATTTATATGCAGTTATTCTTTTGTTACGTTTATGCATATATCTATATAAATTCGTATACCATGAGGGTAATATTAATTTTTTATGTTTTTTTGTGCGGAGAGAATCAAACGAAAGACGTATTAGTTAGTGGGTTTTGATCTTATGTCTGATTCTTTAATACGTGGAATATATATTAATATTTTATATAAATTTGTTTGCGATGTATTGCATTAGAGTGTCCTTTAATGAAGATTGAAGAAACACGTTTTGAAAATATAGATGTTTTTGGACGAAACAATAAAACATGTTTATAGAAGAAATAATGTTTTACACATTTTCTTAAACTATTGTTGAATTAACGCAATAAATATTATTGAATAATATAATATTAAAGACTTTATAATCTTAAAAATTATTAAAAGAAGAAATATTACAACTTTTATGATGACAATATTCTTATTGTCGACTCTTGAAAATTATTAATCTATTATATCATAAAATATCATTCGTCAAATATTTTCAAGCTATATCAAAAGCTATCTAATATTATGTTGCAAAAAAATATTTTTAAAAATTTAAATTATTCTCGAATTATAGAGACATGTGTGTTTGGGTCTTTATGTTATATAATAAATGCATGTGTGATATCAAATGAAACATTTCTTATCTGCTATTTATTTTATCAGCACCAATACATATCAAACTGACTCTAGAAAAATAAGTTTATATTATGATGAAATCAATGATATAGAGTGAATGATCAATGATCAATTTATAAATAGTACATTTATTTTTTTTAATTCAACTAAAATAATTTTTCCAAAATTTGGGGGAGATATGATAATTGAATGTCATGAAAATTTTGTTCAATTTAATTTATTAAAACTCACGTACTATATAAACCAAAAACTAAATATATTTTTGTTTGTCGAATGAGTAATTAAATCTTTTATAATAATTATAAATTCTATTAAAAATTGAAAATCGTTTAATAAGATCAGCTCCTCTATGCAAGAAGAATAACGCCGCAAGCGTGAGATATCTATTAGTGCTAAGTATGATAATTTGCGGAATACAAATTAGAGTAGCGCTCCACCGCCCGCGGTGGGCACATCTTAATGCACCCGCGGTTGATGTGGCAATGCCACATCATTGACACATCATCATACGAGTCACTATATTTTTCGTTTTTTTATTAATTTTATTTTTATTATTATTATTTATTAAATAATATTAAACTATACCCTAACCAATAAACCCTAGTCGGAAAGTGATAATTAATAAAAAAAATATTTAAGTTTTAATATTTATCTACGTGGCATGCCACATCAACCGCGGGCGCATTAAGAAATGCCCACCGCGGGCGGGTGAGCATTTTCGTACAAATTAATTAATCACTTCACTCTTAAAAAAATCTATTGAAAAGAATCACAACAAATTTGCATGAGCACTGAATAATTATAACATTGTGATTGCATAACGAATATATCCAAACATTATGAAAAATGAAATAAATCTGGTCAGTATATATATTGAAGTTGACTTGAACTTTGTCAATATGAAGAGAGCACAATAGATATATCATATTTTTCGACCATGAATTTGCTGCTATAATGACTTGCAAATTGATTATTTGGATCCAAAAACTAAAGTTGATATAACAATGTCAGAAGCATTAAATAAAGTGAAAAGAGCAATTGAGACATAGTTAACTCACTTAATAGACGAAAATTTTTGTAGTATATGCATCGACGAATGTTGTCCTGGTACAACATATATGAATCTTTGTACAATAGAGAAACAAAGAAAGTGATTCATGTAGGATACAACTGCGTGCTTGTACAAAAAATAAATGAGATTAATAGGTTGGTGATAAATAAAGCGAGATTAGTTCAAAGATTTTAGAAGAAATCCTAACTACACATACTCTAATATATTTGACGGTAATGTTGATATTTAATTCATATACATCGTGACTATATTTTTACAAAAGTTATCAGACAAATATTTATATGAGAGTCTTTGATGAACATGAAAATTCATATGATTAAGAAAAATAAATTCGTAACATGTATTCTCTTAAATAAAATTATTATATATTTTATGATTGTTGAAAATTAACTAAATAAATTCCTCTAGAAGAAGGGATATGTGAATAATAAATTACGTCTTTGGATGTTTATCAATAATCATGCTTGTTACGTAAGCCTAAACATTATCTCAACTTGCAGATTAAAATTTTCATAAAGGAATGTGTTTTTATCAGTCAATATATTTGAAATAAGTTTCGTAAAAATGATTTTTGATCAAGTGCATCGACGTCGCTCCGGTGAATGGATTCAATTAAATATAAAGAATATAACAAAAGTAATATTGGACAAGAGATTTCTTAGTTTGAAGTGTCAGAAACACTAATATATCAGGTCTGATACAATATTAAAAGTTAATTTGCTAGCAAATTTTTAGGAGTATTATTTTTCACATTGAAGTAGATTTTGAAATAATATTTAAGTATATCATTGATTATATTTAAGGTACATAAGATGTTGTGGTCTATATTATTCTGAAATTGAAGCTGACATTGATGTTATACTTGAATGATAATTATTAATATGATTCTCGTATAATTTAATGTTAGACTGGTATAACGCCATTGAACATATCCACACTATTTCCTACAAAGAACAATATTATGTGTTTTGCAAATTAGCTCTAACAGAGCAACGATATAAGTGTCTACTCAATTTTCTTCATACATTTATATCTATATATTGAGAATATTGAAATTTTTATACTTATAAGTAGGGATGTCAATCGGTCCAACTCGGGCCGTATCGGGACAATCAACTTGGATTGTTGATTTATAGTAAGACCAATAATTTATTTAGATTGTTTATAGATATGTTAAAATAATATTTTAATCAACTATCAATTTTAGTATTAATTTATTCATCAAAATATGCATTGTGGATTATACAGTCATAACAGACCCGATCTAACATGTCCGCTTGGGATAGTCGGGATTGGGGGCGGGTTGTACTTATAAAATTGAAATTCGAAAATAATCATATCCAAAAAATCCATCAAAAAAATTTCAAGTTAATCAAAATTCGAATTTAAAAAAGTCCGATCATTATAATCAATATAAATTTTTTAATTAAAATATTAAAAAATTAACTTTTAATCATTAAAATTATATATTTTATTCATAATAATTTTTATAAGTAAAAATATTTATCGTACAAAGAGTTATTAAATTAAAAGAAATAGTATATTACATGGACGGGTAAAATCTGTTTTTCTGACAACTCATAAAATTAAAGGCCGAACAAAGTATTATTTTTACGCGTTCAAAAATTTTCAAGCAAGTGTGGACGGACTTCAAAATTTTAGATAGTTCGGTTTGACAATTTTGAGAATTTTAATTACGATAATACACCTCAAATGAACAAATAAAAAACTTCTCAAATTAAATAATAAACAATATAATAAAAAAAATGAATGATGATTATCTTGTTACACGTATGGCACGAAATACGTACTAATATTAAATAAAATAGGACATGATCGGAAATATTTGACCATTCTTTTTTGTAATTATTCATTTGTTCCCAAAATAATTAATTATTTTGGTAAAAATATCATAATTTAATGTGAAAAATATGCAAAATATATAACCATTATAAAGTCAATGTAAAAAATATCCTTCAACATCTGAAAACTTTCTAGTAAACTTGCAAATTAAATTAAGCTGTTATTGTCGTCGTGCTCAAAGATAAACCTTTTTTTAAATAAAACATTTCGTATTAATTAATTTGGAACTTATAAATTGTTTTTGTGCAATGGAACAAAGCTTATTCTGTTTTTTGTTGTTGAAGAGGTTCTTGTTTTTTCAAACTTTAATTTACTTTAATTGTTACAATTAATTGTAACGGTCAATAAAAAAGCATAAGTAATCACTTTCAAGATGACAAAACTATGGAGAAATTAATTAAGAACTTGCAATTTCTTAAAAAAAAAATAAAAATAGTAGAATGCATGTCAGTGATTTCTGTCCAAGTTCAAAACTTCATAGGAAAATATATGAAGCATCTCTTACAACTGGCAATTTTGTTTTCATATATGTTTGGTTTGATAATCATCAAGTCACGACAAAGTATCTTAATCCAAACAAACCGTAAACTTTTTGTGACAACCGAATTTCATTTTCTTCAAATCAATGCACTTATTTAAGTCAAGCTATGTATTGGTATTTGGTAATCGAATTTATTGAGCATTGAATTGTAAGCATGCAAATAGAGTTGCGAAGGACAAATACGTATAGAGTTAGGTCCATACGAGAAAGAAATCATATACGAGAAATGAATATGAATCAATATCATTTACAAAAGGTAATTGAAGCAAAGAAATTTGAGAGACAATGTAATATGCAGATTTGATGAGAGGGGCCATTGATTTGGACGACACAGTGGTAGGAAGAGGACAAGTATTCATAATTCCTTGTTTTTTGTTTTACTATTCATTAATAAGTTGATGTATACAAATCTGTGAGGGTTATCTACCTCTTCATTGAGTTAATTTAGGCTTAAAAATCCAACAACTTGCAGTTAGGAATTTATTGCTAAGCATACTTAGTTCATTTCATTAATTTAGTGAAGCTTAGACATGGCCCATTATCAATTTTGACAGCCCAAGTACAGCTTCAGAAATTCAATAATTGTACTCTCCATCTTTACTTTTATCATCTTCATTTAAGTCACTTTTTCACCTTCAAAAAACATGATTAGGTTATACATTTCAATCAAAAAAAGAAAAGAAATTAATCCGATCAGTCCAAACTGAATAAATCGACAATCTAAATGAATTAATCCGAAATCGAGCGGATTGACTGACATCTCTAGTTATAGTTCTATTATGGATAAATAGCCTAGTAATATAATTTTCATTTTCTAGATGAATTTTTGATTGCTACACGAACATTTTCTTATTTGCTACTTTAATGCTATTTAAACTTTTCGGTATTATGCAAAATATTATGGTTATGATTAGTGTTTTAAAAATCGGGCTAGGCGGAACATGACTGACTTGATTACATGCTAGACGGTTCTGCTTAGACGGTCTGGGCGGACCAACAGGCGGGCAAGGCGGCTTGGGCAATTTTAGGGTATGATACAAAAATATATTGAAGATTAAATTACAAATATATGTTTTTAATTTTAAAAAGTATGTATATTATATTTTATTTAGCTTATTATGTATTTTTAGTCTTTTATCATGAATTAGAAAAGAAAATTATAAATAATGTATATTTAAATAAATTGTACTATAAAATATGATACAAAAATATAAAAAAATAATAAGCATTATAATTCGATCCGCTTAGACCCTGTTTAGGTTGCCGCCTGGCCGCTAAAGCGCTAGTATTCCTCCACCGCCCGATTAGTGCCTGGCGACTTTTACAACATTGATTATGGTCAAACAGATAAAATTTAATAAATAAATATAATTTTTTTATCTTGACAATAATAGACAATTTGGAAAGGGGTTATTTTAATTGAAACACTTAGAAAGTCATGCAATTAATTATTTTTTTTGGAAAAAGTAAATATTGGCTAATATATTTCAGTTAATTAAGTTATATCTAAAAAATTATGTGGAATCCATTTAAATTTTAGAAATACATTATTTGTAACCAATATAATTGAAAATGCAAGAGATCATAGATTCATAGTATATTCACTATTTTGTCCGCCTCATTCATATGCTTGTTTAGTATACATGATTAAAAATCATCATTTCATTTGGAATCACTATTTCACTACATAAAAGAATAGTCATTCATCCATAACTCATGGTATTAGGCATTCATCCATAACTCATGATATTAATCATTCATATCTTCTATATTTTTATTATTTTGACAATATTATGTTTCTATATATATATATTAATTATTTGACAAATTTATTCTTAATAAATTAATTTTCATTATCTCTAATTTTTATCTCTATTTCTTCACTTTTTCTTGTTTATATTTATTTTTAATCAATTTTTTGTAACATAAAATAAATAAATTACGTAAATTCTCCTATATAAATATTATTGTAATAAAAATATGAAAATACTTGACCACATGTATTTCTTGCAACTACCAAGCATAAAAATCAAACAAATTTTGTCATACCATTCATATCTTCATTTCATTCCAAACATCATTTCATTCCACCCTACCAATCCCATACCAATCCCATACTTTTGTAGTATAAAATATTACTGATATTTCTCAATATTCACCTATGTAAAATCGAGAGATAATATACCTAATAAACTTACAAGTAGTCGTTTTCAAAGTTTCAAATTTTAAATACATATCCATGTCAACATTAATACTCAAAAATGAATGGTGAACAAACATCTCTTCTTTAAAACGTGTGTATATATTTAAGCTCGGAAGATCTGCAGGTTACGTCCCCAGCCTAAACCAGACTCCGAACCTCGCACATTTAAGTGGTTGAGTTAAGTTGATTAGTTGACAAGTTATTTTACACATGAAATCACAACTAGTGATTTATTAAAATCAACAGTTGAGATATTTTTCCAAAATTTATATATATATATATATTTATATAATACTTTTTATACTTATTTTTATTTATAAACTTGAGGTTGAATTAATAAATTATCATGTTATGAATTGATTTTTAGTTTATATTTTTAATATAAATGGAGAATAATTAATACTAAACCTTGTTCAATTATGTAATTTTTTTTTTCAAAAAATTGTTGGTGAACATTAAAAAATAAGAGTAATATGTATAACATGAAACAAAAAATATGAATTAATTTATTTATTTTTCGGGTCGGACCGAACTCGGTGCTCGGGTCTAGGTCGGTACAGGGAGTTTTTTTTGGTCCGGATTGGTCCATCTTTTTAAAAAGTTTCGAATTTTCAATACTAACGGGTCGGTCCGGGTCTGACCCAATGCTCATCCCTATTTTAAAGGTAACACCTTTTTTTAAGAAATTGATCTAAGATGGTCCAATAACAAAATGTGGTCAATTTTAGGAAAAGTACTAGTATTTTTTGTGATTTTTGATTATCGGATATATTTACCGACTTTGATAACCGAACGGATACAATCAAATAATCGAATCTTAAATTTAGGTTTTTTATATTTTAATTTTATAGTACATGTTTATTTGAATATATAATGAATAATCCAATGAAATTCTAAATAAACTCCCAGATGACATTAATTAGCGTATCAAACTGTAGATAAATTTTTTATTTAGCTAATATTTATTAAAAATAAATAATTATTATGATATAATGAATTATAATTAATATTTATTGAATTTTTAAAAAAAAATCAAGTATATATATATCATATCGTAACTTATCAACCCTAAAAATCGTTTAAAAGCTATATTAAATATTAAAACATAATTATATACCGCATTGGATGGAATAAACCCATTATACTAAGAAAAAAAAATTAAATAAAAACATATAAAATTAAAATTGATAAAAAAGAAAATGAATCTCAGTTGGCTATAGTTGTAGCTAGTTTTATGAATTGTTACTTGCATTAGTGTAAATCTTGCGCCTATAATTTATATTTTCCTTTATAAGTCTTAAACATGTTTTCGTTTCCATGAATACAAATCTCCCACCACTATTTGATAAGCAAAAGAGAAAAAGGAAAAAAACCCCAATTTGCAAGAACAATAAACTCAAATGATGAAAAGTTCAACAAATAGGTTCGTGAAAGGAATTTCGCAAATCAAAATCAAGAAACTGGCACATTATGCATATATATATATCTCAAGAGTCTGAGCAGCAACACTTAGTTGTTCTTCCTAGGAATCTCGAGCCTCCGGCGAAAATCCTCCTCCATGAGGGGAATGCCCTCGCTCAACTTGACCTTCGGCTCCCATTTCAGCAATTCCTTTGCTTTTGTTATGTCCGGCTTCCTCTGGCGCGGATCATCCGGAGTATTCTCCACCGTAATCACTTTCACCTTAGGATTGATCATCTGCAAAAGCGAAGTGCACCTTGTCTACGTACGTGTTTGTAACGGAAGATGACCAGAAATCAAAGATTCGGAGCTTACCTCTTTCACTGTCTCAGCAAGCTCAGTCATTGTAAATTCCCCTGATAGATAGATTAGCCCTGAATGAGTAACCAAATACACAAAGGCTTTGCATCTGAGTATTAGTAAAGTGATCGAACCTGGATTGCCGATGTTGATTGGCCCGGTATTCTCCCCCTCCATTAGTCTAATAAGACCATCAACCTTGAGTAAAAGATAAAACAAGAGTCGTCACAATCATAATCTAGTTTCATTTTCACGGATAGAACGAGAAGGTATTGAGCATACCATGTCAGAAACATAACAAAAGCTTCTCGTTTGCGTCCCAGGCAACTGCACCGTCAAAGGTTCTTCACTGCAGGGGAATGAATCGATGATTTTTTCTAACACAATAGCATATAATTATGAACAAAGAACCATTTTTTCAGCATAATTCGCTACCGTATTGCTTGAGCTATAAAATTACTAACAACCCGACCATCGTCAATATTCATGCGGGGTCCATAGGTGTTGAAGATCCTTGCGATTCTTATTTCTGTTCCACATTTAACATTTTAGGTTGCTCAGATGATACTCCTCACATTAACAGTGGAAAGTTAAGGTATAAAAGATCACCATGGACAGACAAGACGAGACGACTCACCAATTCCATGCTGCCTATGGTAATCGAACATCAAAGTTTCAGCGACTCTTTTCCCCTCATCGTAACAGCTCCTAACTCCTGAAACACCACATCCGAATTATGATAAGACATGAGCTTAGAATGCAAGTATTCAAATACATGGTTGATGAAATAATAAATACCTATAGGGTTCACGTTGCCCCAGTAGCTTTCATCCTGAGGATGCACAAGGGGATCACCATAAACCTCGGACGTTGAGGTCAGTAAGATCCTATTCGTATTGTACGCCGTGAATTAATAGGTCCATGAAAAAAAACATAAAACATTGAATTATAAAACAAAAAGTATGGATAAGTTGGTGAACCTTGCCCCCACTCGCTTTGCAAGTCCCAACATGTTTAAAGTCCCGATCACATTTGTTTTTATCGTCTGTGAAGCATCATCACAAGGGAAATGCAAATATGTTAACATAGTGTGTTACTTTTTGCTAAATCAATGAAAAAAACAATTTCTTTTCTGAAATATCAATGAATCCTGAAAATAGCAGCACATTATTCCCAAAAACATAGTGCAAAGAACAACCAACCTTCACAGGGTTGTATTTGTAGAAAATCGGGGAAGCGGGACAAGCAAGATGATAGATTTGATCAACTTCAATTAGTAATGGCTCCGTCACATCTGAAACGAATTGAAGCAAACAAAGTTAATAGTTAATACCAATAGGATTTAATGGAAAGTGAGTGAGATATTCGTGCTAGACACAGCTAGGATCTGAACATGAAAATCCGCTGATAATGTTCTAAAGAAAATGCTTACCGTGCCGAATAAGCTCAAAACGTGGATGCCCAATCCATTGCTTTATGTTGTCCTTTGATCCAGTAAAGTAGTTGTCCACAACAATTACCTGAATAAAAGCCATTAAAACTCATCAATCTTGTTAATATATAAGCACAGTAGTAAGCATGATATCAGTGTGGCCTCACCTCATTCTTCTCATTTTTCATCAACCTGTCGACTAAGTGAGAACCGATGAATCCGGCCCCGCCACTGACCAAGATTCTCATGTTTGCCTGTCATACATACGTTTATTAGCATGCCAACAGCATCGTCATAAAATCTACTTCAAAAATTGAGAAGAATCCACAGCAGAAATCAAGAAAAACACATATATTAAGAATTTGTCCGATAAAATGCATCATCTAGTAATGTACAAAAAGTTGATACTAAGTTCATACAGACAACACCTTTCTAAAGAACCATTTCTCATACCTGAAAGAACTTTGCTTTTCGTAAGGGCGAAGGCTCGGGTGGTGACTTGATGCTTCCATTGTTTTCTCCGTTTGGTACTTCCTTAGCCATTTGTGATTCCTTTTCCAATTTCTGAATTCCACAATAATGAGATTAAACTGAAAATTTTTACAGATGGATTCTCTTATTGCAGCATTGACATAATAGCATATGAGCAACAAATATCTTAAATTCAACTATTCAAGTGTAGAAGATCGTTTTTCTACAATACTCACCACAAACGCGCGCCAGATTTAGAAAGGGATGGAGCAACTATTTACTCTTCCAAAGTAAACGTCTTCAATTCTAAAAAGCAGAACTTAAGAACTAATGGTGATATCTTCTAAAAAGACTTCACATTTCAACTAAGATCCAACAACATCCTAATTATTGATACCAACAGGCAACATTTCGTTTGCTAGCAAGAAATTTCCAACATTAATGCGCGTGAAAATCAAATCTCATATGAAAATTAGCAGACAATCAATGTAAATTCCTTGAATCATGCAAAATCACTAGAGGGGGATAAAAGATCCATTCTTGCCCATTGAACTCCCCAAAGAATCAACTCAAATTCCCTTCAAGCTAATTTCAGTAAATGATGAGCACAAAATTCCCACATACAACAACTAGAAAGACTGGACCTTTATAAGAAAGATCACCTCAAATTTCAGACCCAGAAAACTTGAAACAAAATTCAGAGTACATTATGCAATGAAACAAAGGCACCCACCTAGCAAGAGAAAAGGGTTGCTGTTCGATTTCAAGATTTCACCAAAGCAATAAACACTATACTATCACTAGAATAAGATTATGTAGGCAGCTGAATTCAATGGGGTAATTAATGTATAGAGATAAGGGAAGGTGTAAAGAATAAGACTCTAATAAATATGCCTTGCCCCCAAAAGATAACAGAGGAGATTACTAGCCTTTCAATTCCTTCCACTATCCTTCTTATATTATTTATTGGGGTAATAGGTAAAATTATCTAATTTTAAAAAGTAAAGATAACAAATATCTACTTAAAAATAAAAGATAAAAACTATCAATTTTTAGGAATTTCGTCATCTGCTCGGTAATTTTTATCTTTTATTTTTAGATGGATATTTTTTATCTTTTACTTATTAAAATGAGTATTTTAGCTTTTGTCCCTTATTTATTTGTATTATTTATTTTTAATTATTGGGAATGAAATTTATTTTAATTTTTCAAAAAATAATTATTATTTTTTTTAAAAATAAATTATTAAACATTTTTTTGAAAATTTTGTACAGACTAGGTCGAGTTGGGCTGAACAGGTTGATCTTGATCTATTAGGTTAAATGAAAAAAATCGACCAATATAATTTTTAAATAATTTTTTTGCACCAACTAACAAATAATGATAGTAATAAAAATTATCTTCCATGACTAATGACATTCGATTCTAATAATTTACGAATATGTTCGAATATAATTTTGCCAAATTTTGAATAGTGCACAAATTTATATACAAATTATTTTACTAGCTTAGTAAATTAATATAATATATATATATATATTATAACAAATAATTTTAATAAATAAGCTTCTTAATGAGCACAAATTCGAATAGTTGACGAACTCGAGTCGAGTTCGAGTTCAAATTCACCATTAAATCGATTAACAAAATAATTGAATTTGATCTCGATTTTATTTATTAAACTGAATTTAAATTTAATTTTTAAAATTTAGATAAATTTGAAATACCAATAATAGGAATAATGAAATAGTTCATCCATTTCTTATTTTCATTCCATTATCAACCATCCCTTAATATTCGGAGGTATTAACTAATGTTAATTTGTTGGAGAAATTGGAGGACAGCGCCCGATGGCCTTTGCGCCTGTTGCTCTATCTTTTCTAAATAACACAAAACAAAATCATGTATTTATTTTTGTTTTAACCAATCGGCATTTTTGTTCATCTTGGGATATGTTTAAACCGGATTTTGTTTTAATTTATCAAATTTTTATTTTTAATATATTCCTAATTTTTTATTTAAATAATACATTAAGAATCATGTACTGATTAAATCAAATTCAATTAAATATTAAATATAAAATTCATATATATATATTATCACAAAAAATGCAACATGATTTCATACAAAATTAATGTAACATGCATTGATTTAATAGTAAATTTAAGAGTATTTTTGAACTTTTGAATACTTTCATATAAAAGTTATAAATAAGACATTTTTCATGTTAAGGTTATACTATAGGGTATTTTTCATAAATAACCCAACGTAACTTACCTATAAATATTTTTCGGTTAATATCAGAAAACAAATTGGAAAATAAAAAATAAAAAATGGCTGTGGATTAATGTACATATATCTATCTATATAGTTCCCTCAACTATTTGATTTGATGAGGCTCATCCAATCTAATATATCCTTCAATAATTTGGATCAAATAAAATAGCCCCTAAACTTAGTTTATAAACTGCATCATGCACTTCCCAGTTATTCCATAAATGAAAGGTTATCGATTATGAGTTATGAATTTGATTAATATGGCTTACCAGCAGTGGCGGATCCACTAAGGAGGTAGAGGGGGCTTAAGCCCCTCCTAATATTTTTTTTTGATGTATTTTATACTTAAAAAATCGTAAATTTATCGGTATTTTTACGTATATTTATACAATAGTCCCTCCTACCTACTTGCACTATAGCAAAATTTAATTTTTACGTAATTCTTCGAAACTTAGCTCCCCCTAACATTTTTTTTCTGGATCCACCACTGCTTACCAGTTTGTTATGAATATTGATAATAACAAAAATATAAATAATTGATATGATAAATATCCGCGGACCTTATAATACGAGCTATCTTCGTAAATATATATATATATATATATATATATATATATATGGTAAATATTCTTGGTGTTTCTTGAGGGTTCTGAGCTCACAAGGCTCTGGTCTAATGAACAACTCTAAAAATCAAAGTTATTGAGCTCTGAATAATAAGGGTCTGATAAGAGTAACGGGATTTTACAGAATAGAGCCTTCTAAGCTCTGCACGGAAGAGCTTAATAACTTTTCCATGGGCTTTGTCTGGTTATGGGGCTAGATTATAAGAGCCCCTCTTGCAGGCCCATATGGTCTGCGTAGGTCTGTAAGAATGCGGGATGCGTGACCTACCAACCTGACATATGACAGGATCTTTCTGACATGTGTCAGGATAGCTACCTGCCACGCGGACACTTCCTAACCAAACGTTAGGGACCACCGCTGACGTGGCTCTGAGCGATTGGAGAGGATTCTAACAAATTGTACCATGAGCCAAAGGTAGTTATCATGGTAATGTTACTCTTTTACCCTTATATCTTATATAATATATGCACATTCCATTTTTCATAGAGAGCAAGTATCTCAACTAAAAAAAAAACATCTTTACTCACAATCACACACCCATTCATTGCATTTTATACTCTCAAGTCTACAACGCGCTGACTTGAGCGTCAGAGTCTACCCCCGGAGAACTCCAACCATTATTCGGTCTTGTTTTGCAGGCCACACCCGTGAAACTAGGATCAAACTGTTGCGCTTGTATTATTTTGTCGCGTTTGAGGTATGAACTCCACATCACTTGGAGCCTTCATACTCCTTTTTTCTATTTTATTTGTTGTGGATTAATTCATAATCCAACAACTGGCGTCATCCGTGGGAACATTTCGGCCGAATAGAGGATGTGAATCCCCTCTTCTCGATGTCTTGTTTCCTTGGCTGAAATCGTGAGAATTTAAGCTCTGAAAATGGGGCAATATCGTGGCGATGAAGCCAAGGAATGAATACATCATGACGATGAAGCCAAAGAATGAATACATCATGTCGATGAAGCCCAGAAACAAATATATCATGGTGATGAAGTCAGATCTTAAAAAACATGGCCTTAAAAGTCATAGCAATCATGGCGATGAAGTCAGACCTTAATGAATCATGTTATGGAGTTGCTCTTTTTTGGCGCTTAGGGTTTACATAGTTCTCCCTTTTTGCTTGAAACGGTATAAGTTAAAAACTATGAAAACTCTACGCGACAACGTTGAGTGAGTCAGATCCTATAGGTCCTTGCTACACGGGGTAAGGATTTGCCCTCCTCAGCGGAAGTCCTGGCAACCCCGGGCAGAGGTGTTGCAAACCCGTGAAAAAGGATACTCATGGTTGATTTCGAGGGTTTTGCAATTCAAAACGATTTACTACAGGAAGCTTTTTAAGATTGCTAATACATCTAAAATATTTTTTGGCAGAGCAAAAAGAGGAATGGAAAGTCCATCAAAAGATCACTGCCAAGAGGACAATCCTAAAGTGAATGTTCCTCCTACCAAAATGTTAGAGGTCTTGGCAGCCCAAGTCGCGGCTATTGTTAGACAAACCTTGATACAAGCTGGGATTGTACCAAACACACCTGACAGTCAAATAGCGGCAACACGGAACGAGAAATTCATTCCTAAAGCGGCTCAACGAGAGTCACCGGAGATAGAGGAAAGTTCTGATGCAATATATAAGCTTACTGCAGACCTCGCTGCTAGCGAAGATGCTTCGCAGACCCTAGCGGCCCAGCGAGATCAATTGGAGAGGCAGCAAGCTCAAATGGAGTTTTTGATGAAAGAAATAGAGGAACTCAAAAAAGAGCGAGCAATGGCTACAGAGGAGCATTCAGAGCAGAGTATGCATCATACGCACTCTATCTCGCAAAAGCCCGTTACTCTAATAATGAAAAGAGATGGCAGAAGCATGCCAATGTTCAAATCGGGTACCCTTTTTCAGAGGACATCCAAATGGATCCCCTCCCAAGTAATTTTAGACCCGTGACATTGGAGTACAAGGGGAATAGCGACCATGAAGAACATCTGATGAGATTTGATAACATAGCGTTGCTTCACCAATACTCCGAGGGTGTGAAGTGTAGAGTTTTCTTAACTACACTGGTTGGACCGGCCCATCAATGGTTTAGGCAACTACCCACCAATTTCATTTTTTACTTCTAGGATCTGAGGAAATTGTTTATACATTAATTTACAAGTGCTAAAAGGACTACTAGAGGTTCTTTGCATCTAACTACTATTAAGCAGCAGTAGCAAGAATCTTTAAGAGAATATCTTACTAAATTAAACTTGGCAGTTTTGGAAAGCCATGACGTGATTTGTTCAACTTAAAACGTGTGTCTAAGTTCTTGCAATTAAACGAGACCTATAATACATAGTAAGCTGCCCTAGTCGTATCTCAAGGAAGGTTTAGCAGGGCTCCCTAATTCAAGTGATAGAGATTAAATATAAAAAGTCCTAAACATTCTAACCAGATAGCATACAAATGATTGACTAAGCTAACTAATCAACAACAATTTAAATAATGGAAATTCGGAATTAAGGCTCTAGGAGTTGAACACTCACCTCGATCATCACAAGATATGATTAATTCACACATTCACATGCTCATCTAGAATTCTTAAGAGCTATCTAATTATGAACTTTCGTATTGATAATTAGATCATGACTACGACTTCCGTATTTAGCCACATAATTAAGAATCCAAGTTAAACAAGCAAATACTCGATTAATATGTTTCCAATTATAATCAAAGTTGGTTGGACTTTTATCCGACACAAGGATCGTCGCTCGACCTCATCCTACGTCTAACGAAGTGTAACAGTGATCAATTGGCACAATTCAATAAGCACAAATCCAAAAAACAAGCATGATTTAATAATACCATCAACGATTGATTAAGAAATTCAACAACCTACTGGAGAACAACTACTCAACCCAATATATAATCATAAACTAAGAACTCAAAACAAGAACTTACTAATGACTACATTATGGGAACAATAATCAATCTCCACTTTAATCTGAGTTCTAAGATTGTTAGAGTCGAGTTCTATATGAGAGATATGGATGTTAGCCTCAAAATGGCCTGGAAAAGGCTTTAAAACCCGCCAATAACTGTCAGCCAGCGGCCACTGAGGAGCCAGCGGTCGCTGGCTTTGCCTATCTGATGCGTTTCAACTGCAGGGTCAACTGCCGCTGGGAAGCCAGCGGTCGCTGACCTCTGCTCTCTGAATTCTTCTGTCGTTCTACCCCAGCGGGCGCTAGAGTCCCAGCAGCCGCTGGGCTCCATGCTCGCCCCTTATCTTCGGTTTCTCTTCTCGTGCATTCTTTGACTTGTCCCGCTTCACTTAGCTTTGCACGTGCGACGCAAAAGACACCATTTCTAGCTCCACTCCTTCCTCATTCTACCATCCTACATCAAAACAAGAAAATACAAAATCCGGCGTAAAACAAAATAAAAGACATGAAAAATAAAACAACTAAATGCTAGAATTAACCAACACGAAGACTAAATCACACCAAAAATAAGAAAAACACATCCTTCTATCAAAATTCATGCGTTTCTGGAGGGAATGAAAAATGGCTCGTTCTTTGACTCTTTGGTGAAAATGCCACCAAGAGATTTCAAGGACCTGTTGTCTCGAACGGAAAAGTACATCCACCTCGAGGATGCACGTATCTTTCGAAGAGTTGAGTAGGTTAATCCTAGAAAAGATAAGAGAACAGAGGAGAGAGCCAGGGCTCCCGATGAAAAGAGGAAGATGGAAGAAAGAGGAGATACAGCTCTGATTCTCGCAGACCTTTCGAAAAGTCAGACCGGGCTGAAAGAACTTATACCCAAGAGAGCCTGCAGAGCTCCTCGAAATAGTGGTAAAGAAGTCGGGCGTTTTCTTTCCACCAAGATCGAAGGATCCGCCAAGGCATCCAGAATTGGATAAATTATGTAAATTTCACAATGATTATGGTCACACCACTAATGATTGTCGCAATCTTAAGGCGGCGATTGAAAAGTTGATAAAGGAGGGTCATCTCCTAGAATATGTGTGAAAAGAGATGGATCGTGGATATAAGAGAAGGAGAGATGACAATAAGGAGAAAGCACCCGAACAACCTCCACCCCTACCCGAGCAGAACCCTCCGCGTAGAGGAACAATCAACATGATATATGGCGAGCCGACAACAGGCGACTCGAATAGAGCTCAAAAATCTTATGTTAGAGGAGGAAGATTCGCCGAGAGGGATGAACTAATGACAATTCAAGGAGAATCGGTCTGTTCGAATGTTTCCTTTGGTGCTGGGGATTTTAGGCCTTTGATAAGGCCGAATGACGACGCGCTAGTCATTACTGCTGGGATCGATAATTATGATGTAAAAAGGGTATTCGTGGACACCGGGAGTATTGTGAACATCCTATTTTTAGAGTGTTTTAAGAAACTGGTCACTGGTGCAAGCCTTAACCCTGTAGTTACAGCTCTGCATGGTTTTGCAGGGGAGATGGTTATGCCCCTTGGCTCAGTAACATTGGTGCTCGCTTTTGGGGAGGAAGGAGTAAGAATGACAAGACCGGTCAACTTTCTTATAGTTGACACCCCGTTTGCTTACAATGGTATCATTGGAAGACCCGCACTCAATGCCTTCCAAGCCGTGCTTTCCACCTATTATATGAAATTAAAGTTTCATGTAGGAGACATGGTGGGGCAGGTGGTCGGTTGCCATGACGTGTCAATGAAGTGTTACCTCCAATCGGTCAAAGTAGGGGAGGCGAAAAGAAAGGTGTTTCCCCCTCATGAAACCTGCCAGAGGTCCGAGGGCCATGAAGAGAAAATGAAGAAAAAGGAAAATGATGCAGAGGAGACCTCTTCTCAACAAGTAGTGCCCGGGGAAGAGCTCATGAGTGTAGAGCTTTACCCACTTGTAATGGGTTTCGTCACCCATGTTGGTACGAAGATGAAGGAGTTAGAAGCAAAGATTATGATAGAATGCATTAGAAGAAATGAAGATATCTTTGCATTCAAATCATCCGACCTTATAGGGGTTAGCACGGATATTGCGTTACACTGTCTGAACGTGGATCCCACAGTAAAGCCAGTGAAGCAAAAGCTTAAACAATTTGGGCTTGAAAAAGATGAAGCTATTAGAGAAGATGTGAAGAAGCTGCTCGATGCTCGGCACATTCGGGAGGTAAAGTTTCCCATTTGGCTGTCGAACGCAGTAATGGTAAAAAAAAGTAATGGAAAATGGCGAATGTGTAATGACTTTAGGGACCTAAATAAGGCGTGCCCTAAAGATCATTACCCTCTACCTAGAATTGACCAACTCGTAGATTCAACCTCAGGTTGCCAGGTCTTGTCCATGATGGATGCTTATCAAGGATACTATCAAATTAAGATGAATCCAGCCGACGTACCGAAGTGTGCTTTTGGGGTTTGTGCTAGAACTTTTGGGTATACGAGTTTGCCTTTTGGTTTGAAAAATATCGGGACAACTTATCAAAGAATGATTGATACAGTATTCCAGAACCAGATTGGTAAGAATATGCAAGTTTACGTTGACGGCATATTAGTCAAGAGTATTAGAGAGGAGACAAACGCCTCTGACTTGGACGAGGTTTTCTCGGTGGCAAGGAGATTTGGCCTAAAAATGAATCCTACTAAGTGTGCTTTTGGCGTGAAGTCGGGAAAATTTTTGGGATACATGGTTACCCCCAAAGGAATCGAAGTCAATCAGGAAAAAGTGCAAGCGGTTCTGGATATGATGCCTCCAAGAACCATGAGGGAAGTACAAAGGTTGAACAGTCGAATTGCAGCCCTTAGCAGGTTTATTGCTAAATTCGCAAAGCGCTGTTTACCCTTCTTCAAGGTTTTCCAGAAAGGGGAAAGTTTCGAATGGTATGACGAATGCCAAAAAGCATTCCAAGAACTAAAGGAACATCTCGCAAGCTTGTCTCTGCTCACGAAATCGGAGCCAGGGGATGAGCTTTTCTTGTACTTCGCAGTCGGAGAGGCTTCGGTAAGTGCTGTCTTGTTACGAGAAAAAGACGGACATCAGAGGCCAATTTACTATGTGAGCAAGATGATCAAGGGACCAGAGTTGTGGTATACAGATACGGAAAAGGCGGCTCTGGCGGTCATGGTGGCAGCGAGAAGGCTCAGGCCTTACTTTCTTTCTCATAGGGTGGTTGTCAGAACCAACCTTCCTTTTAAACAAATACTGGGAAGACCTAACCTCTCGGGAAGAATGGTAAAGTGGGTTGTGGAACTTAGCGAATATGATATCGAATTTGAGGGCAGAGCTGCTATCAAAGCACAAGCCTTGGCAAATTTTATACAAGAAACTACAAGGCCGTAGGATGAAAGGGTTTGGGTCGTATATGTAGATGGCTCGGTCACAAAGGAAGGTGCATGAGTGAGTATTTTCATTATAACGCTGGAAAAGGAGCAGTTACGTTTTGCCGTTAAATTTCAGCTCAAAATCACAAACAATGAGGTAGAATACGAAGCGTTTATCATAGCAATGAGGATTCTAAAGGAGATGTTGGCGCAAGAAGTAATTTCCTACTCAGATTCCCAGCTGGTCGCTCAGTAGGTTTTGGGTACGTATGAGCAAAATGAGGAGAAAATGGTATGGTATGGGAATCAGATTGAGAGCTTGAAGAAACACTTCGCAAAATTCAAGATCAAGGAAATTCCCAGAGAAGAAAACACGAAGGCAGATCGCCTGACATGAATTGCTAGTGCAGCAGAGCACCTTTGGCATGGCGAAATAACTTTTCTATGTGCAGAGCAGAGAGCATTGGCTATGGAAGTGGAACCAGTTTCCAACGACACGGATTGGAGGGTTCAGATTGTTAAATATTTATGATCTGGTCAAAGGTCGGAGGATCAAGAAGTACCGGGAAAAGCTACTTTAGCACGATTCTGCCTTATCGGGGACTACCTCTACAAAAGATCTTTTACACACCCGCTACTAAGGTGTGTATCAAATCAAGAAGGGGAATATATCATTCGAGAGATTCACGAAGGATGTGCAGGAAGTCATACGGGTTATAAGAATTTAATTCGAAAGGTTTTAAGGGCTAGTTTTTTCTGGCCAACCCTTGAAAAGGATGCTAAAGAGAAAGTGAGAAAATGTGAAAATTGTCAAAAGCATGTTGAGCTAATTCATGTCCCAGCGAAGGAGCTTGGGAGCATAATTTCGCCATGCCCATTCGATAAATGGGGGATCGACATAGTAGGGAAGTTCCCAGTCGCTTCTGGTGGCAGAGCATTCTTGATCGTAGCAGTGAATTACTTCACTAAATAGGCCGAGGCAGAGGTGGTGGCTAAAATCGACGAGAGGACTGTTTGTAACTTCATATGGAAAAATATCTGTTTTCGATTTGGCATTCCTAGAATTCTAATCTCTGATAACGGAACCCAGTTCACTAGCTCTAAGATTCAAAGCTAGTGCAAAGAGATGAAAATCGAACAAAGATTTGTATTGGTGGCTCATCCACAAGTTAATGGCCAAGTGGAGGTAACCAACAAAACTTTGTTAGATGAAATAAAAACAAGGTTGGAAGGAGTGCGAGGAAAGTGGGTAGAGGAATTGGACTCAGTTATGTGGTCTTATAGAACTAGACTAATAACTTCTACGGGAGAAGCTCATTTCAATCTGGTGTATGGATTTGCAGCTGTGATACCAACAGGGATAGAAATGGATTGTCCCCGAGTCTTAAACTATCAAGAGTTCGAAAATGAAGGTAGACTCAGAGAAGAGTTCCTAATCGAAGAAAGGAGGGAAAAAGCTCGTGTGAAAACAAAGCTCTACAAGAAACAAATTCAAAGTATTTACAATAAGAAAGTTCAAAGACGAGGGTTTGAGAAGGGGGGCTTAGTGCTAAGTAGAGCTTTGAGTCCTTGATTGAATGCACAGCACAGATCAAATGCCCTATTGAAACCGCATATCAGTACGCACTAAAGCTCACGGGAAAACTAGAGCCGAACTAGGAGGATCCATTCATCGTAAAGGAAGTTCTCAGTGGCGGGGCATATTGCTTGACAGATCACGAAGGAAAGGATCTGCCTAGGCCGTGGAATATCGCTACACTAAAGAAATTCTATGTGTAATAGGTTTCTTACCCGTCTAAAGCATATTTTGATGAAAAGTTTTTGGGAGGTTGCATGGAATATGCATGGATGTTTTCTTAAACTAATAAAAAAATTCTATCATTTTTTTCTATTTTATTTGAGTCTACTTCTAGTTGGAAGTTTTATGCGCAAAAAATACGATAAACACAAAGCATATATACGCACAAAAGTAACAGAGGTGAACTCTGCACTCCATCATAATCTACATACCAAATTATATAAAATATAAAATATGTTTTACGAATAAACGAGTAAAATAATTGTACTGAGTTTGAAAGTTGATGAAAGAGGCATTAGAAAGACCATATGAGCTTGAAGAATTTAGGTTTGAGAGCCACGATCGCCGGCACCAGATCCGGAGGCTTCACCTTTTCCCCTACCCTTGCGTCTCCTCTAAAAAGTAATAATAATGAGAAAGAAGAGTTTCGAAGGCATAAAACGTGAATACATGGTAGTTAGGATTCTAAAAATGCAAAACATAAAAGTTACCCGACGCAGAAGGTTGAAATAAGCTGCTCGATCAGGGTTGTCGGGAAGTACAGGCAAATAGGTCAGACCTGCCGAAATTTCATCATGACTAAAAGAGGCTGGAGCATTGACAAATTTATCGGCTCCTCTCTTTAGCGCCTCTAGAAATTAGAGGTGATCGTCACCAAATGGGGGGTCTACCTCCATGCTGGGAAAATGGTCGAGGAAGCGAGAAAGTACCTTCTCTCCATCGACTTCGCTCCATCGTTCAACCAGTTCCAGTTGTTCATAGGTTTCCATGACGGTTTCGATAACCCAGCTTGCTAGGGGTTCATCCATACGCTCACGAAAATCATTTGAGTGTAGATAGGCTTTAGGTAGATCGACCACTAACCGGCGCATCAGATGTCGACCAGATGGACAAGTGAGAATATGCTCCCGACACAATCGGGCACCCTTTTTCTCCCCTCTAAAGAAAGCCCATTGGTTCTGAGTTTCCCACACAGATGTCATACCTCGATTAAACGCCTCAGCCTCTAGATGTTTCCCATGCTCTTATTCGAGAGTAGCTTCTAGGTGTTTGATGACGTCCTGCTGAACGTCGGCGCTGAACTCAGATGGCCGCAACAATGCCTCCAATTGGTTAACTTAACGCCTAAGGGCTGCTATATCACGCTTTTGAGACTCTATCTCTTGTTTGTTCTGTGGTTTGTTAGCTAGAGACTTAGCCAACCTATCCCGAGCCATTCGTTTTAGGGTTTCGGAGGGTGAAGACATTTGAATTAGAGTATGTCCAAAGAAAAGAGTTAGGAATTCAAAAGCACAAATGTGTGGGGAGAATAAAGAAGAAAAGATAACGATATTTATGGGCAAGAAGAAGCTTGAAAGGTCGCCGACATTTATGGCAGCCTTAAAGGCTTAAATAGAATTCTGGCCTAGGCCTGGCATAAAAATGAGAGGAAAACTAATTGATGGATGTGACATCTCTGAAAAAGCAAGAGCGTTGTTTCACATTTCGATAAAGAGACGAATCCTTGAGAAGATACGGCAATAAATATGGGTGCCTCGCTAAAAGATACAACTGTCTAATCAGGAATAAAAACTATACAAGCGCATGCAAGGAAAATATAGACAACTCTAGTCACAGAGAGGACAATAATAAAATAAAGCACAAAAAATTGATCTACCCGCTATGGGTAGCAAAAGACAATGATTGTGAGTAAGTAAAAAGGACGAAACATAAAGTGTTTAAGCATGAAAATAAAAAGTGTTTCAGAACATGTTTGAAATACGTAGAGCCGATCTTGCACACGGCATGATAAGAAATGTGGATCAGCCGGAAGGGGTCACATCTTCATGAGCTTGAATAGTCTCTGTCGTAGTCATATCTTTTGCTAAGTCATGACGGCAGGGTCTTGCTGGATCTGAGTTCGGATCTTCCACGTTTTCCCTCTGAGGACCTGAGCTTTGACCCTTTTTTGCCACCGCGTCGTTTTTTAGTCCTTCATCGGCATTCTATAGATGCACATAGGTCACAAACAGTGATGAAGTGATCAGTGGACAAAATGAAGTAATCAGTGGACAAATAGAGGCGATAATTACCTTTTTCATCATCAGAGCTAACTGAACAAGCTTTCGTTGCTCGCGATCCTGCACCGGGTAAGTTATGGAGCCCATTCCATCTCGGACAACTTGGAAGTAGGCTCAATCTTAAGAAACGCTTGGGCAGCGCTGCTCAGGCTACTCATCCACCATGGAAAATCCTCCCCATGTCTGGGTTGATTTCCAAAGTGGGTGGATCTTCAAAGAGCCTGCTCACGGCTTTATTCACATTGACCTCTTCTACCCGGTTGGGTATGCCTAGTTGCGCGCAGGTCTCATCAATGATACGGACAGTCCATGTGGCCAGGGGCTTCATCATTCTCATTCGAAATTGGTGAGAATGAAGAAAGGCCTCTGTCAGGTCTTGCACTAGCCGATTAAAACGGCGTTGTCCATAAGGGTTATAAGAATTTGGGAATGGGAAAGTCCTCCTCCAATTTTCTTGCCCAACTCGCTCCCTTTTCGTAGGGACTCAGATGCAGTAGAGGATAGGTTCTGGAGACATATGGAATGATCGTGGGCCGTTTTTCGTTGGAGGTTGTTTTATCCAATTTTTGGTCTCGTTTCTCTCGCATATTAGGTTTATAATGTGACTTTTTATCGTTTGATTTGATGCTTTGACTTTCCATATGTTACATTATAGGTAACGATCGGCAAAACGGAGTTAATAAGGCTCGAGAAGAGAAACGAGACAAAAGGGCACAAAAGAGGAGAAATTGCACCTAAGGCCGAGCAGAGGGGTAGCAAGCGCTACCCCTTAACGAGCACTATCTAGAGCGGACAGAGAGGGGGGCTAGCAACTACTACCCCCCTAGCTGCCGCTGCCCCTGTGAAGTTGGAAAAGACAGAGAGGGGGGCTAGCGACCGCTACCCCCCTAGCGCCCGCTAGCCCCCTGCAGCTCATTCCAGGACAGAGAGCCAGGGTAGCGAGCGCTACCTTGGCGGGATTTTTCTTCCCTATTTAAACTTCCATGCGTGATTTATTGGAAAACTATCATTCTAGGGTTTTAGACCATGAGAGAAAACACAATAGTCTAGATTTTTCATTCCATAGTTCGTTCTTGATTTTGCATTGTGGATTCGTTCGTGATTCAAACTCGGAGACCTTTTTAATGCATTATTTTTCGTTTAATTAGTGAGTTCTTATTACTTTATTAATTGCTTATGTCTTCCTTTCTTGTTGCTTTCTTCTTGATTAATTTCCAATTATTGATTCTCAATCCTTCGTTCATGTTAATTAATGAAATTGAAGCATGTCAAGATTTCATTCCTTTAATTCTACATTCTTAGACTTAGGATTTAATTATTTTCTTAATTATCGCCTAGATAGTTCGTTTTCTTATTCCTTTAATTTCACTCGCCTAGGTAATTAATTAATTTAGTTAATAATCATTCAAACCCCAATTATTTAATTGCTTTCTTATTTTACAACGTAGATGAAGCCCTGTTTAGCCTTCATTGAGAATACGACTAGGGTTAACTTATTAATCTATAATGATTTTTTTCTCTTGCGAGTAACTTAAGTAAAATAAGTTAAAACAAATTTTGGCTTTGTTGCTGGGGAAGGCTTTAGGCATTTATTTGCATTGTGTTTTATTTTATTTCTTTTCTTCTCTTATTTTTCTTTTCTTTATTCCTTTGCTCCCACAAGGTACGTTTGATCTTTGTTGGTTTTGTGTATGCTAGGACGCTGAAGCTTGAGACAAGAGTTGGTGCCATTCGTCGACAATATCAATAAAAGAGAAGGTGTACTTGAGGAGCGATACAAGGACGTCGTCAATCTCGCCACTTTATTCGAGGAGAAATTAGTCATAATGGCTGAGGAAGACGAAGCACCTAAAAAGCTCAGAGATTTCGCCAGGTCATCCTATGGCATCACGACATCTGCTATAGTGTTATCTGCTGCGGGAAGGAACTATGAGTTGAAACACAACCATATCAACTTGCTTCCCTCGTTCTACGATTTGGCTAACGAAGATGCACTCATTTTCATTAGAGAGTTCTGCACTGCGGTCCAGTCTATTCCACTTCAGGCCCTAACCAAGGATGAGTTGCTCAGGAAGTGCTTCCCCTACTCGTTAAAGGATAGGGCGAAGTCGTGGTATCTCTCCCTTCTAGCAGGATCTCTACCAACATGGAAGGTCGTTAGTACTACATTCCTGCGCTGGCAACACGAGCTCTCTCATGTTCTGACGGTTTCTGAGAGGCTACAGAAGTAACAAGTGGGTACTGGTAGAAGTTTCTTTCGGTGGATCAGTAGCAGTAGAAACAGAGCCATCAGGTTACATGGAAGGGCCTCGATATAGGCGCCTGTCCTTTGTGGTTAAGGGCTCATCAGAGCTGGGAGTCTCCCTCCTTGAACGGTGTCCGGTAGAGCCTCCAACCTGGACTATCACCTGGGGGGTCTGACCAGGCAACAGAGGGGGTGGAGGAGGTAGATTAGAGACCTCTCGAAGCTCTGTCGCAAAAGTGGTGGAAACGATTTTGTAAAAGACGTAACAACAAACAAAAACAACATTTTAGGATTCACATGGAAATGATATGAATGAAATTGAGGAAGGGTGGCCAACGAACCTTCCCCGGGAAACTTACCGGCGAATAGAGTGGCAGAACTTTGAGCCATGCCAGACGTGACAGGGTTTGGTGTTGGCTCAGAATGAGGTGTTCCGAGGGTAGTCATCCCTGCAGAGGCAGTGGAGCCCTCCAGGGACAAAGATTCGCTATTTTTAATGGTTTGAGAATCAGAGGAAGAGTTAGTGGCTCCGGAAGCACTCGCCCTGGAAGCAGTGGCTTCCATTTTCTTTGCGCGACGATCGGCAAGAAACTGAGCCGTTTATACGGCGGCCAGGTCGTTCAGCTTGGCGGCCCAAGACATAGCTACAAGGAAAAGAAGTTAGTAACTAGAGAAGTAAAAACAAGAGAGCTTGGTAGAGGAGTGAAATTAGAGATTGATGAGTGTATACCCATAGAGGGTCTTCAGGGGCGACTTGGGAAAATGTCAAAAAGCGATAGAACATCTTTATCCTCGGTAAAAGGTGAAACAAGAGAATGGCAGAAGGATGTGTTGATTATATGTTCTAGTTTGGCGGCTACGGTGTTGGGAAGGCCAGAACCTCCCAACCTAATTAGTACTGTCTTGAGGTCAAGAATCAAGGAGAATTGGGGAAAGCCCCACCCCTCGGATGAAGGAGGAGTTACAAAATAATACTCAGAATACTAGAATTTGTCAATGCTTTGATATTTGTCATAAATCTCGAAGTGAGTGTCAGGAGAAGAAATGGATACTTTTATTTACATGATGCAAAAGGAAAATGTGAAAGAAATAGATTTTT
Source organism: Leonotis leonurus (assembly GCA_026898415.1). NCBI lineage: Eukaryota > Viridiplantae > Streptophyta > Magnoliopsida > Lamiales > Lamiaceae > Leonotis > Leonotis leonurus. Next base: position 3,624,987 of record JAPKLX010000005.1, read on the forward strand.
CTAATTGACATAGGGTTCAATTGATTAAAGGGTACCCCATAGCGAGTAAATAGATCACAGAAGAAATTAATAATGGGTAAACGTAAGCCAACTTCAAACTGTCTACACCAAATAATCGCGGAATGCACTTTTACAGTATTGGGACGGTCATCCCTTTTGGGTAAAAGAACCCAGTAGCCCCTAGTAGAGCCGAGAAGATGATTGAGAGAGCGGAGGGTAGTTTCAGTGGCTGTCGATGGAGAAAAATGATCTAGGCCAGGAGCAGGCATTGTGAAGAAGAAAATAAGAAGTTCGAAGGTTTATGAGGGATACCTGTGAATGAAGAAAGAGAGGCCGGAGGAGGAATATAATGCAGGACGATAATGCCGACATTGATTAAAGAACCGAACAGGAGAGGATCGACAACTTATCAGTAACTTGTTGAGGGGAAAAATGAAAAGGAAAGAGTACAGACTCAAGGAAGACGAAGAAGTCTTAAGTAGGAAAGAAAAAAGTATTTATTAAGGAAAAAAAAGAAGATGAAACGTTACCTCTGTAAACGTGAAGAGTCGGGATTTAAAAGGGCATGCTAAATCCAACGATGGAGTGGAAATGACGGATTGACAGAATCAAGGATTGGCAGTAAAATGTTCTCGAGAAGTGATATGGCTGCAGTAAGGGAAAGGGAAACTGTCAATTGATAAGACATATAAATAATTAATATGTATTATTACTATACAACTGGAAAGGATATGAAATTACTACGATACCCCTCTCATAAAATAAGTGTACTAGCTCTGCGAAAAGTTTGGCCTCAAAAATACTACGTGTTTTCTTTTTAAGACCTTTTTTGGGGGGAGCTGATATGGACAAATATCTGCGGACCTTATAATACGAGCTGTGTTCATAAATATATATATATATATATATATATGTTAAATGTTCTTGGTGTTTCTTGAGGGTTCTGAGGCCACAGGGCTCTGGTCTGATGAATAACTCTAAAAACTAATGCTATTGGGCTCTGAATAATAAGGGTCTGATAAGAGTAACGGAATTTTACAGAATATGGCCTTCTAAGCTCTGCGCATAAGAGCTTAATTACTTGTCCATGGGCTTTGTTTGGTTATGGGGCTAGATTATAAGAGCCCCTCTTGCAGGCCCATATGGTATGCGTAGGTCTGCAAGAATGAGGGATACGTGACCTACCAACCTGACATATGACAGGATCTTTCTGACATGTGTCAGGATAGCTACCCGCCACGCGGACACTTCCTAACCAAATGTTAGGGACCACCGCTGACGTGGCTCTGAGCGATTGGAGAGGATTCTAACAAATTGTACCATGAGCCAAAGGTAGTTATCATGGTAATGTTACTCTTTTACTCTTATATCTTATATAATATATGCACATTCCATTTTGCATAGAGAACAAGTATCTCAACTTAAAAAAAAAAAAAAAACATCTTTACTCACAATCACACACGCATTTATTGCATTTTCTACTCTCAAGTCTACAACGCGTTGACTTGAGCGTCGTAGTCTCTTTCCGGAGAACTCCAACCATTCTCCGGTTTTATTTTCCAGGCCACACCCGTGAAACTAGGACCAAGCTGTTGCGCTTGTATTCTTTAATTTTTTAATCTTTTAGTCGTGATTATAATAAATATACTAACAAATCTAATAATTGTATATATTTCATGTAATAGTGTTGCAAATTAATTTTATGTTTGTTAAATATATCTATAATATATAATATAAAATATCAATATTTCATTATCATTTTTATTCTCTAATAATTTTAAAATTAAAGTGTAATATATATACAAATAAATAGTATATTATATTTAGTTAGAACTTATAAGTATTTGTTAACGGGTATAATATATAAATTTATAAAATATGTACTGTTTATTATAATATGTGATGACAATTACCACATTATTGAAAAAAGTTATTTTTGGAGTTTGTTTTCACAATTCTTTGTAATCATAATCATATCTCAATAGAATAAATACAACTTATAATTTTGGTTTCAAACGAATCAAATAATTTTGATTTGATTCAACATATATGCTCTAATAGTCGTATTCATATTTGATATTTTACAATTTGAATTAAAAAATATATTTTATACAATTTGATTAATATTCAAATAAAAATAAAAGTTTATAATATTCAATTCAATATTAATAATTATTTGATTATACACACACATATATATATATATAATTGAAATGAATATTCAAATAGAATCGAATACGTTCGAATATCATTATTCAGTAATATTTTAATTATTATCTATTAATGTTTAAGTGTGTTTATTATGAAAAAATTGATTAAATTATTAATTAATAAGATAAAATTAGAATAATTTAAAAATTTGATAAAGAATGTGAATATAATTCCACATAAGATTAAAATATAATTTGCTAATATATATTGTACATATATTGATAATCTATATAGTAATATTATTTACATCACTAATCTTTTTAAAATTATTTTAATCAAGTTGTATGTAATTGTTATATATCAATTAATACTAATGTGTTTCATAATATAAATAAATTTATTTATAATTTATGCACTTATTTTTATGTTAATAAGTAATTATTAGTAAAAGATAAAGGATAAAAGAAAAAAAAAATTATTCATAATTTTTCAGTATGAAATTCGTTATTTTCGATATATCGTACCGAATTTCGATATATCGGTATTACCGAAGTTCGGTACGGTATATCGAAAAATCTACAGTATCAGTATTAATTTTTTTTTCGGTATACCGAAACATTTGATACGGTATGATATACAAAAATAACATACCGAAAATTTTCGATACGGTATCGTTACGGAGAAAAAATTTCGGTATAATAGAATGATTAAGAGATTTTCCTCAAATTAATAAATACTGAAATCAGTCAAAAACAAAAGTTAATATTAAAAAATAAAAGAGGTAGTAATAAAAATAAAAAATAAAAAATTAATAATAAGAAAGAGACGGCATCCCAACCCATCACTCTCCAACGATGCTTTGTGTGAGAGCTGCAGCCCGCACCTACGCCCTCCACTCCCTTCCGCCGCCGCTACTCCGCCGCAATCTCCTCCCCACTTTCTCCGTCAGGATGTCTTCCTCCGCTTCCCCCAACCAGATCATCGAGCACATCGTGCTGCTGAAAGCGAAGCCCTCCGCCGACCCCTCCGCCGTCAACGCCATGGTCAGCAACCTCAACGCCCTCGCATCGCTCGATTCCGTCCTCCACATCTCCGCTGGCGCCGTCGCGCGGTGCCGCTCCGCCGGCCCCCTCACTTTCACTCACATGCTCCACTCCCGCTACCGATCCAAATCCGACCTCGCCTCTTACACCGACGACCCCACCCACGTTGCAGTCGTCACCGATTACGTCAAGCCAGTCGTCGATGACGTCATGTCCCTCGATTGGGTGTCCGACGAATTCTCCGGCCCCGTCGTCGTTCCCCCGGGAGCCGCGCTGCGCCTGACGTTGATGAAGCTCAAAGAGGATGCCGGCGAGGGCGGGAAGTCGGAGGTTCTGGGGATCGTTAGGGGGATTAAGGATAAATTCGGTTGGATTGAGCAGCTGACGGTTGGGGAGAATTTCTCCCCGGGGAGGAATAAGGGTTTCTCCATTGCCTCCATCGCAGTCGTGAAGGGCCCTCCGGAGTTGGAGGCGTTGGGTGCGGAATCGGAATCAGAGGCCGTGAATGAGCAGAAGGAGAAGGCAAGGAAGTTCCTCGACGGCGTGGTGGTGATCGATTATGCATTGCCGGCTTCCATTCCGGTAGCAACTCATTGAGTTTCGCTTGTGTTTATTCTAGATTTTCAACCAAATATTGGATTATGTGTTTTGGCATCCTTTAATGTCGTTATGATGAATAACTGGAAGAATAATTTGATGCATTTTCAGATACCAAACCACTCTGTGCTGTGCTGTATGATTTACATAGTTAAGCATTCTAAGAAAAAGTTGCAATGAATTTCGCCAAATATATATTATGATGAGATGAAAGTTGATGTAAATAATAATTAGTGGGGAGAAATATGAAGTGGGAGAGGATGTTATTGAAACATGTGTATGTGTGTATGTATGTAGCACGACACATTTTTACACAGGTAATGACTTATTACAGCAGTGGACATCAACCAAAGACTTGACAAAACAAGGACAAATAGACATTACCATTCCACACACTTTCATAGGCTGTCCAATATACCTCACCACGTCGTTCCACTCCACTCACCACTTATTTAGTAAGAAAGTACACAATCAGAAATACAACCACAAATGATGCCACGAGTGTAAACATCCTCCTACTTGATTTGGTCTCAAACACCTGATCAGCAAAGCAACAAGTTCAAATGCAAAACTTAGTATACAGAATCAAAGGACAAGGGAAATGATTGCTAAAAGTAGAAGATGTCGTCATGATAGAATACCGTCTTGAATTTATCCATGGTTCCTGATAAAATTCCTCTTGAGGCATCCATGTCGTTTCCCTAAATTCACAAGTAGAGAATGAGAATAATTAGAAAGACCGTGCTACTACAGAACATTCAGTATGTAAAATTAGCTATATACAAACCATTCTGTCCAGCACGCGATTGTGGGAATCGACCTCCTCGTGTATATCACCGGACAACTGTATGTTCACATAGAGCATCATTATCACCAGTTATGCAGTAAACCACGTCTTAGCAAATAGTGAAAAAATTAAAACAAATTATTTATGAAATATAAAATCAAACAAATATAAAACTAATTCAAGCACACTCAATTGAAGCAACAATATACTAGTACATCACTGGAAGTATAAACTCACTCTTTTCAGCATAATAACTCGATCTTGCAGCCCTTCCATGGCTTGATCATTCTCCTGCTCATCAATCTCATGGGAGGAGTATGATGATGATGCCCTTATACCTCCTTCTTCAATACCATCAAAAAGAGCAGCTCTAGCAGTCCGATCCCTGAAAGAGATCAATGTTTTTCATCAGTATAAGAAAGTTAATTTACAAATTAGTCCAAAAGGTAAAATTGTAGCTTCAAAACACAAAACACAAAACACAAATTGAGAGCCTCAGGTGCGATTAGGCCATATGAGATCTTTAAGGAAATTTATAAGATACTTTAGGCTTCCATTCGAAGACCAATATCTTTGTCTTTAAATCGTAATATCTTCTAAACTTTGATATACTTTTATATCATATAATAATTTCACCAAATAGTAAGGCTTCATTATATATGTGGTTCAATTCAAACAAGCAAAAAAACTTGTATTTACTTAATTACTAATCAATAAAGTCTAGTGCAATGCTACTGAATTTACTTTAAACAAAAAAGGATAGTGTCTATATAATCTATCAAATGCCTAAATTTGTAAACAGTAGATGACAAGCAGAGCTTCTTAGGACTTGTTTGGTACGGTAATTAACATGAGATGAAATATCACGACTTATGTACCAAACCAAAGAAGCCCTTAAATGTTCCAGATAATTATGGAAGTAAAACCTTTACTCTTCTAAGAAAGTCACTGTATTTCAGGTTACGTGAAGAGGAGCTTCTTCCAAAAGGATAAGTGAGCATAGGAATTTCAGTAAAAAAATTACAGGTTGAACAAATTCCAATCAATGATTGGAGAATATTTTGAAAACTCTTGCTAATGTTCAAAGGATACCATATTAGGAGAGCTGCAATATTAGTATTTTAGCATATTTGAACTATGTGCAGTTGGAACATAGTGAGGAACAGAGAAAATATTAGCCTTTTTATCCAAGCAAACTTGAATCAAAGACACCGTGAATATATTTGAATAATTCGGTTACAACATGGAAATGTGATCAATGAATGACATCACAGACTCAGATATTCAGATCTTCAAAATGCAATGTTGAAATAACATATAAAGCAGCAGTTTGTGCTATGTGGAGCTAAGGAACGGCAATCGTCGTCCACAAAATAGAAAATAGAAAATTGAAAATCTTACTCACCCCCTCCATAAACTCTATGCAGATAATAAATTTTCAAGGACTGACTGTGTGGTTCAGTGAGAATGTATATATATAATCTGCTACAAAACTGCACAGAATCTAAACACTTCAGCATTCAAATCTCATATTCCGGTCCAATTGCTAGAGTCATGAAGATACCAATCATGAATTGATCTAATATCAACAGAAATTAACTTCCAAATGCACTGAGAACTTCATAACACCAATCCTCCAACCGATTAAATGAAACACATATCGATAATCAATACACGCCATAAAACACCCAAACATAAGAAATTAGAAGAAAAAGAATTATGAGATCAAAACCTTCGAGGATTCATCATTGAGGAGAAGTGACTGTACAGACACTGCAACACGAGTAGAAATCACGCCGCAGCTAAAGACGCACTTCTGAGAATCAATTCAGATACAGAAGATTCGCAATCAAGTAACAGAAAGAATTGATCGTACCGATAAGAACAAAAATCAAAGGGTTTTAGAATGCTAAGATTATGGGATTAGAATCTGAAGATCCAGAAAAGGGGAAATTTCGATCGAAAGACTATATATCTGAAAGAAATCAACAACAATAGGTTGTTTGCGCACCTTTGCAAGTAGGTAGGGCCTAGGGGGAGCAAAAAATTAAAAAATCGAAAATCGAACCGAATCGATAAATTCGGTTTGAATTCGGCTTGATGTTTTCCTTTTCAATTTGATTTTGGTTTTAATTTTATAAAATTTTAATTTTTCGATTTGATTTTAGTTTTGACATCAAGAAAATCGAAATATCGAAAACCGAATCGAAACATATTATTTAATAATTATTTATTTAATATTACCTATTAAATATATAAATATATTTTTAATAATTACTTATTCAATATTTCCAATTTCGGTTTTTTCGGTTTTTAACCGAAATCGAATCGAAAATTTCGGTTCGATTTTTTTTCGGTTCATGGTTATTTCGGTTCGTTTTTTTTTTGTTTTCATTATTTTTTCAGTTCGGTAACCGAATCAAACCATGCTCACCCCTACAAGTAAGGGTAAGCACCGACCCATAAAATAATAAAAATCGAAAAAAAACCGTACAAAAAAGTAAAATCGAAATGACTGTAATGGACCCACTAGTATGGTGATACATCTCACCATATGGGCTCAAAACAACAACCAAGCTAGATATCAAAGTAACTAGCCCAACAAGACAATATAACATAAACTAAGGCCCAATATAGTAAATAACCCAACGAAAAAGCAAACAATCTATCCAACAATAGATTATATCATCATATCTCCACTAGGGGTGGAAAAAAATACCGAAAAATCGGTATACCGGGCATACCGAACCGAAAAAAAACCGAAAATACCGTATTAACGGTATACCGATTTTTTCAGTACGGTATCGGTATGAATTTTGACGATACCGCGGTATACCGAATTATACCGAACTTTCGGTATGAATATTCGGAATTTACCGAACTTTCGGTATATACCGAAAGTTCGGTATAACGGTATATACCGAAATACCGGTATATACCGGATGTTCGGTATTACGGTATATACCGAAATTTTTTATATTTATATTTTTAATTATATATTAATTATATTTTTATATTTGATTAACATTAATATTAAAATAAAAATTAATTTATTATATTAATGATATACTATAGAATTATATTGCAAATACAATATATAATTTCTTCTTTTTAATATTTTAGTAATTAGAGTAAAAGTAAATATACTAACAAAGATAATAATTGTATTATATTTTATGTAATATTATTGCAAAAATATTTGTTAGAGGTGTACTCCTATAATCAAATAATTTTAATTTGATTGAGATATATGTTCGAATATTCATATTTCTATTTAATATTTTATGATTCAAAATTCAAATGTGGGAAAAATGATTCCATTAATATTTAAATACAAATAAAAGTTTATGAAGTATGAATATATATTCGAATAATTATATATTCATATATGATAATTGACATTTCATATTGTATGTGTAATATGTATATATTCATATTAAAAATTGAATCTAATTGAATACTTCCAAATATTATTATCAAATCAAATACGAATCAAATAAAATAGATGCATAAAAATTAAATTTGAATATTCAAATAACTTAATGAATTTGCATCAAATCGAGTATTATTATAACATTATAATACATGTAATTTTTTTATGAATTAATTATTATTTGCTAATATATTTTAATTATCTAATCAAGTGTTATACTGATATATATAATGTTTGAAGTTTGATCCGAGTCATTTACAGCTATTCACATCAATCATCATACTTATAAGAACTTTAATTTAAATAATAACTTTATAATATAGGTAAGTTTAATTATTATTTTTTTGAATGAATTATTATTTGTAAATAAATTTTAATTATTCAAATAACTTAATGAATTTGTATCAGATCGAGTATTATACTGATATACTATTTGAAGTTTGATTCGAGTCCTTTACACTCCATTCACCAATCGTCATACTCACAAGAATTTAAATCTTAATAATAACATTATAATATATGTAATCTTAATTTTTATGAATAAATTATTATTTGCAAATATATTTTAATTATTCTTTATTAGATTATAAGTAATTTATTATAAATTAATTATATTATTATTTATAAATAATTTAAGCATGTAGAATATATATAATTTATTAAATATACCTAAAGCAATATTAGCTACTATTATGTTATTGTTCGGTATACTGTGACATTCCGGCATGAACGGTATACCATGAAATTTCGGCATGAACGGTATACCGTGAAATTTCGGTATGAACGGTATACCGAAAATTCGGTATGGCATGCCGAAAGTTCAGCACGGTAACGGTATCGGCGACTGGTATACCGAACATGTTCGGTACGGTATCGGTATACAATATTTCATACCGTATTTTTCGGTACGGTATACGGTATGACAAAATATTTTCGGTATGCCGTACCGACCCACCCCTAATCTCCACTGCACAACACGTGTGTAACATGCCATGCCTTCACCACTTCAACACTTCAACTCATTCCACCATCTGCAATTCCAGCTTTTTTCCCAATTTCTAACATACTTTCTCCCTCCACAAACTTGCCCAACACAGCATCATCTCCGTCAATCTTCACATCTCTATCAACTCGATGAGTCATCACAGATAAAGGAGAAATCTTGAATCGCCCCTCAGAATTCAGATCTGGCAAATCTGATATTGGTAAGTTCTTGTCACTTATGCATTTCTTTAGGAGTGACACATGAAACACGGGGTGGATTTTTGAGGATTCAGGCAACTGTAACTTATAAGCCACTGTACCAATTTCTCTAGGATGAGGAAATGTTGGTAGTACTTGAAAACCAGTTTAAGGTTGCGTCGGAGAGACAAAGAATTCTGGCGAAAAGGCTGCAAGTTGAGGTATACTCTTTCACCCACCTGAAACTCTCTATACTCCTATGTTTATCAGCAAACCATTTCATCGAGCTTGAGCTTGCTTAAGATTATCTCTAAGCATTAAAGTAAATTCTTTTCTCTGCTCCATCATGTCTTGAACCTCTGTATGAATAGAATCCAAGAGGTTATGAATACCCAAATATCTAGGAGGTACACCATATAGGGCTTGATATGGAGAACATTTTAAACTAGAGTGATAATTGGTATTGTACCAATATTCGGCTAAGGGTAACCATTTTAGCCATTACTTAGGATTAAAAATGACCATGCCTCTAAGATAGTTCTCCAAACACTGGTTCAACCTTTCCGTTTGACCATCTGTCTGGGGGTGGTAGGCGGAAGACATTTCCAGTTTTGTTCCCAAAGTTTGAACAGCTCCTTCCAGAAATTGCTGGTAAATATTTTGTCTCTGTCGGAGACAATACTCATAGGTGCTCCGTGTAATTTATACACCACATCCAAAAATAGTTTAGCTACTGCCTGCGCAGTATATGGATAAGAGAGAGCTAAGAAATAAGCATATTTAGTGAAACGGTCCACAATGACCAAAATAACATCATTTCCTCCTGATTTTGGAAGGCCTTCAACAAAATCTATAGAAATGTGTGTCCATGGAGTGTGAGGCATGGGTAATGGTTGTAAAAGCCCTGGGTAAGCTTGTGTTTCAGACTTGATCCTTTGACATATATCACATCCTTGGATCATGACTTTGATTGATTCTTTCATCTTAGGCCAGTAGAATAAGCTCTTCACCCTCATACATGTGCCATGCATTCCTGAATGACCTCCCAATGGTGATTTATGCATCTCTGTCAATATGTCAGTCCGTAAGTTGGTAGATGACCCTATCACAATCCTGCCCTTGTATCTTAGGACATCAGAATTAAGTGTGTAATTAGAGAAATCTGACCCCAGTAATGCCTTAGTTGTGAGAATAGGAAGTAATTCTTCCTCACCAACATAGCTACTACTGACCTTTGTTACTCGGGAAGGAGTGACTGTAGTGATGGCTATACATGCCATTATTTGTTCCTCACATCTTGATAGTGCGTCAGCAGCCTTGTTTTCTATGCCCTTTCTATACTCAAATCTCATAATTCAACCCCAGAAGTTTGGTTAGCCACCTATGTTGGACTGGAGTAAGTGTCTTTTGATCTAGCAAGTATTTCAAAGCATGCTGGTCAGTACGTATGATAAACTTATTCCCCTGTAGATAGGTCCTCCACTTTTGCACCGCCATTAACACAGCGAGGAACTCTCTTTCATAAATAGAAAGAGCTTGATTCTTTAAACTCAATGTTTTGCTCATAAATGCAATCGGTTTGTTAGATTGCATTTGTACAGCATCAACCCCTTTTCCACTAGCATCAGTCTCCAATATGAAAGGCTTGCTGAAATCTGGTAGTGCCAAAACAGGTGTTGTTGTCATAAGTTCCTTTAATCTATTGAAAGCTGATGTGGTTGTTTCTGTCCATTTAAAACTGTCTAGCTTGAGCATGTCTGTAAGAGGCCTGCTGATAAGGCCGTAGTTCCGTATGAATTTTCTGTAATATCTCATTAGGCCAAGAAATCCCCTCAATTGCTTGATAGTTTTTGGAATAGGCCAATTAACCATGCTAGCAATCTTCTCTGGGTCTGTTGACACACCTTCCTGTGTAATGACATGACCGAGATATTCAATCTTGGTCTGTCCAAATTGACATTTGCTCTTTTTTGCGTAAAGAGTATGGTACCTTAGCAGTTCCAAAACAACCCGTAAATGGTGTAGATGTTCATTCCAATCTTTACTGTAGACTAGGATGTCATCAAAGAATACCAATACATTTCTTCTCAATTGATTTTCAAAAATCATGTTCATCAAAGATTGGAATGTGGCTGGTGCGTTGCACAAACCAAAGGGCATTACGAGAAACTCGAAGTACTCGTGGTGTGTGCTAAAGGCCGTGAGATATCTGTCTTCAGGCCACACCAGTATTTGAAAGTAACCCGACCTTAAGTCAAGTTTAGAAAAATATTTTGCACCTCATAGCTCATCCAACAGTTCATCAATAATGGGTATAGGATACTCGTGTTTAACAGTGAGTGAATTCAGATAACGATAATCCACACACATTCTCCACAAGTTGTCCTTTTTGACAAGGATAACCGGAGAAGCAAAGGGACTTCTACTGTGTCGTATTATTCCTGAAGCCAACATCTCTCTGACAATTTTCTCTATTTCATCCTTTTGATTATGTGACGTCCTATATGGGAATTGATGCTTTGGGGAACTGTTTGGTTTAAGTGTAATATGATGTTCCACTCCCCGTGTTGGAGGGAGACCAAAAGGTTCCTCAAAGACATCCTGGAATTCTTCAAGTAATTCCTTTAGGTTTGCCTCCTGTTGATATGCATTCCGTTGTGCTGATAACAGAAATAGCTCATCCACTGATTCCAGATTTTTGTGTAGGAGACTAAATAGGGATACTCCCGAGATCATGTGACACTCTGCCGATGAATTAGTAACTAGCACCCTGACCTTTTTCTCATTTAGATAAACTGAGATAGTCATCTTTTTATAATCCAACTCAATAGGGGTGCAATGTTTTAGCCAACCACCTCCCAAAATAAAATCATACCCCAATATTATCAAGTATTCTGGGTGAGTATGAAAATGAAGCCCTTGTACTGCCCAATTAAATTGGGTAGCTATTTGCGTACTGACCATCTTTTGACCATTAGCTACCTTGACTAGAATTGGTTTGCTTTCCTCCAGGACACATTGGAGTTTCTTGGTTGTTTTGTCTTGTAAGAAACTAAGTGTGCTGCCTGTGTCAACGAGTATATGTAGCTTATGTTCCTTACACTCTCCAATCAACTTTAGAGTAGTTCCATTACCATCCCCTACTGCTTGAATAGATAATTGGGTTTCTTCCATAGAAGTGTCCTCGATTACATCGTCAACAAATTCTTGTTGCTGACTTTGTAAGTGATTAAACTCATCATCCTCTTTCATCATAACATAGTTGATGCGATTCTTGCATCTATGCCCCGCACTGAAAGGTTCATCTTTTGCCTCCTAGCAGTCATTTCAGTTTTAGTCAGCAATTGGGTTGGAGGTTTTAATATGGGTAGAGTGACAGCTTTGGGTGGAGGATGTGGATCAGGCCTCTTGAACGTATTAGCACTTGAGAAAGATTTAACCCCTATCCTCATCTTTTTTGCAATAATATCCAATGTGTTTAGCTGTTGTGCCCCCAGCTCTATTGCTTGTTCAAGTGTAGTTGGCTTGAACATCTCCACAAAAGACTGTAATTCATCACTAAGTCCACTAATGAAACTAGCAATGAAGTACTCTTCTGAGAACTTGTTTTGGCTACTCAATAACATACATGATTTCAGGTCTTCAAATTGATCAACATAATCAGTGTATGATCCAGTTTGCTTTAGCTTGTTAAACTCCACAATAACCTTGGATTCCCGTATACCATCAAACCTTGTAGAAATAATGTCACCAAATTGTTCCCATGTAATGTCCAGATGCACAGTACCCAAATTTTGAAACCATTGTAGTGCCATTCCTTCAAAGTGCATTGACGCCAAATTAATTTTCTGACAGTCATTTAGATGGGTGATAATTCTAAAATAGCTAGAGCATTTGATAATCCAAGCTCTAGGATTAGAGCCATCAAATCTGGGAAACTCAAGTTTTGGAGATGGAGTATGAAATGCTTGTTGAGGAACATCAAATCTCCCATGTGATCCCCTTTGATAACCCGATGAATTTCCAAAAGTTTTAGGACCCAAAATAGAATCTGTATCACCCACACTATCTACTTTTCGATTCAACAGTTGTAATTGCAGTTCAGCTAAAGTATTTGTAAGATGCTCAAACTTTTCATGCATTTTAGAGCTCATACCCTCAATTTGTTCTTGCAGCTTCAACTCGTATGCTTCCCGTTTCATGGATTCTGCTTGCAGCGCTTGATCCACCTTTTTTTGGGCATCGACAACATCCTTAAACCGTGTAGCTTCTGCCATTTCTAGCTCTGATTTACCAATTGTAATGGACCCATTAATTTGTAAATAATATTTGTAATAAATGCCAAACGCAAATAGAGTAATAAATAATACTCAAAAAATAGATTTTAAAATCAGTCGGGAAAAAAATATAAGTTTGCATTTAGGGTCTCATTCTCAACAAAAGAAATAAATATAAAAATAACATAAAGCGACTAAATTGGGCCTGGCATTATACTAATGGACTATTTTTATGTTATTAAAAAAAATCTAATTGTGGGTTTCTAAAACTATCCCCAATGGTGACATTGGATAGAATGTCATACATATAGGACAAATAAAAAAATAAATAAAAAGTTATGGAAAATCATGAAAATATATAACCAAAATTGGTTAGTCAAGCCCAAGTGGTGACTTTCCATGACTTTCTATTTATTTTTTTAATTTGTTCTATATGTATGACATTTTACCCAGTGTCACCATTGTGAATAGTCTAAGGCAGTATAAAATCAGGTGGAATGATATTAATTGTGATACTTTTTTACAATAATATATATACCAATAAATATTAGGATATATTAAGAATATATGTAATACATCATTCATCTTTAGTATTATGATTTATTATATTATTAATAAAGTATCAATTCCTAAAATATATGAACTATAGTATTATTAGTATATAGTCTCGTGCGATTAATACTCATTATATTCATTTTAATAAATAAATAAATATATATATATATATATATAATTTTATAAAATATTGTGTATGTTCAAAAAAATGAAACAACAAATTCTTGGTTGATGGTCCAAATAGATAGTAAGAACACATTCTTGGTAGATGAAGCGAACATTACTTAGTTTGAATAATAATTCATTGATTCGGTAGTAATTAAAATATATTAAACATTAATCATAATAAAATGATATAATTATCTTTTTTAAAGTATATACCTGTCTAAAATATATATTTTAGTGTAAAATGATTGAGATGTACCATGTTGTCCGAGTTTTATTGTGTTTGAGGTCATTTTTGATTGGATCAAACCAGTTTGAAAATCAATCGGGTCGAATCTTTTTTAATGACTATCGATATAAATTTTAATAAAAAAAAAAGGTTAGATGTATTGTTATGGAGTAAGAATTCTACACTATTTATTAATGAAATATGGGTTATCAGTAAAATAAAAATGATTCTTTGATTAATAAGTGAGTTTAATATGATAAAAAATAGGTCATTAATAAATAAATTAAATTAGTATATGTGGGACATATGACATGTGTGTTGCACGAGAAGAAGTATAATTATAACTTGTTGCAATTAAAATATATTTATTTAAATATAAAAAATAACAATGGGTTAATATAAAATATACTCCATCATTCATCTACGAAAAGTGTATTGTGAGAGAAAGAACATTAGTTTTAAGAAAAAAATATGTATAATGTGTTTTTAGTGAAGAATGGATCTCACAAAATTAAATGTGTGATTTCTGAAATATTGAGTGTTTTGTAAACTATTCTAATGAAACACAATAATTGTTAAAAACAAAATAGCATTTAGCGAGACGGAGGGAGTAATTTTTTTTTTATTTTAATAATAGTTTTAAATATAATTAAATTAATGGTGTTGTGATAGAGACGATGAATTGTGATTGATTAGGATTTTGGTTTATTGATTGAATTATTCATCGTGGTGGAGATGAATAATGGTTTCATATTTCATCAAATTGACCATCAAGATTGTTTCATATTTCATACACTAGGTGTTATTTGTACCATAACTCAACCCTACCTATATATATGTTTTGTATCATATAAGAAAGAATTTTTATGGGCGAAATGAGAAAACATATAAACAATCCATTTTAATAAATCAATGATTGTGTTTTCATTTAGAACAAATTTAACCAATCATAACCATTGATTATAGGTCGGTGAATGACTTTGATTCATTCTCATTTTCACACATAATTTCTTTCTCGTAAGAACCTAATCATATATATACACACCGACTTAAAAATATATTATTATCATCACACATATTTATACAACTTATATAGAGAACTAATTTTATACATGGTCATATATTTTGTACCTTACAAGAAATTAAAATGTGTAGTATTAATTATGTTATTATATGTCCTTATACATACATAGTATTATCTTCGTACTGCTAAAAGTGGTCATGTTTACTTTTTGGATCGTCCCACTAAAAGTTGTCACTTTCCTAAAAAGGAAAAGTTTTTATTTTTAAAATACATCACTCCAATTTTATTCAAACATAACACTTTATTTTCTTAATCTTCACTCCCTTATGAGCGTTTTTAGCAAGACGGACGAAGAGAGTACATTCTAATTATTCTAATATTTTTACCAAGAATAGTAGAATCGAAAAATCATAACTAGATGATGGATACTAGAGGATGGATTTAAGAAGCAGGAATTAGAAGATTGGGAGACTAATCATTTATGAATCTGAATAGTACATTCATAATTTAAACATAAAGAGAATATAATTCTCCATACATAGTTATCATAATTAGAATGATTAGACGTACGGATATTTTCAATTATTTTTATATTTTTATTCACAATTATATTTTCTTTTAGCGAATGAAATCTAACTTTGAAAATTTAATTGTGTATACTCTTGACTCATTATTCATAGGGCCTTTGATTAAAAAACACTTAATTTTAATCAAATGAACCAAAAATACTTAATTTTAATCAAATGAACCAAAAATAATGAGACGGAAGAAGTAATAAATATCTGCCAGACTAAAATAATCAATATATAACACATAATGAGAGAGAGAAATTATATCAAATATTCAAAATTTAGTTGGCATGACAATATAAACACTACATAATTTTAAAAAATGCAAAATATTCTCCCACAAACAAAACATGATTTGCTCATTTCAACCATTTTAAAACTGAACTAGCTTGAGTAGGTGCCACTACTTTAATTTAACTAAGAGTTCAAAACAAAAGTATGTATATTATAGTTTTTTCTCTATAAAAAAATTAACTAGTAAAACTGTAAAAGATCAAAAAAAAAAAATTATATATCGTGACCAAAATGAATAATCATAACTCAGATATATCTTCTAGCATGCTGTCGATATCCGGTATCACGGTTGCGCATTTGCTGACTTCTCCAAAATTGCAACATTGTTTCTTCTCGGCATTTATGGCAACCAAATCCTGAGCAACTGTACAGTTCAAACCGTCGAATACCTGCATAAGCGTCCTAGATTATGTTTTTTCAGCTACTCATATATAATGAAGATTTGAACAAAAATAAAAAATTTCATGCAGATGTTGTTTGCTTCATATTCAAGTATAACCAATAAAGAACTTACTTGATATAATACATCTCCGATCTTTAACTTTACTGCACCACTTTTATAAATGAGCATTTTTCCAATCAATCCTTCTGGTAATGACTTTAAATTACAAAACTGAGATTTGCTTGGACTCTTCGCATTTTTATTGTCATCTTGGGATTTCAAATCAGAAACCACAGACGGAATTGATGGCAATTGAAGGAAGAACATACAATTCTCACCTTCATTCTGTCAATAATGGCATCTCAATTCAATATCAAAATCAACGTATGAGGAGTGCGTTTTTAAAAATTAAAATAATACCAACCAACAATCCAAGTTCTTCAGCAACATTTACTGCAGGTTCTTCATATTCTTTTCTAAGGCAATCTTCACCAAATTCTTCTTTATCAAGAAGTTCTACAATTAAAAAACCCATACATAAGTAACCCACACACTAATATAGTAATTGAACTAAATAAAGAATGTGTAACTTTCATCACAGTGTAGTTAACTATGTAAACAACGCGTAACTATCCATACCTGGATTCCCTGCGTGAGGTTCTCTCAGGGGAAGTAATGCTGGATAATTTGTGTAGTAATCCTGCAGTGATGCTCAAAGAAGCTCAAGAATATCTCTAGATGAGATTATCAATTCTGAATCTCAACAAAAGTTTTTTTTTTAATATAGGATATTGCTTACCCAAGGTTCCTTGTATTCTTTCACATTCTGACCTACAAGTCCTGCTTACAAGAAATTTTTGTTACAAAAAATGATAACCCACATTTATGACATTGCAAACAAAATATAAGTTTGAATATGACTTGCCATCAGCATCAGAAGACGGGCCCTCATTCTTGATTGCTTTTGCAGAACCATACGACTTGAGGTGTGTTTTGGATGATGCTCCAAAACCAAATGCAACTTGAGTGGGCGCAACTGGAGATAAAAATTGGAATACAAAAAAATTTAATCACTAACCATTCGTTTATTGAAAACATGAGATGATCAAAGATCTCGACTAATTGTAAAGTATGAATATCAATGATCCACCAAAATGGTGATAAAGGGCAAAAAGATTTTAACAATGAATAGATTGCTCTTCTGAATCATCAGTGCAGTGTTCCAATTCATACAACACATGAACACAACCAATCGGTAAACAATGAATAGATTGCTCACCTTTCCTTTCGGTTTTGTGCCTCACTGTTGAAGAAGTTTCCTAAATCACACAAATCATTCATCAAGTCATGTGTAAACAAAGTTTGCACTGTAAGTAATCTACAATCTACAGAGTTCATCAAAAATAACTAGTGAAAGTTGCGAATACATTAAAGCGGCGTAGAAGATGCTCTGCCTTGGCCTCATCGACATCATCTTCATATTTTTCCCTGAAAGAAAAAGGAGAAATCATATAAATAAGTCAAAACCGAGTCATACCAATCCAAATATTCAAGACACCATAGAATAAGATGATTACACTTTAGGGAGGACAGGTTTTACTGCTCTTTTTGGAGGAGCTTTTGGCTTAAACCTCACCTAACAATTAAAAATGAACAAAAGTTAATGTTTGCACTTTGAATACTATCACCAATTTAATAAAAAAGTAACAATGCAATAACATAAACGTTGATACCTTCCTTGGCGCATTTGCATTCTGAGTGGAATCAAAGGGATGTTGATTCATGCTGCTCAGAAAAACACACAAATCAACAAATATTTCAACGCCCATAAACTCATATAGTGTAATACTCCGCTCTTTTTCTAGAAACTATCTCGTATTAAATATTTTGTGGTTAATTAAGTTCCACTTATGAATAGGATATCGATTAGCAAATTGATAGTGTTAATTCCGACGTTGCATAAATTGAACTTGTTTCAATTTAAATCCCATCGTGAGTGAGAGTTTAGCATAACATTAAAATCCTGGTTATTTAATATTTAGGATTGTTACTATTAATTATCCTCAATGAGATTAATTATTACTAAAGATTAACTTAAGATAACTATGTTGGGGAAAACTATATAAGATATCACTATTATATATAAATATATATATATACATACACTTTCGAGGATTCAATTGTAGAGAACAAATTATATTCTAAATTGAGTTGTCACCATCATTTGAAATAAGAGAAAAGAGAATGGAAGAAAAGATAATACTGAATTGGAAGAAAAGATAATGGGCAATCTGCCACCAGATTTGCATACCCAACAAACAAGCATATATATATATATATATATATATATATATATATAAATACAACTTAAGTAAATAAATAGGATTTCAAATTGCAAATCAGAATGATACATGTACCAAAAGGTGAAGTAGGAGAAGTGGTGTAAAGGCTATACACAAAAGAAATAAAGATGTGATATTACATATCATCACATTAAAACCCCTAATATAAAAGAATAAAACCTAAAGCCTGTATAATACAAATCAAAGAAATCAAAAGATAAATCTGGAGCAGTAGAGACGGCTGAAAGGAAAGGGAGGCAGAGCTGCCACTTACATTCCCATACCCAGCATATACAAGAAAATGCTTAGGACAATAACAAAGTCTAAAAGTTAACATTATGCACGAAAACATCATACAAAAACCCATTGGTTCTATAATTACAACTAAGACTCATCACCCCCACTATATATAGATTTACTCCTCTTGACTTAAATGCACCACAAGAAAATCAGTCCTTCAGGCAAACAAACTCTGAATTTAGTAAAGGCTCGGAGAGGGGTGCTGCTCAATTCATCTCAATAAGAGCTTCATTAAGGTAATAAGAACTTAAATCAAACCTTTTAAGTTTTCATGTTATTTTTTGGTGTTTTAAGTAGATGACCTCTTTTCTCTTAAGTTATATTTTTCTTAATGAACTTAGAAACAAAAGCATAATCATGTATTTAAACAGAATTTAAAAACTTATCAGCTATTAACATTCTGTGAAACTAAACCGTAAACAAGACTCAAATTCTAACTTTTAAATGAAAATAGATCTGCTTGTGTTAACTAAAAATACATCTGAACCATCTATATTTTTCATCCAATGGATATAATTAAACTATACCCTAATCAATATACCTTAGTCAGAAATAATAACAAATTCCATATTTTTAGGGATAAAATATTTTAAATCAGATATATACCAAATTTATCTTTTAATCTCCACCATTGATCTAAATAATTCAATAGTCAAGATTTATTTTTAGTTAACTCGTATAGAACCATTTTTATTTGATCTCTTCCCTATATAATATACTTGTCTCAGTTTACATATAATAAGCCATTAGAAGGCAATGGAGGATTATAACTTAGAACACAAAGAGCTCAAGAACCTAATCAATAATATACTCACATATTTAGTAAGCATTTAAAATGAAAACTTCAGGTGCTGTCGTTTCTATCAGGAGTGAGAAACCAAAATAAATCAAAAGCTGAGAAGATTTAAAATCTGAAATTTACAACAATAACAAACTTCAGATTTTAATAAATAAAAATCAACGCTTCTTGCCCTAGAACACTTAATCAACCAAAATGAAGTCATGCATTTAGAAAGAAGAGCATAAATCGAAATCTGTGAAGAGCAGGAAATTAAAACATGCAAGAAGGGAAAAGGGACTTAAATCAAAAACTTAGCCAAATATACAAAAAGAAAGGGAAATAAAATTTGAAAATCCTACCTGCACAAGAATCTGGAAGGAAGAAGCTCCGGCGACAGCTCCTTGCAGCTGCTCTGCCGCTGGGAGGCGGCTGCGGTTACCTTGCAACCGAGAGAGAGAGTGAAGGTGGGGCTGCTGTGTCGAATGGAGTGAGTGAGGGAGTCGCCGAGGAAGATGAGGGTTTAAGATGTGAGAAATTTCCAGAGAATAAAGAGAGAGAGCCGATGGGAGAAGAGAGGAGAGGAGAGGAGTGGGAGAGAAACTAATGAGAAGAAAGAGGGAATGGGAGTAACGTAGAAAGTGACGGTAGTTGAATATGGGCTAAGTTTAAGTTTAGATTTAGGGTTAAGATTTAATTAAGTTAATTAAAATTTGTGGGCTTTAATTAATTAAGAAGTTGGTCTTGTATTAAATTAAAAGTGGGCTATCTCTTGTTGATAATGGGCCGCTAATTAATAAATTTTATGGGCCACATTTTAAGCTGATTGGTAATCATTTACTATATCATCTAGTTGTTCGCTATTATTGTTCCTCGTTTCTATTCCGGCTTCTTCAATCTCTTTCCAAATCACGGTTTTTCTAACTTTGCTATCTTTAATAAAGTGAGGTCATGTTATAATATCATACATCTAAATCTAATTAATTATATATATAACCATATAATACTAATATATACTTAGTTAATTATCTTGGTAATTGATTATCCGAATGACCAACTCTAGTGATGCATTTATAAGTTATGTTATTATTGAAAAATATGTTGTTGTATACTTTAGATGTTATCCAACGTGCCGTTCATTAAATTTTATGAATGGACATTTTTAATTAAATAATTTTTTGTTATAATGTACAAGAAATGTATATTGAAATAAGGTAAAATATATCAAAAAATATAAGAAATTAGTATGTAGAAATTTCATATCGATAGTAAAGTATACCAAAAAAATATGATAAGATTAATGTTGTCAATTTTCAACACGACACAATATTAATGGGTTTGAGTTTGTCTTTATTGGGTTCGCGTTCTTATCAAGTTGACCTCAATAAGAACTTGAAATTTTCGGGTTTGGGTTCAGGTTGGATTCAAGTTACCTCAAATATATAAATATATTATTTAAAATTATTATTATTAATAATATATATTTATTCAATCGTGTTTGATTGAGTCATTATCAGGTTGTTATCAAGTTTTGTTGTTATCGTGTTGGGTCAATATGAAAAAATAACATGTTAGTTTGGGTTCAGGATGAGTTCGGGTTTGGACCATTCATGTTGGGTTCATGTTCGAATTTATTAAATCCTTAACATGTCTGGTTCAAATTTGACCTTAAAAGTATATTATTATTACATGGACTATTTCATCATTTTCATTGATGATTACTCGAAATATGGATATGTCTACTTGATGCACCACAAGTTAGATTCATTTCAGAAATTGAAGGAATTCAGGGTATTTGTGGAGAATCATCAGAAAAAGACTATCAAGTGTCTGCGTTCTTATCACAGAGGCGAATACCTCAATGTTGAGTTTTTGAACCACTTGTCGGAAGCAGGGACTCAATCCCAGTTAACTGCATCGGGTATTCCCCAGCAAAATGGTGTAGAAGAAAGACAGAATTGAACGCTTATAGAGATAATAAGATCTATGATGAGTTATGCAGAGTTGCCTATTTCGTTTTGGGGATATGTCCTAGAGGGGGCAGTTTACACATTGTACTTGGTAGCATCCAAGTTGGTCCCTAAGACACCGATTGAGCTGTGGACAAGGCGTCAGCCCAGTCTAAGACATCTCAAGGTGTGGGTTGTCCAGCACACGTGCTAGAGAAGAACGCCGACAAATTGGAACCTCGTACTGACTTGTGTCTGCTCGTGGGTTATCCTAGAGAGACGAAAGAGTGGGAGTTTTATAGTCTAACAGATCGAAAGGTCGTGATCACCACTCACGCTCGATTTCTAGAAGAAGACTTTGTGAACAACCACAAGCCCAAAAGTAAGATAGTTCTCGAGGAAATGAGAACTATAACTTGTCCAAATTTAAAAGAAACACAACCACCACCAGCACCAACCCAGACATTTGTACCACCTGTTGTGGAGTCTCGTCGTAGTGGGAGGGTTGTTCGCCAACCCGTTCGATTCATTGGAGTGGGAGAGTCATCTGACTCAATCCAAGGCCTAGTTGAATCAGACCCATGTAATTTTGACGAAGCGGTCCAAGACAAGGACTGTCACCTCTGGTAAGAGGTGATGTAGTTTGAACTGCAATCCATGATAGATAAGGAAGTATACGAGCTAGTTGATCTGCCCGAAGGCTGCAAGGCCATTGGGAGTAAATGGATCTTCAAGCGGAAAAGAGGTATCAACGGTAACGTCGTAGTCTTCAAAGCTACACTAGTAGTTAATGGCTATACTCAAGTCTATTCGTATACTCTTGTTAGTAACAGCAAATATGGATTGGGAAGTATGACAAATGGATATCAAGACAGCTTTCCTAAACGGAAGTCTTGAAGAAAATATCCATATGCAACTACCCGAGGGCTATGCAGTTCAAGGAAAGGAACACATGGTGTGAAAGTTTAAGAAGTCCATCAATGGGCTTAAGCAAGCCTCACGGTCATGGAACCTTTGTTTTGTTTTGCCCCATTTTGAGTTGTTATTTCTTTTGGCCCATTATAGAACACCACCTTAGCTATAACATATGAGAATTTAATGTTAAAAGTAAAATATATAAGTTTTAGTTTTACTAATAATCTGGTATTAAATGAATATGAAATTTGTTACCAAATGAGACTGATTCAGCAATGTTCATGGCTTCAATTTTTTCAAAAGTCTTGAAGGAGAAAATTTGATTTGGAAAGGTTGAATCCTCCTCAACACGAGCAATTATTTTTTTCAAGAAAAGTCCTTTGAATTTGTGTTGTGCGACTATATAACCTGTGTTTTGAATGACCAGGAAATTTTGTATGTTATACACCAACCTCTCCTTGAATACCGCCTTGAAATCTTTAATCATTGCATGATTTATGGTGAAGTGAAAACGATCTCCCTACACATGTACATATGAATATGTTATGCATATACTAATGTATTTCTATTGCAATTTAAAAAAATTATACCTCTTTATCATGTAGTATTAATTCAATACTTTTTAAAACTTTTGGATTATTTGAAGGCACTTCGTAATATCTAACACATCTTCCTTTTGTTGTAGGAATCTTAGATAGAGGATTAAGATATTTGAAGGTATACCACTCGATCATGGCTCGAGTACTTTCGTAGAGCAATATTCTGCAGTTTTATAATAAAAAAAAAATTATGTTAGTAATGTATTATTGTAATTATAAATTGAACATAGCAAAATAATATTATGAGCACATATGCACAACCACCACTCTATAAATCTACATCATAATAATAATATTAAAACAACATATATACATATGACAGCAACATTAATTCTTTATGCATAAACTTTTTATATTTACAGTAAACTATAATATAAGCATAACATCTGGTGTATGTTGCATGTCAGGTTATGAGATAGGGTAAGTCAGATTATATCAGGTTATGAGATAGGGTAAGTCAGATTATAAGATAGGAGTTCATATTTTATGTTCATTTTGATCAACCTACATCTAAATTGATAAGTTTTTTAGAAATTAGGTCAGGGCAAAGGTGCCATCGAGTTGTAGCTCGGCAAGAACCGTGCGTGATCAAGGTCAGTTGCCTTCCATTTTTATGCATCCATGTTTTTTCGTCTTGATGTTTGCATTGCAGTAAAAGAAAATGTTTGTCTGTCAAGTCGATCAGTAAGTAAGCATGAATTTAAATGTGGATGGAATTGATGATGTAACAGGGGAAGGGATGAAAAAAGAGAGTTGATAAGCTCAAGGAGTGAAGCTTAAGTCTGCGTACTAAGTTATTGGGACACATTAGCATTACACAAGCAAGTCTTGCAATTTAAGAGAAATTCTAGTGTACAAGTTATCAACCTAGTTTCAGAGGTTATATATATGTGCATATATGCCTCCAAATGTCATTGCATTCCTTATTTTTTATTTCTCAACTGTTAATATTGATTTAAAGCTTATGGATTCAAGATATGAATAGAACACTAAAAAAGTTCTTGCATTTACAGAAAAATAAAAAGATAAATAACATAGTAATTTAAGAGTTTTTAGATTGAATATACATTGGAAGCTCTGTGAAATCTGGTTACTAAATTTGAAGAAAGGTAACTTCTCTTTGTTTCTTTTGTGTGTGTATATATATTGAAGAGAGACTCTTTATATTTTGGAGAGTGAAAGACGGCTGGGTCTTCAAAATATTACTCCCTCCTCCCACTAAACATGACACACTTTTCTTATTGGGACGTCCCACTATGCTTGGCACATTATATAAATAGTAAATATTATATCTTCAAAAAGGTGTGGACCCTACCACCTTTATCACTCTTATACACTACTGTACACACTCTCATTAATTATCGTGCCGAAAAAAAAAATGTCATGCTTAGTGGGACGGAGGAAGTATATTAGTATTTGCAAATCAATTTCTAATTAAAATAAATGTGTTTGGAAACTCAAACGTCTACATCTATATACTATTAATTTATTGAGCCTCTAAACTATTTAGAAAGTGTTTCTAATTAAAATAAATATTTTAAAATGTTTATTATTATTTGCTTAATGATTTTGGAAACTCAAAGGTCTACACCTTTATAATATTAATTTATTAAGTCACTCAAGTATATGAGAATGATAATTAAAATATATTAAATGGAGTTTGATTGACTAAAAGAATTTTTGGAGGGAAAATAAATGGGGGAAGATTTAGCTTTAGTATATATTTAGATAATATGAGAATACAATACAATAATACATACGCAATAATGCAATTACAATTACAATACAATTGTTGCATTGAAAGTTGTTTGAGTTTGCATTGTCAAAAAGTACTAAATGCATTGTTAAATTGTACTCACTTCGTCCACCAAGTTTCTTCCCACTTTGCCATTTTAGTCAGTCCACCAAGTTTCTTCTCACTTTTCTTTCTATTTTTAGCAACCATTTCTCCACTCACTACACTTTAATGTGGACCTCATTATCCACTCACAATACATTACACATCATCTAACCTTTTGTGGGTCTCATTCTCCACTAACTACACTTTACTCTTATTTTACCTTTTATCAACCAAAGTCAACACATTTTATTAAAACGCGTGCCAGGTCAAAATGGGAAGAATATTGGTGGACGGAGGAAGTATTAATTACTCATGTCATTACAGTTAATACGTATGCAGTGTACTCGTCGTCATCTATAGAATTCACTCATCGCTGCGTTCGTTCCTTAGCCCTAGGTCTCACCATCGTTGCCGACAACACTTGCACCGCAACTTCATCCAGTATCGGGGGATTATGAAAATCATCGTCGTCATCGGTATCCATATGTCGCCATGATCTTCTCAACAGTGTGGATGCATCGATTGTGTTGGTGAAATGTGCAGGCTAGAGAATTGCAATAATTTTTCTTGCTAATGGCGATTGTATGAGAGTTGATGGAAGTTTCCAATTGACAGTTCTTTAATTAATAGATACCAAATCAATTTGAATATCATGACAATAATAGTCAATTGTTATATGGACGCATTTATCCCTGTTGCATTGTGTTTTCACAATGCAACACGCCCACAAGCCTAAATTGTGAAAATTAAGGGATGAATCACAATCATTGGATCTAATGTAATAAACACTCCAAATCAATTCTTATTTCCTACCATTCCCTCTTTTTACCTGAAATCATATATATATATATACACATATATATTATATGTATATATATATATATGAGCGCGCGCGCTCACAGACGAGCTTCTACTCATTCAATGAAATTACATACTTTCATATACATAAACCCTTCTCTCTTATATTTTCTTCCATTAAATCTCTCCCAGAGTTTGCTCATATTTTCTAATTTTTATTTAATTGATGGATTTTTAGAAGATAATTCATGTTCCCTTACGAAAAATCGTGTGCTAACGCAATCTGAAATTAGGTGGGATAATATTGATTGTGATACTTTTTAGTTTTTATAATATAAAATTATTGAATTTCATATTTAATAGGATACATTAAGATATACGTAATATATAATCTATCTTCAGTGTTAGGATTTATTATATTATTTATAAAGTACTCCTTCCGTCCTCCAAAGTATGTTACGCTTTGACTTGCACGGATTTTAAGAAAAACTGTTGACTTAGTGTATGATGTGTAAGAAAGGTGTGTTGTGAGTGGAGATCGGGCCCCATTTATATTTAGTTAAAAATAGTTAACAATTTAGACAATTTAAATTTAATTTTAATCATTAAGGATTTAATCTTATTTTATTAAAGCTAATTTAATTTGATTAATCTGATTTTAATTTTAATGATTAAATTGATTTAACAAATTATAATTAATCTGATTAACTTAAAGATTAATCATTAAAGGCTGTAATTAATTAATCAGATTCATTAATTAACTTAAATAATCAAACTGCATAATTAACTTAAATAATTAAACTGCAAAAAAAGAAGGTTTGCTATGGCGCTGAAAAAGAAGGAAGAAGTGGTTAACTAACAAAAATTAAGAGGCAAATTATGGAGGGAAAATTCAAACCAAATTTTTGTTTTTACAAATGCTTAAGTAGCAAAATCAGTCCTTACAAACATCATTTAACTCTCTTTTCAACCCCTCTTACAAAAACTGACTCTCCAAAATCTAAAGAGCATTAAATATGTCTACATCTACAACTGTGAATAAGAAAAAGTTGAGTGACGAGCAAAGAAATCGGATTGGGCAGTGGTTGTTGAGGCATCTTGATGGGGAAGATTTGAGGCGTGGAGCAGTTAATGAAGCTGCCTCCACCTTCACAGTCACTAGACAGACTGTGTCGAGGATTTGGAAAGCTACAAAGAGGCAGCTTACTCTTGGTCAGGTTGTCCACCTACAAAGCAAGTAAAAAGGATGTAAGCATGTTGATAAAAAGCAAATAGATGAAGAGGCAGTTAGGGCACTTACATATCTTGAGAGATCTTCTATTAGGAAGTTGTCAAATAATTTAGGTGTGAGTAAGAGTGTGGTAGGTCGCTGGGCGAAAGAAAAACAGATAAGAGCTCACACAACTGCAATCAAACCTACATTAACTATGCAAAATAAGATAGGTAGACTTAGATGGAGTATGAGTCACCTAGAAATAAGGGCAGGCTGTGGAGGTGTGAAGTATCATAGCATGCATAATGTTGTGCATATAGATGAGAAGTGGTTCTATATGACAAAAGCAAGTGACAGGTTCTACTTGCTTCCGAATGAGATTGAACCACACAGAAGTTGCAAGTCAAAGAGGTACATTACCAAAGTTATGTTTATGTGTGCCGTAAGTAGGCTACACATTTCAGAAGATGGAACTGTTTTATTTGATGGGAAGCTTGGAATTTTTCCATTCACACACTTAGAAAGGTGGGGTGTTTTCAGATTTGTGCTAAGTTTTTGAAAAAAGAGGTTCAGTTTACAAAAAATTTGATTTAGCACAAACATTCATCATTAAACATGTGCAGTATCTGTATCCCAATCAGTTCATCATTGATTCAGCACAAAAATTCATCATTAAACATGTGCAATATCTGTATCAGTATCAGTTCAGTATCAGTTCATCATTTATTTAGCACAAACATTGTAAACACTTAGTACTCAATGCATCACTGGTTTCATTTTGCAGATCATACCTTCAATCAAAGCAAAATGGCCAGAAAATGCATCAAAGCACATCATCATTCAACAGGACAATGTCAAACCACATATAGCAACTACTGATCAAGAATTCATTAATGCAGCTAATTCAGATGGATTCAACATAAGCTTACTTTGTCAACCACCAAACTCACCAGATTGCAATATCAATGATCTAGGATTTTTCAGAGCTATACAGAGCTTACAAGATGACAAAGTGTGTAAAGGTGTTGATGATCTAGTTAAGAATGTGGAAGAATCATTTCAAGAACTGACAGCAATCACACTCAACAATGTCTTCTTGACACTGCAAGGATGCTACATTGAAATAATGAAGAATAAGGGAGGCAACAACTACAAGATACCACATATGGGAAAAGGAAGATAAGCAAGGGCATGAACACTTACAATCTGTCTTCGGGTGGAAGAGGATTTGATAAGGGAATACTTGGAGTACTTAAACAGGCCAGAGAACAATGGAGGTGCTAAGTACAACATTGACAGCTTGGTCAATGCTTTTGGAGAACAAGGTTGATGTTTAGGCAGTGGTTTAGTGGATAGGGGTTAGGCAGTGGTTTTTGGATAGAGTTTAGGACAAGGTTGATGTATAGACAGTTTGCAAAAACCTTTTGGATAGGGTTTATAATTTCAGTTTTTTTGGATAGGGTGGGGTTTACAAGATAAGCAACTGCATTGATGGATGTTAGTTGTTTAGCATGTAAACACTTATTTTGCCACATATGTTGGGTTATTAAAGTCTCAGCACATATTGTATGCATCACAGACATTTATTAAAGCACTGAAACACACAAGAACACTATAATCAACCTCCAAAAACCACATCAAAAATAAGCAAATGGTGAAGAACACTCTCAGATATACCTTAAACATGTAGACCATCATCATAGGGTTTTGTCTCCAAATACACATCACAAATAAGAAATGCAGTGGAGGCATGATAATAGGCTCTAGGGTTTCATGCAGAATATAACCTCACAAGGCAAGCACAGATCACAAGATGCAAGAACAAGTGTAGTATCTCTACTAGTTCAAACACACAAGGCAAGCATAGATCATAAGAAGCAACAAGAGGATAGGAAAAGATCACAAGTGTAGTATCTGTATCACAAGAGCACAACCGGCCAATAACATATCACAAGAGGCAAGCACAAGTGCAGTATCTGTACATATCACATGAAGAGGCCAAAAACAGATCACATAAGCTCACACAAGTGCAATATATGTACATATCACAAGAGGCAAGCACAAGTGCAGTATCTGTACATATCACATGAAGAGGCCAAGAACAGATCGCATAAGCTCACACAAGTGCAATATCTGTACATATCACAAGAGGCAAGTACAAGTGCAGTATCTGTTCATATCACATGAAGAGGCTAAGAACATATCACATAACCTCACACAAGTGCAATATTTGTACATATCCCATCAACCCCAAGAACATATCACAAATGTCAAGAACATAGCTCAACTGGCCAACTACGCCCAAATCACAGATCACAAAAGGCCAACTACGCCCAACAACAGATCAGCAAAGGCCAACTAACGCCCAGATCACAAATCAGAAACAGCAGGGGCCAACTATGCCCAAATCAGTAACATGCAGTTAGAAGAATATACATGCCTCCTTACCAAAGAGAAAAGGAACAACCATGGGTACCCAGATCCCAACGAGCTTTCTGAACCACTTCTTCTTCTCCTCCGACCACTCTCGATTCTCAGGCGCCTCAGAATCTAGGGTTTCCTCCATCATCGAATCTGGAGGCCGAGTTGGCTTAGATCTTACGAGATCTAAGCCAATCTCTCCCTCCAGAGGTGTTTCCTCCACAATTGTATCAAAATCGTCAAAAAAATGGGATGGTTACATCCACTGCTCAAGGTAAAGGGATTGGGTAGATGTAGCAATTTCTACATTAGATTGAGATAAGTGAAGAGAGCTCGAAGGAGAAGCGAAGGGTGGTGATTTGGAATCATCCATAACAGAGCTCGAAGGAGAAGTGAAGGGTTCCATCGAAGAACTAAGGTTTCAGATTTCACAGAGAAAAACGAAGAGAGTAGAAGAATCGAGAAGAGAGGCAGTATGTTAGTCGAGAAGAGAGGCGGATAGATTAGGTTCACTTAGTATTAGTGGATTAGGGTTAGGTTAGTATTAATGGATTAGGTTATTGTTAGATTAGTTTTAATTGGGCTGGGTTAGGATTTTAAATGAGTTGGGTTAACAAAATTAGTCAAAAAAAATTAATGGGCCCACAAATGGCAATTTTGCAAATAACACAACTTTAAAGGGTAAAAGGAAGATAAAACAATGTCCAAAAATAGAAATTTTTGAATGTTAAATACTTTGGGGAACGGCTCGAAAAGGAAATATGTAACATACTTTGGGGAACGGAGGGAGTATCAATTCCTAAAATATACTCAAATTAATATAAAAAAAAGAGTTGTATTTGATACGATAAAGGATAATTCAGTCTAATACTTGTTATATTTTTCTAATATTATGTATACGAGCTTAGACGAAGTATTATTTAATACACATATTTATATTAATTGTTATGAGACCTAATTTATAGACGTTTTACTTTAGATGTCACATTTTATATTTGAATGCTTAATTAAACCTTAAAAAGATTGTCATTATTTACATTATTTTTCTTTTTATATTAAAATTCATGTCAAAGAGTTTTGTCATAACTAAATGGAGGGGAAGAATTCCTAAACATGATATTAAAGTGTACTAATTATATACTCTTATAACCTTTTACCAAACAAGCGCTGTCTATTCATGCATGCACTTAGAACTTGTTTGCTTATTGAGATAAAATGATGATATATACTTTATACTCTAATCCATTCTTTTTATCTAACATATAATATATAGTACTCCCTCCGTCCCACTTAAGACGGCTGTTTTTGCCGTTTCCATCTCTCCCACTAAGATGACCTCTTTCTTTTTGTAGTAACATTTTTGTGCTTTAAGTGTATGGGGTAAATAAAAAGAAGAAGATTATCTTGGTCTTTGTGCCGAAAAGAAGGGAGTCATCTTGAATAAGACATAGGGATTATAAAATTATATGTCGAGATTACTTTTCTAATACGTGATTATTATTTTTAATTGCAGTATATTTATCTAAGTTGGGATAAATATATACTGCAATTAAGGAGTATTTTTTTAATTGTCTCTAATTATGTCATTATGATTTAGTTTAAAAATTAAAAAGACATTTTTAGAAAAATAATTTTATATGTTACTTAATCCATATCCAAATAATGAATTATATATCTAGTACTATATTTTAATATAGACAAACAAACATAATATTGATATAGTATATTATAATATATAAGGATTACATTGTATCGCATATGTAGTACCCTAATTACACATATATAAAGAACCATGTCACAATAGTCACCTAGTATAATATTGAATGTGTAACATAACATTCATCTCTATAGTATTAGTAGGTATGAATTAGGTACCTATAATTATTTATTTTTGGATGTTTTGTTAGAATTAGGAGAATAATTAAAGTTAGGATTGTGAGTAAAAGTGGTTAATTGATTAAGATCTGGTATTGGACCTGGGATAACATATTCTGAAAGAGGCTTTGACCACCCATTCTCAAATGATGATGATGACTCTGTCACCTTATTATTCTTCTTCTTCACTTCTACCGTCTTACTTTTTTGTTTATCTCGACTTTCTTTTGAATTTTTAGAACTATAAGAACCAGAGTAAGACATCGATTAGTTGATGGAAATAAGGTTTTGATTTTTGCAAAATAAGTATGTATATTTGATTTTGATATAAATCATTTCAACTACTGAGATATATATATATATATATACACACGTATATAGACACATATACAAGGTTGAAAAATAATTATCGATTTAACATTTGGTATTGCGTGGATGTTGAATATTTGACATGCATGAATATCTTCAATTAATTGTGCATTTTTATTCACTATCATATTTACTTTTAGTCCATAAATTAAATATTGAAAATTTAATTGGAGATGTACTATGGAATATCCTTCAAATAAAATGGTCAGTATACAACACATAATGATAGTTATCTAAAATATATATAATCTTCTAATTAAATCTAGAAAATTTAATTTGCATGCTTATGAATACTATAGAATTTTTATAAATGCAAGATATTATCACACAAATAAAACATGATCGTTAATTTTCAACTATTTTAAAAACTCTAACTAATCGCTGGTAATGTGACACTCCTTTAATTTGATTAAGATTTCAAAACAAAATACCCAAATACATTTGTTTTTTTTTTTTGTCTAGAAATAAATTTAACGAGCATGATAAAATTTTATATCATCTAAACAATTTTTATACCTGAAAATATTTATATATTGTGACCAAAATAAATAATCATAACTCATAAATATCCTAACATTTTCACCTTTATATTATTATATTCATTTCTCTCTCGTTTTCGGTCTCGAAATTCCTTGATTTTGTGGTTTCAGTTTTGGTTCTGATCGGGACTTCGAGAATCTCGAATCCCAAAATTAAAAAAATATATAATCAAGTTTCAATCCCAATTCAAAATAAAAATATCCCGAATTGTTATAATTATGAATCTTTAAGAACTTATAAGAACTTACATGAATCTACAAGAATACTCTTCTAGCTATAGTTCTACTACATGTAATATATGCTATGTTATGTGTAGCCATGCACTCTAATACGAATGGTCCCGAATAGATCGGAATTTCCAAACGGGCTTAATATCTCGAATTTATAAAATTAATTCGAGAAATTAGGAATCCCGATCAGCATTTAGGATTTTCGAATTTTGAAAATTCTCAAAATTAAAGTCTCGATAATTCGAGTTGAAATCGAAAAAGTCTCAAATCTCGACCTGAAATTCTCACCTCTAACCAATCAATTTTCTGAATTGGCATCTGCCTTTTAATTAATTTAATTATTTTTGATTTGTCTTATTATAATGATTCTATTGTGGGTGTCATTTATATCAGTCTTATGAATTTCAAATTAGCCAAAAACGTTTTGACAAGAGAAGCAATTAATTATCAAATTATCACCTTTACTAGTCGCAACTGAAAGCCACCAAATTGATATATATTAATTAGTTTCCCTCTACTAACTTCAACTTACCATATATATATATATATATATATATATATATATATATATATATATATTCAACAACTAGAATCAAACAAATATGGTTTTCTCAATTAATTTTCATTTTTTAAGTTTCAAGTCAAAAAAGAGGACAACTATTAGTAATCTCAAAATTTATCCGGTAAACTATAGGAGCTTATGCAAATCCATACCGAATTAAACGTATTTTGGGTGGGGAAAAAAATATATTTGAAGGGGCTGATTTCGTATCAATATGGACAATGATTAATTATTATAATAAGTTAAAATTTTTGATTTTTTTATAAACCAATTCTAATAATAATGAGACATTTATATTAAATTAAATTAATTTTAATCATTATTTTAGATGGATGAAAGACATGATTTTTTTTAACACAATTATTTTTTAGTGTTAATAATACAAACTAGCCAAAAAAATTAAGAAAGACAAATAATAGCTACAAACATAAAACTATTTAAATTTTAGCCATTTTGAATGTGAATTACCATAAATACCCTTATACTTAAATTTAATTGTACGAATGGTACGAAATGTATGAATAATATTCATTCATACGATTCATATGCACATAAAGTTTAATAAAATTAAGTATCACATATGAATAGTACGATTCGATACAATTCATACTTAGAAATGTAAAATATAATTATAAGGATATTTTAATACAAGAAATTTATAAATAACTAGAATTTAATATTATTATGTTGGTGATTATTATTTATCTTTTACAATTCTTTTTGATTATTTTATATAATCACTCTAACAACCTATATTTTTGAAAATGGAATGTAGGTTTTGTGTAAAATTTTCCTTCTGGGCACTTCAAATTTTGAAAAATACAACAGCCTTTATTAAAATAAAATAAAATATTGTTATATTTTATATAAAAAATTATTAGGCTTCCCAGTGAAATATTTGAGATATGAAGAGTAAGAGCACGTGAAAAAATATTTTTCAAATATGGAGTCCTTACAAAGCTGCTGTAGTCAGCCCTCCCACTTCACTATCGCCGACCGTCAAACTGCAATCCAGCACCGCCCGCGGCTCGCTGCATCCCTCCTTTTTCAATTAAAATATTTGTGACAGAAATATCATATTTTTAATTTTAAATTCAATACGATTTCGTACTCTTAATATAACAACATATAATTTATTAATTGTTATTACATAAAATACAATTAGAGAAAATTAACGCTGCTCAAATGAATGGGTTTGAGATTTTTTTTATCTCACCACAAATGATTTGTTGGTGCCTTAGTATTAACATTAAATAATGATTCACTTCACGATTTAGTAGTTTTCTGGTTTGTGATGAAAGATAATTAAACACCTTTAATATAATACATGATAAAATTATTAAAATTAGTTAATGATAATAGAAGTAGTGATAATTTATTAATCTATTAATTAATTAATTACACACCACTTTCACTTTGTTGACTGATTCATACAATTAATTGCTATTTTTAAACGTAATAAGTGGGACACGTCCTTTTAAACGTAACTGTCGAATTCTAAATAATTTTAAATTTACAATTATTATTAATTGAAATAAAAAAAAGTGGCGCCAAATTGTTACGGTCAAAAACTTAGTTTTTATATATAAATAGATTATACTTCCTCCGTCCTGGAAAGTGTTTAACACTTTGACTTTCACGGGTTTTAACAAAAATTGTTGACTTTTGTGTAGAGTGTGTAAGGAGTGTAAAAGGTGTAATGAGTGGAGTGTGAAATGAGTGTAAAAGTAGGGTTAGTGGAGGTTGGGTCCCACATGATTTATAATTTTTAATTGGATTGTGTGTATAGAATAATTACTATAAATGGAAAGTTTGAAGTGTTAAACACTTTGGTGGACAGCCTAAAAAGGAAATATGTTAAACACTTTCGTGGACGGAGGGAGTATAATATTCCTCGCAATAGGTTCATACTCCTTGCGTCTGATTAAAAATGACTTATTTGATCTTATAGATTCGGTTAAATCAAGTCATTTTTAGTTGGACGGAGAAAATATAAAATAAGATATCATTGCGTATAAAATAAGATATCATTGCGTATTAACGATTTATTTATTTGGTTCAATCGATGCGTTTTTCAAGTCGCAATATACATATTGCAATTGTATACAGTTAAAATTAAAATTGCTGCTTTAACATAAAGTAAATAAAGTCAGTAAGTATTAGAAATATTTGTTTTTGAGAATGTATAACACCGAACGAGATCATTTATTGTCTAATGGTGTTGCATTTCTTATTGCATTAATAAGATCGTGACATGTGGCATGACTAGGGTTCAAGATTTAGGATATATATAAAGAAAAAATATATTTTATCTTACACCATTAATTATATCACGTTTCACAATCTTATTGATGTAATAGAAAATGTAACACGAATAGGCAATAGAAGATCCGAATTTATATAACATCGTCTTTAAAAAATATATTAGTCTCTTCGCCTCACTAATTTAAAGGAAATGTCTAAAATGTGATTCAATTATTGGACTGGATAAGTAAAGCTGCGAGCAAGGAGTGCTGACGTGGATGATAACCTCCATACCGTTCGTGCAGTTAGTTTAGTTCCAAGTTTGTTATGTAGATTCTTCTAAATTATTCTAGTGTTTTTCTTCATCTTCTAGTGTTTGAGTTGGTTACTCCACCAGTCTGGTAGTATATATATGGATGCAATGCAGTCTGTAGTTCAGATTTTATTCAATGAAGTTTACGTTCAAGTAATCTCAGCAATGGCGACCTCTGCGTCGTCCTCACTCATATCTCGCCCAAATTTTCATCCCATTGTTATTCCGCTGGATAAAAATAACTGTAGCTTCTGGAAAATACGAGTGTAAACCATTCTCGCTCGCGGGTACGAGAAGATTATTTCTTCCTCGGCGGTTGTTCCATCTCCTACTCGTACCTCTTCATCTGGAAATGTGTCTCCAAACTCAGAGCATATAGCATGGATCCGCAAGGATCGGTTCCTTATGAGCTGGATGCTAAGCTCTATAAGTGAGGCAATGCTCCGGCACGTGGTGAGGTACTCGTCTGCACGAGAACTTTGGTCTGTGCTTGAACAGCTATTCCACTCAACTTTCAAGGCCAGAGTTATGCAGCTGCGGTTTATGATTCATTCACAGAAGAAAGGCAGTCTTACAGTTGACGACTATTTCCTCAAAATGCAGGGATATGTAGATCAATTTGTTGCGGCTGGGCAAACGATCTCTGATGATGAATTAACCATGGCAATTTTGAGTGGTTTTGGTCCTGAGTTTGAATCTATTGCTGTAAATCTCATGCTGCATCGTTCTGACTCTCCCTCCCTACAGGAACTGCAATTTGCACTTAATTCAGTCACATGAAGATGGACACCTGCAACGCCAATCTGTACCTATTTCAGATTCTTTGGCATGTTTTGTTCAACGAGGAGGAGGTCGTGGAGGCAGTGGCGGTTCACGGTATGTGGATAGTGGTGCTACCAACCACGTCACAAATGATATGAACGATCTGGCAACTAGCATGGACTATGTAGGTAAGGGTCATTCTATTCATATCTCTTCCATAGGTTCCAATACCGTTAGTTCCCTTACCGGTCCTGCTCTTCTCTTGAACATCTTATTTGTAACTCAAATTACTAAAAACATACTTAGCATCTCTTAGTTTACCAAAGATAACAATGTACTAATAGAGTTTCACGACTCATGTTGTTTTGTTAAGGACAAGACTAGTTTCCAAGTTTTGCCAAAGGGGAACTCAATAAAGGGCTTTACTAGCTTGATTTGTCCAAACTTAATTGGGGCTCAGTTTCCTAGTGTTTCACACAACAGGGTGCTTGTTATCTTTCTCCTTCCTCTGCAAATAAAGG
The DNA here is from genome assembly GCA_026898415.1 of Leonotis leonurus. Classification (NCBI taxonomy): domain Eukaryota; kingdom Viridiplantae; phylum Streptophyta; class Magnoliopsida; order Lamiales; family Lamiaceae; genus Leonotis; species Leonotis leonurus. The sequence goes on from JAPKLX010000005.1 coordinate 3,662,246, forward strand.
CTGCAACCTTTCTCCCATCGGCTACACTGCTGTCTCAGTCTCCTTTCCAAGTTCTAAACGATTCCCTTCCTGATTACTCTATTCTAAAGGTTTTTAGTTGTGCATGTTATCCATCTTGAAGGACTTACAATCAACACAAGCTCAGTTTAATTAGTGTGAATTTCCAGCTTCATCATGGTTTTCCACAAACACATCTAATGAAACTCCTACCTTAACTATTCCACTGCTTATACTTCCTATTTCCTCTATCTTAAGACCTTTATCCGGTGGTCAAGCCTACAACCATTTGTTTAGTCTTCTCTCTTGCAGCCACAAAAGGATGATCAATACAACATATTGATGTAAATGATGCATTCCTTCATGGTGTATTAAAAGATAAGATCTACATGGTCCAGTCTCCTGGCTTTGAGAATATTGACACTCCAACACATGTTTGTAAACTACTCCGTCCTTTCTTTCTAGCATATGCAGGATTCCCGGGGTTTTTGCCTGCCTCAACCTGCAATTCTAAAGTCCACTAACTCAAAGAAGACATAAGGCATTGTACGGCCTCAAGCAAGCGCCACATGCATGGTATAATAAGTTGAGAGGTACAATCACTGATCTTGGCTTCACAAGGTCTATCTGACTTCTCTCTGATATTTAGGAATCATCAAGGCTGCCTCTCTCTTATTTCGGTGTATGTTGATGGCATCTTGGTGATTGGGGATAATCCCTCTGTTGTGTCTTGAGGTAATTAGTGTTAAATTCCAAGTTCTCTCTCAAGTCTCTTTGAGAGGTGCATTACTTCTTCGGTATTGAAGTTCAAAAGATAAAAGGTGATTATGCTTTGTGTCTACAGAAGTATATACATGAGCTACTATAAAAAACCAAAATGTAGGCTTGTAATTCTTGCTCTACGCCTATGCTTGCTGCTGGAAAGTTAGATCAAGTATGAAGGTACTCCATTTTCAGATCCCACTCTATATAGGAGCACCATTGGTACTCTTCAATACATGACTCTCACTCGATCAGACATCGCCTTCTGTGTATATAAACTTAGTAAGTTATTTTATATTCCCATAAAAACACTGAGCACCTTGCAAACGACTAATCCGATATTTGAGAGGGACCCTATGTTTGCAACTATGGTTTTGCAGTACTGCTTCATCCTCTTCTCTCGTAGGCTTCTCAGATGTTGACTGGGCAAGTTGTCTGGATGATAGGGGATCTAAAGGTGGCCATTGCATCAAGGCTGGTCCAAAGGTCCAAATCTTATCACTTGGATCTTCTAGAAAACAGGAAGTACTTGGTCCTCATGTAATCGACCGTTGTTTGTGATAATTATAGTGCATCTAGGTGGTGTTTACTTTACATGATAAGATGTATTGATAAAATTAGTCCAAATTAATCTTATATTTATTTTGATGGATAAATGATGAATTATTTTGAACTAAATAAATAATCATATATATTCAAATAATCAATCCTATGTTTTATCAATCTAGTTTATCGCTCAAAATAAACACCACCCTAATAAACTAAAGATATTCTAAGAAATACTTCGTCCTTAATTCTAAAAGCTAATGGTTAAACAAAGAACGTAAAGAATAACATGGAAACATGGGATCGAAAATTTAACTGCGTTCATGTGCGTGCAAGCTTCAGTGTAGGTCACTCTAGTATGCTACATACATGGTGTGCGTTCAGGTCTGCTTCTTTTTTATACAGCTCAGAAATAAAGGCTTTTGTTGATGACTTTATATATTTATTTTGGACCGTAATTGCAATTCTTAGTAGTATGTGTCTCATTGATGACCAACCACCTTTGCTACTTGAAGCCTAAACACAGTATAAAGCATTGGCATCTTTGCTTGTGCAAAAGTATGGTACTGATAAGGAAAGTTTTTGCTACTGATCATGCAACGTGCATGGGTCGATCTAAATAAAACCACCTCTGCTCCAACACTTAATTATAGTATACGATAAAAGAAAAGGTAATTATTGTTTCCTTTAAGGTTGTTAAGTCAAGTTCTACAGTGTAGGCGGAATCGAACCTCACAAATCTAATTAACTGCTAACTGCTAATTAAGTTGATGGGAAAGAGTCAAAAAGGAGGGAAAGGAAAGCAATACTAGTCTAGTAAGTAAGAGAAAGAAAGTGGTGGAAACAGTGAAGTGAGTGGGGGTTCTGAATTTGGAAGTTCAGAGCCTGCAAAAGTCTCTGCAAAAAAACACACTTGAACCAAAAAAACACATCACTGCCATGCCATGAAAAAACTTTCAAGTGAAATGGGGAGCATCTTTTCCTCACACACACACACACTTGCCTTTTACCACACTCAAAAGTGACAGCACCATAAATTCCCATTATTTGTTTCCTTCCTTTTCCCTCCCCACTGCTCTACTGCTCTTTGTTTTCAGTTAACAGTAGTAATCAGCTCAGCTGGTAATTAATTAATTCCTCGTCTTTTTACATATGAAAATTCGATTGTTTTGTGGGGGTATTCCTTTTTCACTTTTATGATGAAATATGCAGAAATTATAGAGAGTAGTAACATGGAATGGCAGGGTCAGTCCTTTGAAAGAAGAAACAAGACTAGTAAGTACTGTAGTAGTAAGTAGTAACACCAAAGAAATACAATGTGGAATACCAAAATCCAACAGATTCCCAATTACCATTCCACCAAACAAAACACCACAAAAAAACAACCTTCTTTCCACTTGAGGAAACACACATCTGTCCCCACTCTTTCAACTCCATTTCCTTCACTCACTCAATCTGCTCCAAAACAAGTAGTACACAAAATAAATAAATAATAACATGAATATATAGCTAGCTTGATTGCATTAATATTTGTTACCATTTTTGGGTGACGAAGAAGTCATGCAATGAGTTGGGAATGGGAAGTGAGATAGAGAGCTGGGTTGTGTGCGTGGGCATTTTCTCCTCGCTGCTGCTGTGATTGCTCCAAGAATCCGTTTCCTTTGGGGCCCACTCCTCCAGGAAATGGTGCATCACTTTCTTGGGCTGCTGCTGCTCCTCCCTCACCAAATTCGAGTAATACCGTTGTTCCTGTTGCTGACTTCTCTGATCGTCGTAGCCATGGATCTTCTGCAAATCCGGCTTATGATGATAAGGGTTGTGTTTTATTTCCGTAGAGAAAAATGGGTGCTCCTCGCTTCCCACTTTCATCTCATGCCTGCACCACCACCACTCATTTGATTTCATAATCATTAATCATAATAATTAATTGATTGATGGTAGTAATTGTTTGCAAATTAACCAACCTGCAATCTTTAGCTTGGGAGCGGGAGAGAAGGCTGGGTTCGAGGAAGAAGCTGTTGGTGCTCTCTCGAGAGGAGGGGAAGTGAGGGTAGAGAAAGTGGGATTCGGAGGGGGAGGGATTAGGGTTTCGGTTGATCGGCGGCGAGGGTGATGCGGCAGCGGCGGCGGAGGGGGAGAGGATTTCCACAGGCTTTCTTGAACGGTTTCTGCCGCGGTGCATGTGGCGCTCGCAGTATTTGGAATCTGGGTAGGCCTCTTTGGAGCAGCGCCATTTCTTGCCGTCGGTCCTCCTGCACCGCCCGGGCTCGGGGTCTATTTTCCGGCCGAATCCCATGTGGAAGCTGTTCCAGCCTACTGCAGTTCAACATATTCAACAATCAATTCATGAAAGTAGCTATAAGGAAAAGAAGAATTAAGCAGTAGTTAGTAGATTACTGACTGTGTTGGGGGTGGTGGTGGATGAGGAACTTGGAGGAGAGGGATGAATCTAAGCTTCTTCTGATGGTGAAGAGGAGATCTGGAGGAATGGGGATGCCAGAGACCATGTACTTGAAGACAAGAGCTTGGTGCTCCAGCTCTTGCCATTGAGAGGCAGTAAAAGGGAACCTAGTACTACTTCTCCCACTACCATTACCATTCATCATCATCATACCAGAGAGAAAGAGAGAAAGAGATTTGTTTATAACAAGTGAAGAGAAAAGAGTGTTGGGAGAGGAATGGGAATGGGATGGGGTAAATGCATATAGCAGAGTAGGTATATTTATTTCAGGGACCATCTGAGTTGCAGAATCTTCTGTACATGGATAAAAACTAATGGTTCTGATCACACTGCTGCTGCAAGCCCAAAGCAAAGCAAAGCAAAGCAAACACACATCTCTCTCTTTCCCTTTCTCTCTGAGCTTGTACTGTGCACATATTATGACTAGTGCAGGAGCAGCAGCAGGCGCTCTGTGGGCATCTGCTGACACTGCTGCTGCTACTATGCTGCTTTTATGGCAGCTCCTGCCTCTGACACTTGCACGGAAACCCATAAACTCTAACAATACCATTCCTATTTTACTTTCTTTTTTATTTACTCACACACACAGCCATCACTACTCTTTCTTCAAACTAAATGAAAAAAATATCATGAATTTCTCAGTGGATGGATCATGAGAAGATGGTACGGTTTTCACTGCTTTTACTGCCACACACCTCATTCTGCAATGCTTCTACTTTTACTTTTTTCATCTTCCTTACTTTTACCACTATCCCCTGTAAACACCCACTTACTATTTCACCTTTCTTAATTTGGCCTATCCCATCTCACCCTCACACACACATGGACATCACTACTGGTTAAGAATCAGATGTACTTACTTACTTATTAATTCAAACCTCTTTTTCAATTACTTTCTTTACCTCCTTCTACCGATGGTGGAAGGTAACTTGCATTTTTTACCTCCCCATAATTTTGTATTCTGTTAATCAATGTAAAAAAAAATCAAATTTTAATTTGGGCAGTCAAGGGCTTTTTAATGGGTCATGCTTACTACATTTCTTCTTCTTCTCCATTCAATTCCTACATTTTACTTCAGGGTTCAGATGTACTTTTTTTCACATGCAGCACTGTAAATTTTTGGAAAGTTCCCAGATACGTCTACTTTGGAAAATCTATTGGGAGAAAGAGGTGTGGTTAACTATTCATATACTTTTGAGCTTTAACCTATACTACTATACACATGAAACAAGAAAGTGGCATTACATGTATTATGGCAAAATTATAACAGCATTTCTACAATAGTAAAAAATAGAGTATTCATATTCAAGTATAGAATTTGTAGAGAATCGGATGCAGAGAATCTTGGATTGCATTTGCAGGTCATATTAATAAAGAGAAGAAAAAAACACACTAAATTTAGCAAAGTGTTGTTTTTTGATTTGATTTTTCCATCATGGAATCAAACAAAGTATGATATGTAAAGATGGGAGAGAAATGGGCAAAGCTTTTACCCAAGAATCTATACATTATCATTTTCTGACTAATCGATTTACCATCAAACTTTAGCAACCAGGAAACATGTTTTTTCTGCTAGCTAACTATCTCCATGTTGCAAAAGAACTTGAAATTAAATAAAATTCAACGCTATGTATATATAGATAGTGATTAATTAATTCCATATTTCCATATTCATTAGGTGATTGAATTTGTAAATTTGACTAAACCAATAACTATTTGCCAGTAGTTTTGGTGGGTCTTGAAATCAGCTGATGTCTATATATATATTTTGAGATGGTGGTAGAAATTTAGTAACAATTGAATGTATTTGGTCATAGTTGGTGAAGAAGAGAAAGAGAGTCGACCGATTGTCTAATTTTCTGTCACACTCATAATTAATTATAGAGCACAAATTAATCTCCAACCTTAAATATTAATTCTAATAAATATATGTCTGTCAACTGTTACCAAAAACAGTCTAGTTTTATTTTGAACCCACATATATAGCAGAAAAAAGAAAATTAAGAAGCATATGGAGAATTATACTCTCATCTTCCCATGGTTTATTCACTAATACCCATGGGCACATTAAATATGTCACTTGCAAATAGAAATAGTGTTTTTAAGTTAGTCTATATTGAATTTTTACACGAAATTTATGTATTTGTATATTATTACTATAGTACAATCAATTATATATTCTCTTTTTTTATACTCTTTTTGGTTTGATTGATTAGTCTTGATTCATAAAATATCAAATATAGTTATGGGTTTGATTTGGTTTGATTGATTAGTCTTGATTCATAAAATATTAAATATAGTTAAGGGTTTGATTTGTTTGATTGGGTTCGAGATAGATTATTTGACCCGTATATAATCAGACAATTCTTTGATTATTAATCGATCCAATTTTAGCTTGATTGAACTTGATTATTAATCAAATAATTTATCAAACACTATAATCAATCAGACCAAACACATAATTATATAATCCAAATAATTTAATTATCCTTTATCTTTATCAATTTAATCCATCATATCCACTAAACGAAACACCTACAAATGGTTTCATGTGTAAAATACAAACAATGATATCAGGAGAGATCCCTATTTTCTCAAAGTTGTTGGAACCCTTGAATTTCTCTTACTTTTTACAGATACATTTTTAGATTAAAAAACAGATTTATGGGAAAGCAATAATAGTTGGCAGGTTGGAAACACATATATACATTACATTGATTATTAGATCTACTCTTACTGACACTCTAACCCATTGCTTCAATTACTCTCTCTTCAAAGTTCAAAGCAAAGTTACTCCATTTCTTCACTGCCAAACCCCTTTTCTCACATTTATACAAAATTTCTTTGTTTATTCAAACTTGGATTAAATGGTCCCAATTTTGTTTTGACCTATTAATGAATATTATCAATTATTCAAACTTGAACAGTATTGGTGTATTTTATTACAGATGCTGGGCCCTTCATCTTTTATGGATATGTTCTGCTCTTTTCTCCTTTATATATATCTAAATAAATACTCCCCCAAACACAATTCTCTTATTTATACTTTATCTTATTTACACGTTCTATTAAGTTTGACACATTCCTTAAAAGTTCTCTCTTTAAAAAAGTGTAAACCCTACCACCTTTATCACTTTTACACTACTTTATAAACTCTTCTTAATAACCGTACTCAAAAGTTTTGTATCATATTTATTGAGATGGAGGAATTTCTTATAGTAATTAACTCATTTATACTAGCAAGCCACATCTTTACTCACCAATTTAATACTGATATATCTAATTCATATGAAAATTAAATTTCATCAATTAAATTCAAAAACTTCTGCTTATAAATAAAAAAAATTAATCAATTATATCTAGAAGGGATTATTAGATAGTTTGGAACATGAAAGCTTACACTAAAACGTGACATAAAAAATTATCACGTTTTCCTAAAAATTTTATATTTCAATGAGAAATCACAATCAAACACTTGAACCTATCTTCTTCATTCACTTTTTTCCAAATAAAATACACACTTTTTTCCAAATAAAATTGGGGAAAAAGTGGTCCTCGGTGATTGAGAAGCAAGCAGTCTTCATTCTTAAAAGGCAAACAGAGTTGAAGAAAAAGAAGGAATGGTTAGACTTAGAGCACAAACAAAATAACTATTTCCTTCTCATTTCTTTGTTTTTTGGTGGGAAGGAAATATTCATGGGGTCCACTTAGTCTAAGATACAGGGTATATATTACCAAATATTTCACACTGCCTCAGTAAATAATCAACTCAAATTGTTATACATAGGAGGTCCAAAATTGGTTCTAAACTTCACTAATAAAATAAAAAAGATAAGATGTTTTTAACATCTACTTCATGATACATTCATTAAGTTTTTCCGGTTCCATTCCAAATCTTGAGGCCTTAAGTTAATACCAACGAATACATAAATAATAGCAGTTGTCTCGAACCTAAATTATCTCCTAAGTGTCGTATATCGTCCACCCAGAAAGCGTTGTTTCGATTATTATTCCTTCTGGAAGAAAGAGAGTACAAAATCTGTATGTACAGAGAAGAGCTGCGTGTCCAAGAAAAGCTGTTCGTGCAACATATAAGAACGAAGACGACCTTAAGTAAAGCGTGAAGTTTTGATATGCCATAGGCCCATAAATTGAAATGGAAACATCATACTTAAAATGAAAATGAATTGGTAGAACCGGAAATCAAACTGTTTGAGTACTCACCTTCATGAAAGGCCGATTCCGACTTGGGAAAGACTCAATGAAACTCTCTTTTAACAACAACGATACCTGAAGCAGATAAAAGTAACTTAGCATATTTAATAATCAACAGATGGGGTCACAGGGTAAGCAACAATTATATAATGAAATACACCAATCATTTACACAGTTAATATTTTTTACCAATCATCAAGCTTGTAGTATTAGGGCCATTATAAACAGACCTTATCATCGTTTGATTGAACATTGGTGATTGTGTGAGAACGAAGGTTAGAACAGAGAGAGTCTAAGTAAGATCGCAGCACTCCGAGAAAGCCTTTGGCAGCTTCAACCTACAATTGTTTGGGAAGTCGAAATTGCATCTTAATATACACAAGTCACATATGCACGATGTGGACGCTTTCCATTAGAAGGGTAGAATATAAAAACATTAGAAACATGCAATGTAAAGACAATTTCTTTGCTCTCAGGTTAGCGGAAAGAATCTTAGCGAGTAGTTGAACTACGTTATCTATGGTCAAATAAAAAACAGGAAACTAAAAACAAATATAAGCACCACCTGCGCATCGGTACATTCATAAACTGGCCTTTTCTTCCCCAAATAACTTTCCCCCACCAGTTTTGCGTGGTAAGGACTGAGAAGCGAATACAGTTCTCTCTGTTGAGGTAGCTGTGGTAGTGATGATGATTTCACCTAAGAAGGGGGAAAACAAGAAAAGAACCAAGGAGGATCAGGTAAAAGCAGTTAGCTTAGCAAGATTAGAAAATTGGCACATGTAATATTACTTAATTGAAGATATGGTAATAATTTTGTAAAACCACGTGTATCATAGGGAAAAGGGTGGAAGGAGGTTTAAAAGTGAAGTACTCAGGGCATTGGAGTTCCTTTTTGGTAAATAAATTCGATTAGTTGACACAGTGCAACTGTGTATGCCTGTTGTGAAATCATATCAGCATTCTACAGATCAACTTCTGGCAGTTCTTTCTAATCTATCATGCCATCAAATATCACCCTTTCAATGCATCCTAATTGTTTCGTGCAGGAAACTTAATCGAGCAAGCAGATGTAGATGAGGAAAGTGACACCCGCCTCTCGAGATTGGATATATTTCACAATAGAACATCACAGAGACAACAGATTGCAACAAAAGTGTCACTTCTAAGCTCTAAATTAAACAATCTTGAATTGACATTACAGTTTACCTGGTTTCTATTAGCATCTACCACAATCGCATTTGTTAACTTTGCCTGCAGCTCTGTTTTGTTCTTTACACCTACCTGCTCAAAAAATAAATGAAAATATAATGGAACAACATCAATAAATGAAAGTGTAACCACCGCACGACATAATGACAGTTGCAGATCATAGGACTCGTCCAATATAACCCATACTCACAACAAGTTAAATTGCACGATTGAACTACAATTATACAGCCTGACCTCTTAGAAAGCATAGACAAATAAAAGGGATATGCAGAAAAAGATTTTAAAAATGTATCTTGGAAGTCGAGAAGTCAATGGAAACAATTCATTGAATGTGCAATGCTCTCAGATAATGATTTTCATGTCCAATTCCTGAGTATAAATCAAGACAAACATGCATTGTTTTCTCTAAGTACATCAAATTGATAGGCATGAGACACCAACAGGTAAAGTCACCAGAACGTTTTCATTAACAAATCATCTGACACTCAATTCAAAGGTTATAATATGAACTGAAAAAAGATACAGTAAAAATATGAAAAACTCACTATGTAAGGGACAGGCGCATCTAGAAAGTCCAGCATGTCATTAGGCAATACCTGCAAATAACAAAATCATGAATGAACTATTTTATGGAAAAATAACCCACAAAAAAAAAACAAGAAATTACCGGCATTAGCAAGCTCTGCCACTGATAAGGTCGAATCAAGGGGATGACTGATAGGACTAAAGCAGACAAAACACCCTGCAGAAGCAAGCAATTAAGCATATCAGACATGGTTCCCAGTACAAATTGCATGATCCCAATAAAATATAGACATACTAAAAATATGAGAATTCAGAAATTGGTGGAGATAATCTTCGTGAGAGGAGCTTATCTCAAGAAGATTTTAAGTCTGTATCAGTAGAGCATATAAGAACAGTACATGTTTTGCCACATACCAAATTTGAACAGACAATGACAATTTGTTTCTCCAGTAGGGCTCCTGCAAATAATGTCAACACCTGCAAAGACAGATAATAGTTAATTCCACAAGTAGCATATTGTGGTATGTTGACTAACATCAGAAGGTAAATTCCTATAATTTCATTAATGTAGCTGGTATAACATGTTAAATGATATATATGATGTCTAGTTCCTAAATATCGAAGCAAATAGTCATCACAACAGTGCAAAAAGATGCAAGATAGCAAGTGCACTATAACAAAGCACATGAATTTTCAAAGCCTCCTACTTGAGAAGTGGACCGGCACTACCCAATAGAGCTGGACTTACATGCTCCAGTCGTAGGGAGCCACATAGGCAAGCAATAGCCCACACTGACAAAGCAGTTGCCTCCTCTTCCACCTCAAGTGCACTATGGGCCTTCACAGATGTAAATTGGAAAATTAGACATAACAATAAAATATGCAACAAAATAAATCATTCATATGCAGGTGACAACCCTTTGGAGTCTTCAGTCAATCAGTCAAAGTAAAGGGTTGACAAAATAAATGATGAAATAAGGCCACCCAAGCATACCTCTGCAAACTCCAAACTTGTGTTGCAAGATCTCAAATTGATTGTTGAACCTGCAATGCGTAGAACTGTCTCATCGGGCCTATGATATTCTAGAGGTTGCAGGTGATCCAGAGGGTGGAACATAACTGTTGAGCCACGTGCGGGGCAAGATAGTTGGTAATATTCACAAATTATTTGCAAGGAGCCATGGTTGTTTGCCTGCTAACAAGTGCATAACAGGAATGAGAACTCTTCCAGAGGCATATAAATTATATGGTAGAAATCAAAGACACTCCAGATTTTGACCTTTGCCCACTCAAGTATATCACTTTGTTCACTGAAGATTTCTTGACCAGATGAACATGCCTCTTCTGTTTCTGCCTCATAAAAATCACATCTAAAATTTCTATCTTCACTTGGTGATGCTTGAAAACTGCGGCAACAGATTGCAAAACCTTTCTTAATAATGGACAATGCAAGTTCCTGGGGCATAATTACAAGCATATATGACTACAGGAGAGGCATGCAGATATTTGGAAAACACGTACAAACTTTTCATTCTTTCATTAACAGATGAAAGTCCCGTCATATATCAGTGGATCAGGAAATCTCCAAGATAATAACACATTGAGACACAATGACAAAATTCAGAAATAATCTGTTGCGTGCATGATCATGTCTTTAAAAGCGGGAACCCTATAAGATTATGTAAAAACATCAAGGATCCTAAAATGGTTAAGAACAAAATACAGAACTCAAGGAGGGGTCTTAACAACATACTAAAGCAGAATACAAAATCAAAAATCAGGTCCACTCCTCAAAAGTAAAGCTAAAGTTATATTTAAGAACCAAGAGAAGTCTTGATCATATAATATCTTTCACTACAAGAGAGAAATATAAGCATCCTCAGGGATGTAGACTATATATGTAAATATTTGCATTGAATTTGAAATAAAATTATATATAATTCACGAGCCACATAACAGAAATCTTAGCTACCTGGGTGATGAATCGGAGCTTTCACATTGTTGATACCGTACGAACGGCAAAACAGAATTTGGTAAACGCCTTTCAAATGAATGTTTGGCACTGATATTGTCAGAAGGAGGTGAATCAACTTCAACTACATGTTCTTCTTCTTTCCAAGAAGCTAGTTTCTCTATTTCGTGATCAAGAGGGTCAATACTGCCATTAGATTCTTTCTTTGAATAGTTGTCTTGATCCAACTTATGAAGTTCAAACTGAGATATATCGTTAATCGTGTTTCCTGAGATAGAGCCACTTGTACTCGATTCAGAAGCTTCAACTGCTCCATTTTGTGTGTTGGGTGCTAAATCAGCCAGTGGTGAACTTTCAGCTTTTTCTTCTATTGTTTCAGCCGTATCGCAACCCATAGGTGAGTCCAGATCCAAACCATTGATCTGCTTCGTTAACCGTTCAAGCCTCTCTTCCGTGAAGATGCTAAAGCACAAAACAAAAGGTGAAACAAATACTTAAAATACTGGAATTAAGAAGTATGATACTGCCAAAATTTGAGAATTGAGAGCTAAAGGCAGTCTGAACCAAAGAAGTACATTCTCCAACAAATTAGTAGTATAGTTCTAAAGCAGCAAAAGTCCAATCACTACATCTTCATCTTAACATTAAATGAAGACAGTTTAATTTTTCATTTGGGGGAGGAGGGGGGAATGCTTATTAACCGTCTCAGAGTTTACTCCATAAGCTAAAGAAATATTTCAGCAAAACCTAGACATGTTGCTTACTTAGATCAAATTGAACATATAACATTCAGTTTGACCAGGAAAAGAGAATCATCTCTGCCAGTTTAGGAAAACACGTGACTATGTACTCTTCCACAGTTGTTCCGATATATTTATGTCCTAACGCCATGAATATATCACCTATACATAATGTTTTATTTGTTTTCTTCCCTCCTCTAGGAGGATGGAAGGAGCATATAGAATGTATTAACCAAACATTGAAGTGAGAACTTAGTTGTGTAAGCAGCTGCAGCATCATGCGAAAATATGTTAACATAAGGTAGTTTTTTTAAGTATCGAAGGTTCTAAGTTTCAAACAAGAAAGAATCTTAAATATGGCAGCAGAGAAGGTGTTTGGCAACCTATTCAAGACACCAAAATGCATTTCAAAAAATGGGAGCCTGGAAAGAATGCAGTAACAGCGCCGTGTGGTCAAAGTAAAGCGGCTTCGACTTGAACGGATAGGTTGCCCATCAGAAATAGTGGAGATCAATCCCGATGGCTTTTGTATCATTTCTTCGACCAAAACACAGCAACCATAAAGAGTCGAAGAATCAGCCACCTGAAAACAGAAAGAAAAGATGGAATTCAGAGTGAAAAATAGCTAGCACCTAATAACCGAGCTAGACTGGACATGCTTCTGATCTTTTCTAATTTACATTTAAAGTATATGACAAAACTTATAGAGCTTCCTCAGAAAAAAAAGGTATAACAAAAGAGTACGGGCAGACAACAGAACCCCAACAAATCGACCTAGAGAACTCGGAGTACCTAGAAGTGAATTCAAATATAATACAGCTAAATTTGAAAATTACGTGGTTTTTCTGTAAATAGTGAAGAGCTTGAAGGAGCAAACTGGGTAAAGTCAAATTTAAATATTGACTACATCACAATTTTGTGATTACTGGTAGAGAAGGGGAAAGGTTGCTCGACATATAAATTTCATGCTACTTTTTTACATTTTGAACCACACTAAAAGTGGCAAAAGAAAAGATAAATAAAGCTCACAAAGAACTAAACTCGATAAGATAAAAGGAACTGTTCCATTGACTTCGAAGTACAAATAAAAGTGGAGAGTTACTTAAGAAAAACAAAATCAGCATGCTAGCAGAGCAACACTTGACATACCAAAATGCTACGACTAGATGTAGTAATGAGATTTAGGCAGCTTCCCAAACAACAAAAAATCCGAGCACAAAAAGACAGTAGGAAATCTTATGGAGAGTTAAGATCAAGAATCAGTGAAATGGTTAATCCAACAAACTGTAGAAAACAATAGCAATATATCTTCATCAGCCTACCTGCAGCCGGAAGACAAATGACAAATCACTCTGTTTGAGATGCTCCTGTAAATATAGTACCAGGAATTCAGATTACACTCGGAAAAACTAAAGAAACAAAATCATAATGCTATGAAAGAATCCTCTTTATGAAGCCAATTGAATGATTAAATGGAAAGTACAAAAGAAAAGCTCCCACAAAAAGACTTATTTCAGGTTTTGTTTTTTGATATACTCTCTTCAGGGGAAGGTTACAGGACACCATTGAAATAGATATATACACAGCCTGCAATACCCCCCACCAACCCTAACGAAATGGAAGAACTTAAAAATAGAAGTTGAGAGAACAAAATCAAAATCCTAAGTTCCATCACAATCTGAACTCATCATCCCTGCAACTACCTTCTTCCAAGATGATGACTAATTAAATATGTTATTTCTCAAACTCATCAGAAGTTTGAAAATTCAACATAAAGCCCATTTACCTTTTTTTAAACAGTATAATGTTATTGCAATAATCTTGAACAATTTTTTGGCAGTTTTTTTCTTGGATTTATCTGGAGCTGACTGGAAATGCATAACTCAAGCATGAAGCAGTTGTTTCAAGTACCTGTCCAAGAAGTATCTCATTCAATTCACTCATTGATGGAGTCCTCTCAACAGCATTCACCTGTAACAAATATTTGATTTTACAAAATAAAAGTTTAGTAAAGAAACAGATTGGCATAGGCTAGATGTTAAAGACGTGAGTGGGGAAAGTGCAATATCTTTATATGCTATTCATTTAGATTAGTCAATTGTAGCCTTTAAGAGACCGTGTTAGAATGATCTGCCAAATATAAACAAGTTCTGCAGCAGGGACTTTTATTCATTTAGAGCTAGCACACCAAAGGGTTACAGATGCCCGGAATACATGGAAAAGGGAGATTGTTAGCTAACAAACATTTTATGCTGAGCAAATGCACCAGAAACTATCATACCATTGAAGCCCTGAAACAGGCATTTATATAGCTTAGGCAGGCATTTGGCAAACTGGGAGTAAGGAATCTTTTAGGTTTGCCTAGGAATGTACCATGATTATTTTTTGAAAAGATACAAAAGCATATTGATGTTCTCAATTATAATAAACAAAACTGCTGCCAAAAAATGCACTATTAACCTAGCCTCAGCCCTTTCTTGCTCCCTTCGAATAACAGAGTTCTGTACAACCTAAGAGTCCACAAAAGATACACAGAAATTGCCCAGAAGGTAAAGAAGAAAGAGACTGACAAGTGGTCAACTTTACCCTACCTCTACTCCAGAAGGGAAGCAGAAAGAAAGGAGATCCTTGTATTTTAGTGGCAGTTGCTTTTCTGGAGGGTAAACAAACAAGACCTGATATAACAAAGGCAAAGATTGTTTGCATTAATAGCCACAACACTTCTCAGATAGTACACAATGACAGAAATTATGGTCAATTGAAAATCTCGTATCATCACCTGGGGCTCAAGATTAGGTTCTATACGGGACTGATGCTGACCACCAAGAGCACTTCGCAATCTCCCTGAACCTTCAAATTTTCTAGCAAAGTACAAATCTTGGAGAGCTTGAACATCTGAAGTAGGAGGAAGTCCAACAACCACCATGCTTTCAAAAAGCTTTGATGGCTCCTTCCATACTCTATGATCCTGCAAACTTTAGCGACACAATGATACACGAAAACCACAAAAGGTAACAAACATTTCAATTTACACCATAATATCACCCCAAGCCTTTGGTATATGATAATAAGCGCAATTGTTAGGATATCAAGAAATTGGAACATACAAGGTAAGATACAGAGATCTCCAAAGGATGGAATTAAATCTGGATTTTAGCTCATATGTTTCTTAATATTAATAGATTTTTAACCCAACAGGAACTTTGATCCCATGTTAGCAACAGATGTTCAGACGTAATCAAGCAGACTAAAGAAATAGTAATTAATGAGAAGAGAGCACACCAGCATTTGCAATTGAAAGTTCGCCCACTGACGCTTTTGACTAGTTAATATCTCTGGGTTGTACGATCCACTTTTAACTTCAGGAGGACTGGATAGACCTTTCAACATTCTCGAAACCTGGTGCTGAAGTTTTTTAAGCTGGCCACCACTTTCATCATTTGATGAATACACCACAGAAGGTCGTGGAGAACGGACAGCTGCCGCTGCTGCTGCAACAGCTCTAGCAACATCTTCGGATGTTGGCATATAGAACGACGAACTCCAACTAGGGCTACCTGATTCTTCATCTCTCTCCATGTTGTCTTTAAATCCTTCCCTACAAACATTAATTTTGCAATCCTTTCAGAACAGACCAGAAGGTAACTAATAATGATTAGTGAAATGACAATTCAAGTTTTCTGCACAAGAACTTGATTTCATCAAAAAGACTGCCATATAAAAGTAAGAATATAAAGAAAAAGAAACTAAAGTGCATCATCTATTCCTCTTCTTATTCTATCCAAAAAAGGCCTACATATTTCAAGCTGAAATATACCAGCAATCTCAAATGCTTATTTTTTGGTTGTCATTCCGGATGTGGGTCAGGTGCAAACCAAAGAAATATGCTACTATGTTCGACATATTTTTGAAGATGAACAACACAAAAAATCCCAGAAAGATAGCTCCTTTTTCAACACTTGATCGTTTCTATTTTATGCACTTCCTCAACTAGAAATTTCAGATGATAATACTACTTCCAATATCATAATCCACGTTTCTAAACTTGTTCTGCCAACTTTTCTTCATCCACAATAACTCGGTACCAAACCCATCAATAATTGAAAAACAAAAATTAAATAAAAAGTCCAAAAGCATAAAACAATATAATAAGAACTGATAACTAAAAAAGGACGAAACCCTTAATTCGCCGATAATAGCCTGAATTGATGTCGATGCAAATAGATTTTGAGGATTCAGAGAATACAACAACCTGCAAAGTGATTCCCAGAATTCACGAACAGGATCACAACTTTTCCCTCAAGCGCGCCAACAAACAAATACAAAGCCGGATTCCACGAGATTGGAGCTTAAGCCTCCTTTTTAAAACTAAACTTGACCAAAATAGGAAAGAAAGAAAAGGGAGAAAAAGGATCAAAATCAATCCAACATGGCAGGATGGCAAATTATTCCAAAGTGAAACGATGAATAGAAGGCAACGCGGAATCACAAGAAAGGAAACAGAAACCAACAGGGAAACCACAAATTGATTAAATAAAAATGAAAAAAAAAAAAGTTACCTATTTCATTAACGTCTATTTGATTCGGTGAAATTGAAACAAGAAGAGAGAAAAACATCAAACCTTATGCCGTGTATGATTTGTGGGCTTTGAGGGATTGGGAGGCGGAGGGGAGACAGCGACGGAGAGCTCAGGCGGCCATAACAAAGGTGGAGAGAGAGAGAGGGAGCGAGAGGTATGTTCCTGGTTGGTTTTCTACAAAAAGAAATGAAGGGGAAACTGGAAAAGAAAACCCCTAACCACACTGCATGAAATAATAATTCACTCTCTCTCACACACAAAAATTAATTTTAATTAGTGTAATAAAAGTGAACTACTTGCTTATTCTAAAAGATAAAAAAAAATAACTTGGTTATCAATTTTAATCAGAATATAATACTTATTATGTACTTAATAATATAATTATATAAAATGAACAAAAAAAATTAAAAAGTAATAGTTATAATACTAACATTGTAGTATGTGAATATGTGTGTCAAGAAAGAGAGGGGATTAAGGATGTGTTTGGTTGGAATATTCAACAAAAAAGCTTCATTGCATTATAGTTGACTTTGTAGGCCCCACTTTGCTTTGCTTAATACAAATATCTGACTTAAATTAAATACTACTCTAAGCTAAGGATCCTTTATGTCGTTAGCAAAATTTTCACTCATGAAGTAAATTTGACGAGTTAAATCCATAATCTGACTTGGTCAAAAATTTTAACATGGAATTTTAACCGGAGATTAGACTCAAAGGGGGTGAGAATGGGATGGAATTTGGTTCCAAAGTGTCCATCCCGAAAATTATTAATTTTTTTGGTTCTCCGGATTCACGAGTTCTGAAATTGCAAATTTTTAAATATCTATTTCGAAATTCGAATAGTCTCTAAATTTCAAACGGGATTGAAATTTCACTAATTTATAAAATCAAAATTAAAATTAATTTCGGAAAATCAGGAATTCCCGTTGAAATTTGAAACTCTCGAATTTCAAACATTTCAATCTGGATCTTAGAAAATTTAAAATTCAGAGTCCCGAATTCCACCAACACTCAAGTCAGAACCTATAAAAGTCTCAAATCTCGATCTAACATTTTTACCCCTACTAAAATTCATATTATAGATATTGATGATGTGTAAACATGATATTTTTCCTGATACTTTTCTTTTCCTAAGATATAAACTATCATTATTATTATTATTAAAGACCAAAATATAATTACCCTCGTTGATCTTTTGAGAAGTTTTAATCTTTTGAGAAGTTTTAACTCGACAAAAGTTGGACAAAAATTTTGGTACAACAATTTCATAATAAATATTTGATGGTCGTATATAGTGGCTATATGTTAGGTATGCTTATTTAGTAATTATTATTTTTAAAATGTATATGTGTGGTATACTAATATTAGAATAGCATATTTATGATCCTCAAAAAAGAATAGCATATGCTCTGCTATTGTAAAAGACAATATGTTATATATATGCTATTGTAAAATGATTCTCACTATATAAGACTACTCCAAAAATGTGTAAGCCAAACATTATTTCATATATTGAAGGGGACTCATGTCAAGTTGTTTGCCTATATATATGCATAAAATTATTTTCTTTTATTTATAATGGAAATTTACAAGTATTATTAAATTTATTATATGTTATATATTAATCGGATGCATTTCGACATTATCAAAGGGACAAAATAAAAAATAAAAAGATGTGCAAATTTACAGTAGAATTATTATATTATTAGTTGATGGTGGATGTAAATGCTTAAAGATAAGTTTTTTTTTTTTGCTTGGGTTAGAATTCTATATTAATTTGTCGTATATATTAATTAAAAACACGCACGACATTTCAAGTATATTGTGGTCTAAGCAATATATATACTCTCTCTTCCATTAAAGATATCTCATTTTTTCTGAGATAATCTCTACTTTTTTGTTTATCCCAATATACTTAAAGCACAAAAAAATATTATAAAAGTAAATGAGCCAATTTTAATAGGACGGATGTAAATGAAAAAAATGATCATCTTTAATGGGACAGAGGGAGTATATGACAGTATAGAATGATATTATGTTGATAAATGTCATGTATATTTTTCCTCACACCTTAAAAATCATATTTTTTTTTCCGCAATATCATGTATGCAAAAAAGACGCTCATAGATAACATATTTTGAAGAAAAAAAATCATCTATCATGTGTTATCTATTTGCGAATTTCTAGTATTGTGTATAACTTCTCAATTCATGATCGTAGAATTATTTTTCTACTTACGGCGAGCACAATTTAATATGTTTGTAATTGACGTGACAATCTCATGTATATGACATATAAGTATATAATAATTATAATTTTTTTTTTAATTTTTTATACTAAATGTATATTAAACTATATCATAATTATCATCTTTCCCGAAACATAATCTAGAATCAAATCCTCATTATCTAACCGAACCCGGAACATGCCATTGGAAAGCGATTGAGTAATTAAACCTTCATGAATCCATTTTTGTTATTTCATTCCAGGCAAAAAGCCCCCTTGAGGTATTAACTAATGGAGGAGAAACGATATTAGACAACTCACACCTTTTTTTTTTCTTTTTTTACAAGTAGGAAGAGTTTCGGATTTCAATTTGATATTAAATGGATTGTCATATATAACATAAAATTTCTCCACCAATTCCTTATCACATTCCGTAAATAGTCGGGATATTGATTGAAGAATGAAAAGTAAAAAAAGTAATAAATTTTATCAAAATTTTATAATTTATTTACATAATAATATCTAATATCATTGACAGAAACACTAAATTATGTCCAAGAATAATCATTTTTATTCGTGTTTGAGGAAAAACAAGTAAAATGTAGACAAACCAAACACCCAACAATATGAATAAATTATTAATAAAAGGTGTTCGCCAAACACTACCTAATGTGGTGATATAATCACACACTACAGTACTACAGTACACTGGTAATAGTATTATTATCAATTATATATAATATGATTAGTAATGCTTAGGACTTAGGAGTTATGCCAAACCGGCCCTTTTCCCTCATATTAATTGTTTTCAACTGATTGTCTGCATTTATTTAAATTTATTATTAATTATGACACCCACCCGTGCAAAACCCATTTATTTGTTAGGTTTATTTATTTATTAGGTTAATTAATCTGTTTGCCTCTATAGAAAGATTGAGATTCCATATATATCTTTGGAATAACAACTGTATATATAAGCCAAAATGATTACTCGGTCCGTGACTGTTGAGATTAATGTAGCCATAAATAATATGACATATATTGTAGATAAATATTAAAATTTTATTAATTTTCGTTATCCGACTAGAGTTTATTGACAATTGTATAGTTTAATATTATTCAATACAAAATAATAAAAAAATATATAAATAATACAAAAATAAAAATTAAAGTGATTCGTATGCTAAGGTAACAACCACATTAGCCGTGAACACGTTAAGTAATTATATCCATTTCAAGTGGTGGGACGATCCTAATGTATAGATTGATGCCACGTCAATTTTCGTTAACTATCACATCTTCAGTTTTTACGATATTACCAAATTTGATTAGATATTTATAAATATTATAATTTTTATTTGTCTAAATTTAACACACTTTTCTTTTTAAAGCGTGCTAATAAATCTAACACAATTCAAAATTATGAAAAATAACTCTTTCGGACACTTTTCTTTTTAAAGTGCGCTAATTAATAAGTTGGACATAATTCAAAAATTATAAAAATGAACTCTTTCAAAAGTTTAGATCATGGCTCCATACACCTGAAAAATGTGGCTAGTAACACCTGAAAAATTACCTTACACTAACACAACAACTAACATTAATATTAGACCAAGAGATGTGGTTTTAAATATGTAAGTAACGTGTTTATGGTTTTGCAATCTTTTGCTCTATTATTTTAAAACTTTTTGTCGTATAAATAAACTTTGATTAATTTATGGTTTTGAACACAAACGAACGAACATTTCTATTTATTTTTGGTTGAAATAAATAGTTTATTCAATCACTTATGTGTTTTAATATATATACACACATACATATACATTAATGAAATAAAATATTTACTCAGGTCATATGATTTCTTAAGAATGGCTCAACCAATCGAGACAATGATCCAATTTAGTGACAAGTTCCTTGTCCGGTCTGATTTGAAAATATTGCATGCAATTAGTTTTTTAATTGTGACTATTTTAGTTTTTACTTCAATTTGAAATGTAAAATTAACTTTAATCACCTTACTCATTATGTTGGCGTTAGGGGTGTGCAAAACCGAACTGGACCCGTTAAACCGACCCGGACCAACGGGTTCGGTCCGGGTCGGTCAAATTTTCTAGAACCGATTGTGTAACGGGTCGGTCCGGGTCCAAACCCGTTCAGACCCGCTGGACCTGGAACCGACCCGTATAAATAAAAATATGTATTATTATTTTATTTTTCATTAAAAATATATACAATTAAAACAAAAAAACCCTAGCAGCATCTTCTCCAACTCTGTTACGCTGCTTCAGTGCTTCTTCTCCAACTCAAACGCTGTTACGCTTCTTCTTCTCCAACTCAAGCAGTGTTACGCTGCTTCTTCTCCAAACCCGTTCAAACGCTGTTACGCTGCTTCTTCTCCAACTCAAGCAGCGCTGCAGCGGCGCCTGAGCGGCTGAGCCTCCAGCCGGACCAGCAGCGCTCCAAAGGGTCCCACACCACAAAGCTGCTACCATTCTCTCCAGTCTCCCCACGATATTACGCTATCCAGAGGGTCCCACACCACAGCCTTCACCGCACCGCCTCCGAGCTCAAGCTGCGGCCGAGAGGAACCCACCGGAGGAGGAAACGCCGCTGTATCGTGAGCTCCCATTTTCTTTTTTTTTGGTTTGGGAAGAAGATGACTAGATGAGGAGAAATGGGAAAGATTTAAATGAAATGTATTTTTTTCGGGCCGGACCGAACCCGGACCGAACCCGGAACTCGGTTCTGGGTCGGTTCTAGACTTTCATTCGGTCCGGGTCGGTCCAATGTATAAAAAAATTCCGGGTCTTCGGTCCGACCGGGTCGGTCCGGGTTGGACCCGATGCACACCCCTAGTTGGCGTGTGGAAGCTCTTCAAGCGATGATAAATAAGGATGACAATGGGTTAAATACCGATTGAATCTGGCTTGGTCTATATTTAAATTCAGAAAATTCGATCTAAATTCATTAAATTTTAAAAATTAAGATTTGTATCCAAATTCATGATGAGATCCGCCATGTTAGTGATTTCGATTCAGATCCATGAATTTTATTTTATAAAATAAATTTTGAATACACTAAAGTTAATATTAAAATCATGATACTAATTTAAATTTAAAAAACTACAACGACTAATCAAAATAATAATATAATTCACACAAACACTGCAACAATCCAAATAAGTCATAAATTTTTAAAATAATTTTACAATCATTATGCATGTGTCAAGAACTAAGAAAAGTTATGGCGAAATCAAACACAATCAAAATCAAATTTTAAAATCTTTAATAAAAATTTCATTGTTGAATCATATTTAAAATACTCACTTCGTCCACGAATTTATAATTCATTTTGTAATTTTAGTCCATTTACATATTTTTACTCGATTTTTTTCTTTGTTTTTTTTTTGGTTAGTGGACCATCCACTTTACACACACAACTTAATTAAATACAATAAATAGACTCAAACTCCACTTATTACATTATACACATTAAGTTAAATTATTTTCTAAAGACGCGTGTTAGGTCAAAATAGATAGTAAATTTGTAGAGGGAGGGTGATATTTTTATATATAATTAAATAGACGAGTTTATGGGTCAAATCTCGACTGAATATGACTCTTGAAATGTGTAATCCATATCTAAATCTGTCTAGTTCAAAATTTGAAGGAGTCAGATCTTATTTTTAAAGATCCGGACCAGATCCAAAACCCGTTGTGGTTTCTAATGGTAAGATAAAATGAATGAATGATAATTCTCCGTCCCCAAGTAGCTCAATACATCTCCATGCACTTATTTACCGAAGGTATAAAATAATCAAAATTATTATTATATATATATAATCCATTTTTTTCATTTTCTGGACCGAGTCACTTCCAATTAAATGGCCTACAAACGAGATATTTCGAGCATGATGAGGAAATAACTTACAACAGGAAAATTATTGAAAGAAAATAACAGATTTGTTTGACTAAGTCCATGTTTGGTAAATAAGTTAGACCAATTAGTCAAAAGGTAGTTAATAGCAACTATCTTGAGGGTTCAACTTCAAAACAAATGGGCCAATAATATTTTTATTATTACTGAAATTTTCAATTAACTAATTGGAAAAAGAATTGGCTTAGCTTAGCGGCTGAAGTGGCTTTTCATACACATAACTTGGTTAATAAATTGCTTTGTTTCATGCCTAAATCAGACCGCGTTCACGTGCATAATGCTGTCCCAATTCACAAATCGACAAATCGTACACTTTACTTTTATTTCATCCTCTTCACACTCTTCTTCTTCTTATTTATATATACCAAAGTAAACGAATTCATCTCATGAGCTTTAAACATTTTATCATGTATTTGGAATTTCTTATGGAATTTAATTCGCTTGTCTTCTTCGACCCTACTTGATCGTCGGTTTATGCTTAATTATTCATTTAAATGTATTATATCTAAATAGTACTTGTGGCCCGTGTGTCCTGAGTGTGCCACAGAGAATATTTTCACGATTGTGAAATGTACACATTAATAATCTATGATGATCTTAGTAACCAGGTCGTGACGTATCGACAAATATAATTATTGTACCGCCGACCACCAGGTTGTGAGACTTTTTCAGGAGATGTTTTCTATTTACATTCATGCTGAAGCGGATCTAGGACTTACATTTGGGATGAGCTGAAAAATAAACTTTTCAAAGCACTACATTTTATATAATGCACAAAAATTTTAGGGTGAACTAATATTGTATTAGATCTTAAAAATATACACATATATAATTGAAAATTTTGGGCTTGCATTGGGCTGAAGCCCTAACATAGATCTGCCTCTGCATTCATGTCTGTTAGAAAAAGTAACTAGACGATTGGACCATACAGGCGCAAGGTGCTTGACCGCCTTACCCATCATTTAAACACGAGAAAGAGATGTTTCCGCTTATATTATTTCTAATGTAATTTTCATTATTGATGGACAAATATGTTAGAAAATAAAACTCTTTTATCGTGGAATTAGACATGGTATTAACATTGGATTATCTGTCATTCAACCATGTCTCGGTCACTGGCGCGCGCCATGTTTAGTCTAAAGTGTGTACTTTAAGTTCTCGCAAATTATTACGAGGTCGATTGCATATAGCAAACTAACCCCGGTCGGATCTCGATGGAAAGCTTAATAGGGCGACTCTAATCATAAGTGTTATTAAAACAAGAAAAGAGAAATCATAAACATACTATGACCATAAGGTGTAACAACAATAAATAGAGATTAAAAACAACTAAACGAATACCAACGGATTGAAGCTTTAGGATCAGATGTTCGACTCCCATTTAATGTCTAATTGATCATGCATTCATACTTGATTAGGAACACGAGAGGTTGCTTAGCGCAAATTACTTTCATATTAATACACTAAGTCGTGATCTTCACTTTCGTATACAGTTCACACCTCTAATAAGTACTTAACCTCAAAGACAACACAAAAGCAAGTAAACATAAACACAAACACATATCAAGGAGATTCAACATGCCCCACTCCCCCACACTTAAATTCTACTACGCCCTCGTAGTAGAAAATAAAAGAGAAAGAGAAGTAGAACTTCCCTGATAACACAGAACTGGCAACAAGCCTAAGAATCTAGAGATCCTCAAGAGTGGCACCTGCAACAAAAACACGAACAACCAAGCATAAAACAGAAACAATGAAAGAAATAAAAACAAAACAAAAGAAAAATAAAATATGAAAAGAAAAACTAATACGCCGGAGGATCCTGATGATCCTGATAATCGGATGAGGATGAGAATGATGAAGTCCTGCCCATCGAGCCCATTGTTCCTTCTTCAAGGATCATTCCTACAACATAATAAACTCGAATTAGACTTCCTCAACACACTAAAAGCAAAATAATTAAACTAAAATCAACAAAAGCAAAAATTAAAAATTAAACGTGGGTTGCCTCCCACGAAGAGCTCATTTAATGTCGTGAGCTCGACATGGCATTCTCCTATGTGAATTACTTTGGTTGGAAACCGAATAATTCTCTAAGTCGAATACCTGCACAACACAACAACAAAAATCAAAGCATAACACCCACGAAACAAGAAAACAATAAAGAAAACACCTAACAAGAACAATAACGACGAATAATAACATACGAAACAACACATGACCAGACAAAAAGAGAATTAATGAACGACACAAATAACACTCAAAATCAAATACGCCTAAAGCTTTCCTCGGCAACGGTGCCAAATTTGTTTAGCCTAAAGTGTGTACTATAGGTTCTCGCAAATTATTACGAGGTCTATTGCATGTAGCAAGCTAACCCCGGTCTGATCTCGATGGAAAGTTTAACATGGCGACTCTAATCATAAGTGTTATTAAAACAAGAAAAGGAAAATCATAAACATATTATGACCATAAGATGTAACAACAATAAATAGAGATTAAAAATAATTAAACGAATACCAACAAATTGAAGCTTTAGGATCAGATGTTCGACTCCCATTTAATGTCTAATTGATCATGCATTCATACTCGATTAGGAACACGAGAGGTTTCTTAGCAAATTACTTTCGTATTAATACACTAAGTCGTGATCTTCACTTTCGTATACAGTTCACACCTCTAATAAGTACTTAACCTCTTATAAACTATTATTCCTACGTTTCCGATTAAGAATAATGTTGATTAACCATATACCTTATATTTAAGCAAATGATCAATCTACTTAAACATGTACAGATGAATTCAATGGTGATCAAACACTAAATTCCATACAAAACAAGCTAATCAACGAGCATACATCAATCAAACATCGAACAAGCACACAAACATCCAATCCAAGTAGGATCTAGCCAAGCATGATACACATGGTAGAATCACAAAAGGAAACCATAGAAAGGAAACTTACTACTTGAAAAGTAAGAATCTCGGAATCCACTTCAATCCATCGGAATTCTTAAATCTTAAACTAAGAAAGTAGTAAAAAGGTGTTTTGGGAGTAAACTATTCAAGTACAAGTGTTGGGGGAGAGAGAGAGATGACGCCCAAAAGAGGTTTTAATCTCGCCTGGAACTGCTAGCCAGCGGTCGCTGGCTTTGAGTCTTTGGCGCGCGAAGTATGCAGGGTAAACGGCCGCTGGGCCCGGCCCTCTGAGTTCTTCTGGCACTGGGGTGCTCGCTGGCTCCATTTTGTGCTCGTCTCCTTCTCGTGTCATGCTTGTCTCACCTGTTCCTCGTCCGGCTTTGCTCCAACAACCTCTTCCGCACTACTCCTAGCTCAATTCCATCATCTTTCACTCCATCTTGCATCATACACTACATAACAAGAACCGGCGTAAAAATGAACTAAAACAATACGAAAAACATAAAAACAAAGACATAGACACAACAACACAACGAGTTAAAATGCAACAAAAACACACTAAACACGCCACTCCCAGCATCCTCGGACATCTCTCGCTCATCCTTGTGCCGCTCCGCTCGGCACTGGGACCCAGCCATGTCTCGACCGTGTCTCGCACATCACCCGCGCGTCAGGCTCGCGCCACGCCCGTCTCGACATCTCTCGGACACCTCTCGGCCAACTCACGACCAAGTGATGCGTGTGTCTTCCAAGTATCCCACGCACCATTCTTGTGTCACTCCGCTTGGCACAATGGGGCAACACTCATATTGTCCCAACGCAACTCCTTGCACCACGTCACGTCGTGTTCCGGTACCACACCTCAACACTGCCTCGACCGCATGCCTTGGCCATCTTCCGCACCATCACTAAACCACGTTTTAGTGGCGTAACGGTAAGGGTGAATATTCTTATGATCACATTGTATAAATATATTAACACCTAACACAAGTGAAGGTTGTTATTATAATGAAATGACCCGAGTTGGGAGTTGTGTGGGTCCTCGGAATAACAGACTCAAAATAGGCATGGGGTGCAACAATTGACGTGTGTGTATATATATATATATATTTTTTTTTGGTTTATTAGTTGACACAACTAAAAGTGCTTACGGTTGATATGATAATGTCACAACAACATATGAATAACTATAATTCTCGTTTTTCTTGTTATTTTTATATTTAGTATTTTATATTATATAATACTTACTCCGTCCCACTAAGTTTGACACTTTTTTTTCCGGTATGGTTATTAAGAAGAGTGTATAAAGTAGTATAAAATGTATAAAGGAGGTAGGGTCCACACCTTTTTAAAATGATAATTTTTGCTATTTTTGGTATGTGTCAAACTTAGTGGGACGAAGAGAGTATTAAACTATATATCATATATTAAGATCTATATAATATATTAAGGATTAATTATTGATGCCATCTTCTTAATCCAAGGCTTACGTGGCATCACCACAAGCCTTCTTTCATATTTATATTAAAAAACTCTCTCTTTATTAAGTTCAAGGAGACTTTATATATAGTAATATATAATTCAGTGATTTGGAAAGAATTGTTTTAGGTAAGTGTATAATTAATATCTTATATAATTAATTAATCATGATTATAGTCATATTTAATTAATTATTCAGTCAAAATTGTAATATATTTAGTTGAATGTATACTTTATATATTATATAGATTAAAAATATTTCTGCTAATTATAATATATAATATTATAGATATGATAATAGGCCCCTTCAATAAACTTTGTTCATTTATAATACGAAAATATATAACATTCATCAATTAGCATCGTTTAATATATATATTTAATTTTGAAAATTGATGGACTAGTTAATTAATCGATTATTCATTTGTTTATTGTTTATTCAGATTAAATGGCCTTTTTCCTTCAAATTTTTTTGAATTAATTTTAATATTTATTAAAATTTACTAAAAAATTATATCTCACAACTATATATGTACCTTAAATCTCAATTTTTTTGATTATTAATTTTAATATTTACTATATATATATATCACGTTGATTTAATATAAATACTAACAATCTATATATTCTAGATTACAATTTAATTGTCCAATTAATTATTTAATCAAATAATAATTATATTTTAATTAAAAATTTTATTTTATAATATTAAATTTTTATTTAATTAAATTTTAAATACATAACTTGATTTTTATTTCAACATTTAATTTAGTAAATTATTAAAATTATTTTTATATATTAATTTGAGATGAAATATTTTTTTATTAATTTAAAATTTCAGCAAATATTCATCTATTATAATAATAATAATAATAATAATAATAATAATAATAATAATAATAAT
>JAPKLX010000005.1:3690729-3841495 GCA_026898415.1 Leonotis leonurus
ATAATAATAATAATAATAATAATAATAATAATAATAATAATAATAATAATAATAATAATAATAATAATAATTAATACAAATACATTTGTAAGTCACCTTCTTAATATATGGTCTTATGTAACATTACCATAATCAATCATTTTTATTTATCTTAAATCTCAATTTTATTTTATGAATTTTAATATTTATTAAAATTTTGATTAATATCAAATTGATTAAGACTTTAAAAAAAATAACATAAATTTTTATTTTTATTGAAAATTTATTAGATTATCAAAAAAATAGTTGAGTAATTGAAACTTTCCTATAAATATTATATTATAATTTTATTTACAACAATTAGTTGTCAAACTGTACGTAGAAGTTTTCATGTATAAAGTAAATAAAATCTATAATAATTTTTTCCATATATTTTTATTTCATAGCATATTAGTTTAATATAGATTCTGTAGACATTAAATCAACAGTGTAATTTAAATATTACTAAACTAACAAATTAGTCTAACACACATTGAAAACTTAGTAAACTTTATTAATATGAAAATTTTATAAAAAGAAAAAATGTGCGTATAATTGAGCTTAAATAGAGCTTGAGATATTGAGTCAATTAAATAAAGTTAATATTTCTAAATATTTTATATTTTTATAATATATAATTTGTAAAATTAGATATACTTGCGGGTACGGGTACATATATTTTTAAATAGGTGTTTTGACGTAAATTGTCATTTATACGAGTACGGATATGGATAGCCACTACTCGTGCGTGTTGTATCTGATTGTCATTCCTACTTTCTATCCACATAAATATTTTATCCGAAGAGAAAATTATTATTTTATTTGACTTAGAGTGATTATGTACCAAAAATTTTTACACGAGATGAGTTTTCACGTAACACATATATTTTGCAACGATATAATTTTTCAGTTGCAAAAATTTGCAATTATGTTAATAAATCATAAGGTAAATGATTTTTTATCAATACATTCTATGTAAGATAATCTATTGAAATTAATATTTATAATAATTTGTTATTTAATATCATTTTTAAATAGAAAAAGGTTAAAATAATCGTTTTAATATACCAAATTCAAATTTTAACCACTTAAAATGTTATAGAAAAATATAGTCATTATGTATTTAAGTTTCCTAAATCACCTCTTATTAACGATATCTTTTAATTTTATAGCTAATAATTCGTAAATACAAGTGATTACATTTTTATTTTAATATTTATAATTATTATTTGAGTTTACTATAATAAAATACTAACTATTATACAACCTAAGCCTTTAAATATATTAGCATTTTTAATAACTAAAATTTTATTATAAAATTCAAATTTTTAAATAGATAATAACATTTTTAATATTTAATTTTTTTGTCATAAAATATATTATTTAAAAATATATATTTAAAATTTTATATTTATAAATTATAATATAAAATAATTTTTGTCGATTTTTGACGGATTACACACTATATATCATTCGCGGGCATATTATCCCCTTCTGGTCCGTCGGGAGTAGGGGTGTCTATTCGGGTCGGGTCGGGTACCCTACCCGAAATTTTCGGGTACCCGAACCCGAAAATCCTAATTTTTTCATACCCGAACCCGAATCGGGTTTTTCGGGTAGGGTATTCGGGTACCCGAAATTACCCGATTTAATATAAAAAATTCTTATTTTCGGGTATTTATCGAATATTATCGGGTAATTTTAAAAAATTCAAATATTTAGAGTATTAAAATATTTTAAATTATAAATTAAAAATATAATATTATATAAATAATAATAATAAATAAATAAATTCGGGTATCGGGTATTACCCGAACCCGAAAATCCTAGAATATCAATACCCGACCCCGACCCAAAAACCCAAAAATCGGGTATTCGGGTACCCGAACCCGATCGGGTATCGGGTATTACCCGATTCCCGAATAGACACCCCTAGCCGGGAGGTGAACATTTTCTTATATATGTCGGATTATGTTTTCTTTCTAGCAATATGATGGAGACTCGTCCTTGGCCACTTCCATCATAATCTTAACGCACCTATGCTCTTCAATTTATTTTACTTTTTCCTACATTTGGTTTTGTAATTGTACGATATTTGGAAAGCCTTATAACTTTTTTACATTTGTATCATTGTCGGCAAAATTGGTTATAGAAAAAAGCGAGTTGGTCTTTTTTTTTATTTAATATATTATTAATATAACACTATCAAGGGAAAGGAAATGAAAATCTCTCCAACTTCAAAAGCTTCCTAACATCATACCTTTATTCTTATATCAATGAATATTATGTTCTACTATAATATATGTGTGTGTTGTCACCCAATTTTAAAATGTAGTATCTAAAAAGTAAAATATCTTTTACATATCAATTTATAATGCAATATATATACACTCGAAAACGACGTGCAGAGCAAATTTAAATGGTAATTTGACTATTAAACTCTTAAGGCCATAATTCAATTATCTAGTTGGTGTGTGTGGTCACACTAAGACAAATGTGGTTTTCTGGTAATCTCACATAATTTATATACAAATATGTATAAATAAATTATTAAAACTAATTGCACGCACCACACACGTGATATATGTCGAGATATCACTAATTCCGTGCCCGACTCATTTACTCAGGATTAGACATAAAGAATAAAGTCAAGAATTCAATCAATCTATGGATAATTGATCAAATTAATAGTATTAAAAAAGAAAAAGAAAAAAAAAAGATTTATAATTAGTATATAAGTTTGTATTGATGCAATTATTGGCATCATATAAGTATGGACTAAGGGACCATGCTTTGTCCCAAAAAGAAGGGTGTGCATCAATTTAGATAAAAGAGAACTATTATATAATAGAGTTTTTATTCACTCCTCATCATGTGCTTTGTTTGCTTTATCACAAAATATATGTTTATTGCATCCTATGCTTCTAGACAGCAATTTTATAGTGTTTATCCAAAGTTTGGTGGACTAAATATATCATGCAGAAATTTGTCTCTACGAAAATATGTATAATGAAATTTAGACTATTTTTAGTATAACTTTAATATCTTGTTTTTGCGAATATGCATATAATCTATATGGTTATAATCTAACCGAACTGAACCGAATCCTGTTAAATTTGAGTTTGACTTGTTTAAAAATTCAAAGGTTCGAATTCGGTGATGAAAATCAAGTTCGAGTATGATTCGTATATTATTCGGTTTAATAGTAAATTGGAACTCAAGTTTGAACTCGACTCGAATTCATTAAATATTAAAGTTCGAGCTCGTTAAAAAGCTTGTTAATATATTATATATATATATATATATTAATTTGATGAGTTCGTTAACTAGTTTATATATAAACTTCGCAAACTACTTTAAGTTCGACTCATTTTTAAAATTCGTGAACAAGTACGTTATGAAAGTTTGTAAACTATTTGAAGCTCAGATCATTAAAATTATATTCGAACATGTTCATAAATCTTTCAAATAAAATACTATTAGGCGTCCATATTCAGTTTGGAAAATTATTCAAACTCGATTCGAAGTTCGAGTTCGGTTTGTTTGATAAACGAAGGAAATACAAACCAACTTTTATACAGTCAATATCTGATTAGCAGTGATTAGCAGTAAGTAATGGTAAAATAGAATAGACATACTACAAATAAATTATATACATATAACAAGTTGGCAGTCGGCCAAATCAAGAAAATAAATACTATGCATTTGGTGGAACTATAACTAAATAAATAGCATAAGCCAAATATGCAATATTAAAATAAATTAAAACAATCGTACTTTCTTGTTTGGCATCAACTATTCATGGAATATCTTCTGCCAATTTTTAATCTAGCAAAATAATTATAGTAATTGAGAATTTTGTTGGATGAAATAATTACCCCACGAGCAAAGCTTGGGTGGCATCAAAACATGAAAAGTTATTCAACACAAAGAAAAGTGAACCACAATTAGTGTAATGATGTAATTTTTACTGTTAGCTATATAATCCTAGAATTTAGTGGCTCAAGAATTCTAAAGCTGGCATGTCATCAATTATGTGAATGATTATGATGCAAGCAATCTATAAGATGATATAATAAGTTTCAGGATTTAATTATGCTACAGTTTTATAAGAATCAACAGTAGACAAAGGAAATTTAGAGCCAGCCTTTATTTACAAAAAATATAGGCCCAAACATACAATTTGCCAACATTCTATACTTCACATATGTTCATTTTTTCACTACAAACATAAACAAACTAAATATTTATTTTTTGATAAATAAATCCCTCAATCACTACACAAAACTCAATTCCAAAATAAATCAACTGAATTGAGCAAAGTAAAAATGGGATAAAATCGAATCATATGTTTCGACTTTGAGTAAAAGATTTTTCTATTAGATATAGTTATATAGTAAAAAATTATAACTTCAAATACTCCCTATGTCACACTAAACTTGACATAATTCTCTTATTTGTCATTAAGCTTGACACATTCTTAAAATAATAAAAGTTATCACCGTAAAAAAGTGTTGACCCTACCACCTTTATCACTCCTACACTATTTTATACACTCTACTTAATAATCGTGCCTAAAATTTTTGTGTCATAGTTATTGAGAGAGAGGGTGTATAAGTTAGTTAGAGGGGGATGCATTAAAAAGTTAAAAAAAAAAGTCAACGTGCACCTATCAAGAGGCTCAAAAGAAAGGAAAAAATAGAATCAAACTACAATTTAGCAAGATTTTTGAAATCCCCAATTCACATTAAAAATAATATCCATAATCAGCATAATCAGCTAATCTAAAATTCTTAGCTACAGCCCTCAGACACAGTTAGACACAAGGACTTCAAACTGCCAGTTCGCGGCTCGTAACCAGCACGGAGAAGGTTGCCTGTTAGGCAGTTCATCTCTTTTTTCTTGGATTTTTAATTATAATAACTTTGAGAGTCATTTTTAAGATTGAGTTAACAAACATAACTTATAAATTTGTGATTTTAATTATAGATAAGATAATATATAGTTATTTTATAAAAGCACTTCTTAAAATTTCAATGTGCACAACTAAGTTGGTGTTTTATTTGAGTTTCTTTGGCTCAAAAGTTCAATGTAAGATGATAGAAATAAAAATTATCAAGTACTCCAGGATAATACGTAGTTCTAAATCCCACCTTGAAAACTAAAATAAAAGGAATACCAACTTTAGCGAACACTCGGTTTGATAAAATTTCTTAAAATTTCTAACGTGGGACAACTAAGTTGATGTTTTATTTAAGTTCCATATAAGTTGATGTTTTTTTTAAGTTTCTTTGAATATGGTCTCTTAAATATTGAATGTCAGATGATTCATAACCAAAGAAACTAAAATAAAAATAAAATACCAACTTAATTTGTCCAACACTCAAATTTTAAGCAATTCATCAAAATCTGAAAAAAATTCGTCAAATGAATGTCGTTATAAAACAACTATAATCTAAAACTAAAATCAAAATCATAAATTAGATTTGTTACATTAGAAAAAAAAAGAGCAAACCGATATTTTCGGTCTGATTCAATATATTTTCACTGCTCACTACTGATGGAATCCAAATGGTCTCTAAATTGATTACTGTTAATTACTGTTTGAACCGGCGAATCCGGTCTGGTCAGGCATATCTAGTCATAGTGTGTATGAAATCTTTGTAGAAAATGTTCACAAATAAAGAAACTAAAACGCTTCACACGAGAAACTAAAACAATGAAGAGGTTCCAATTTGTTTGAATAATCCTTTTCGTGTTCGGTTCTGTCCCATAAAATCAATATAGTCAAAATATCATTTGCAAGATTTTTTCCCTTTCAATTAGGCCATACGTACATAACTCCTCATCGACTTTTATAGAATAAAATTAAAGTTTGAAAAATAAAAGGTTGAGAATCATCATCAGAATAACATTGTTTTTCATTCACAGCAAGCTGTGTCCAAAGGTGTCCTAAGATTTGAATATATATATTCATCACATGATAATATTTCCTCAAATAAAACCAAACCAATAAAGTACACCTTTGAAATGGAAAAACAGTAATGATAATAAAATAAGATGAATAAGAAAAAATGATTCAGTAGCAAGTTATTGCATCACGAGAGATAGTTCTCATCTCTCTCAGTCCAAGTGTTGGAAATTAATACTTTGCTTCATCCTCATCAAGGACAGTGAATCCAACATAAAATAAAATTCAACAATAGTTTTCAAACTGGAAAAATAGAAATAGATTCGTTTACTCAGTAGTGGCAATTATATAATTGGTTCGATTCTGCCGACAAGCGTCCTCAAGAAATTTCAGAAGAGGGAGCTTTTTATCCTCACCGTAAACAAATCGCCGTAATTAAATAAAAAGGCGGTCATTAAAATCGTAGAGAAATCAGATTGAGTTCAGAAACATAAAAATGCAATTAAGAAAACAACTAGAAGGAAAATTGAAAGAGAATCGCTCAGTTCAGCGGGGGTATCGACATGCAAATAACAATCGCTATGCAGAGATGAAACCTGCTATACGGTCTGTTGAGCTTGAATTTTCCGAGTCGTCACAGCGAATTTCTAACTCAAATTAAAATAAAAATGATGAAAAATAAATGGTGTAAAATTGATTGAAGACGAGTGTACGAGTAGTCAGATCAGAATGCTCCTTCAAGTTTCAATTGCAGGTATATATAGTGGAAAGAGGATCTAGGGTTTCTATTCTCCTTATTGGGATAGGCCCAATTACTCGGTAACTGATAGATGTATTGACTGACTTGGTATTGGATTTAGGTATTCCTTATATTTCTAGATAAGAGTTGGGAAAGAAGGAAGGGAGGATAAATGAATTTTGAAATCCAGCATTTTAAATGTAAGTAGGCCCATTCATTTTAGGCCTGTGGTATGTCAAGCTAGGGTGTATTGGAATTCGGGTATTACCCGAAATCCAATCATGTTCGGATATTAGTATTTTCGAAATTTCGAGTTTGGGTATTACCTGAAATTCGATCGGGTAATACTCAAAAATTCGATTTTTTTAATTAATTTTATTTTATTTAATTAATTAATATAAAAAAATCCGAAAACTCAAAAAACCCGAAAGCCCAAAACTTACCCAAAAACCCGAAAAAATCCAAAATTTTAAAATAATAGCTCTCATATTTCGAGTACCCGAATACCCGACCTGAAATACTTGAGTCGAGTTCAGATATTAAAATTTTAGGGATTTTGAGGTCGGGTACCCGAAAATTTCGGATAGGATACCCGACTCAACCCGAATAGACAC
Source organism: Leonotis leonurus (assembly GCA_026898415.1). Classification (NCBI taxonomy): domain Eukaryota; kingdom Viridiplantae; phylum Streptophyta; class Magnoliopsida; order Lamiales; family Lamiaceae; genus Leonotis; species Leonotis leonurus. The sequence continues at coordinate 3,698,012 of JAPKLX010000005.1, forward strand.
CCCTATGTCAAACTATTTATTTCAGAGTAATTTTTTCTATATCAAAAAATTATTTCATGTTAAACCTTTAGCTTTTCTCATCATCTATATATATATATATATATAATATGAAACATTCAATTTGAAATCAATTTAAATGGCAATTTTGTAATTAAATTCAATTTTAATGGCAAAGATAATACTATAACTATTAAATTAAAAAACTAATATAATTAGGATTTGATCTCAATACCTTTATAACAAAGGTTATAAGATGAACCATTAGAGCATCAAGATAAGTTGAATATTGAACAATTCATAATATACATGTACAAACGGAATCTATTTAATACTAAAAACTTGTCCTATTTGACCATGGTATATAATTATTTTTAATATTTAATACTAATAATTATAATCAATTTGTATAATTGATAATTCAAAACTAGCATATATTGACTTCGTCCCACTTATTTAGACACATTTTTCTTTTTGAGTTGTCTCACTTATTTAGACACATTTATTTATTTAGCAAATTTTAAAGCATAAATCATGTTCTTCTAAAACTATTACAACTAAATATTGATATCAGTGTTAAAAGTAAATGAATTTAAATAAGTGGGACATAAGGAGTATAGTTTTTCAAAAATATTAAATTTTAATGTATTATTATAAATATTAATTAAATGTTAAATTTAATAGTGAAACATAGAGTGAAATACAAATAGTCATTCAATTTAGGAGCTTTATTAATTTATACGGTACAAGTTGTATATAAATATTAAACATATTGTATTAAATAATTTCAACTTTATTAATTTACTAACTTTATTTGTAGATAATTTTAACGTTATTGGTAAAAAATATATAAATATTAAATTTATTAAATTATATAATTTTTAAAATTTAAAAAATAACTACTTTTACTTTCTCACCTTTGCTTCCTAAAATTATTTTGTTCACTTCACTAAAATATTTATAATATACATCTAATTTTAAAGATCTTGAAAAGAGAATTAATTTGATATAAAATAAAATAAATTTAATATATAAAAGTTATAATAAGTTAATAAATTAAAAATAATTATATATATATACATATTCTCATACATATAATTTGGTTTATAAAATGTTTCTACATGGATCACTTATATTTATATTTATATTTTTTGTTTTTATTTTCTTTTCTCCTTTAGATATTTAATATTTTGTTATTATGTAATTCTTTATATAAATATTAATTATGAAAAAATTAATTTATTTCACTAATTCATATATCATATAAAATTAAAATAGTAATTAATATATAATTATTAATATAGTTGTGATATATGAAAAATCTATAACAATGTTGTATATGTTGTGATAACTAATTTGATCAAAAATATATTTAAGATTAATATAATTTAATATATTAAAATAAATTTTTAAACAATAACTATTTCACGAATTTGTACTAAAATTAAAAATCAATTTTGAATGATAACTTTGTAGTTGACTTCAAATTATTAATTTATTGTTACATAAAATTATGTAAAATATTTATTATTACATAACAAAATTAGAATTTCACAACAAAATCTAAATACAAATAATAATGACTTCAAATATATGTATTATGAATTTTTATCAATATATACATATGTTTAAATAGTTATATAATATTATCTTATTTGTTAATTTTAATGTGTTGTTATAAATTAATAAAAAGTGACCTTTTATAAAATAAGAAATAATTTGAATTATGTAAAATAAATCGAAGTTATTGTTTCAAATCGTTGATCACGGTTCTCAAATTTTAAAAATGTAACCGAATTATCCTCAACATAGTCACAATTGAGAATAAGACTATCGATTACGGTTCTAAAACCGCCGAATAAAATCAGATTACAATATTTTTGATTTCTTTAAGTATCTTTATTCATAAATTATTTATAAATAAATAATCTCGTGCATAGCACGGGTGCAATAGCTAGTTATCATAATTATTGTGCCGTGTCCCTTCTCTGTTCAATGTATTCAATGGTTAACAACTTATTATGTGTTACATATGTTTTTAAATTATGTTTGACCAACAAGAGCGGTACGAATTAGCTAGAGACGGAGACGATTAATGGCTAGCAGTGACCACCATCCCCTCAAAAATTCAAATATATATATATATATATATATAATTTTGAAATAATCTTTATATTAAGTTTAATTAAGATTCTTAATTTGTAATTTATGTATTATTATATATAAATATGTTAACTTTGTTGAGTTAGCATTATAGATATCAATCATTATTAACACATGATTTGCAATTGATAGTTACATTTTTTTTTTTGCAAGTTGCAACCCTGCAACCTTTCTAAAATATTTCTTCAATTTTTGATATATTATTTAGTATGATTTGTGGCTAATATCTTCTATTTCAACATCGATTAATGAAGTTCGAGTATGATTATTCTGTGAGATCTAATTTGTTCTTTATATTTTAATTCATATGCATATATTTCTTGTTCTCTATTTTATCTATAATTTAATTATTTCATTCTGATATATAGTACGTAATATTTAGAGATTAATTTTGAATTAATTAATTGCCAATTCAATTGGTCATACACGATCTCAACTCCTTGTCTCTTGATTACAGCATATGATTATTTTTTTAATATTTCATATTTATTTTTTTTAAATAGTTATTTAAGAGTAACAACGTACGTTTTATATATAATGTTCATATAAAACACTTCATCCATTTTTCAATGATAACAAGAAAGTTTATACCAGTTTGATATAAGAAATTTGTTGTTTAGTTATAAAATTCGCATATAAAAAATATTGCATATTGTCTTTATTATTTTCTTCCGTATAATTTCATAATTATGATGTTGATATAGTTCGCCCCCCTTAATTAAAATTTATGAATCCGTCCCTGGAACTAGCTACTAATTAAAGACAAAAAAAATGAGGATAGAGCAGAGTTCCGGATGGAATTGCACATTCCTCTTAATAGGGACATCTTTGAAAACGGATTATGCAACAACCGTAGGCAATACCAAAATCAATGGTTGATGTGACTTCTATTCTCACACTAATACCAATCTATGTTACCTGGTTACCCAGCCTGAAAATAACTAGAACAATTCATAGCTCGAGAGGGCGATCATTCACTAGGAGAACAAGGACAATAAATACACCAATCGTCTTGGGACTTATGGCCTTGACTCCTTCACTTAGCAAAGCAGGGAATATTAACCCCACCTTAAGTGTGAGTTGCTACAACATCAAGACCTGTTATACAGTATGAGCGAATCCACCATACCTACAACTTACCGGTCTAGGCATGTATATCTCAAAATTACTTTCCCATTGTTTGATCCTCTCAACTACCTACTCAATCAAATGTAGAAACTTTTGCACGGATAACTTTTTACTGTCTCCAAAACACTTCTTTGAGTAAAACCATTATGATTCAAAATCAATTGAGCTTATGGAATTGTTGCATCAAAATCTCAACAGTTAAAACATCCCCTCTAGCAAATAAAAACAACAAATCATCAGCAAAGCGAATGTTAATAATCCCCTATCTCTCACATTTTGAATGGAAGTTGAAATCGGAATTATTTTCCAATTGATTTAAATGTAAATTCCATCACCAAGACAAACAATAAAAGTGACATTGAATCACTAGCTACTTCACAATTTTAACCATCCATAGATTTTTTTTGTCTATTAGATTTATTAAACCAGCCAAATTCAGATACCAAAGTGGAAATTTTGTAAAATACTAAATAAAACGGGACCAAATTTATTTATCTATTTCTACAACTCCTTCCACTAAACATGACATCTTTTTTTCTGACACGATTATTAAAAAGAGCGTATAAAATAGTATAAGGGAGAATAACTTTTATGAAATACTTAGTGGAACGAATAAATTAATATTTAATTTAATTGCTAGCCGTCTTAAACTACCAAGCAAACTACTCTCCTATATACGGTGCATATGAAACTCGTGCTCTTATTTTTGTCAGCTAATTCTATTAAACCTTTCAACCCCAGTTAATTGATTATTCCTCCTCCGCAAAGCACCGTCCATAGCCACCACACCACTCCTCCTCCTCCCCCTCTACCTCCACCGTCCATACCTGCACCAGCACCACCATCCTTTAAATACTATCTACTCACTCATCCACGTGCATACGCAATCCTCACTTTAGTAAAGCAGCAATGGCCGAATCCAACCCCACGCTCTTTTCCCCTTACAAGATGGGCCAGTACCGTCTCTCCCACAGGTTCCTAACCTTTTCTCTTCTTCCTCGCTTAATTTTCCTAATTTCTCAAACGCGCACTTGAGCAAAATCTGATTTAATTGATTTTTGGTTGATGTGATGTGTTAGGGTGGTTTTGGCGCCGATGACTCGATGCAGAGCGCTGGGCGCCATGCCTAATTCTGCACTAGCTGAGTACTACGCACAGAGAGCTACCGACGGCGGATTTCTGATCACGGAGGGCACCATGATCTCCCCCTATTCTGCAGGGTAATTTCGTAACTTTTTCCTCCTTCTGCAATTTAATTATTTAATGGTGCTGTGCGGGGCCCACCACTTGTTGCTTGATTGGTGACCGGTGATGTTAGACTTGTTGGTAGAGTAAATAATTATTTATTGGTGGAATCTGGGGCCCACATTTTGTAGGTTTCCGCACGTGCCGGGCATCTTCAACAGCGAGCAAGTGGAGGCGTGGAAGCCAGTGGTGGAAGAGGTGCATGCTAAGGGCGCTGTTATTTTTTGTCAGCTCTGGCATGTTGGCCGAGCTTCTCATCCAGGTATACTGAAGATATATTTGCGTTCAAAATATCGTTGGAATTTAGATGAAGTCTCAACTATTTGAATATACTTGGTTTTTTTCATGTTTATAAATTTATATTAGATTTGTTCTACATTCACGCTCTTGAGCTTAAATATGAGTTAGATTGACGGCGATGCGGAAGTTTATGAATTCCAGAGTGCCTTGTCTTTTTCTGCAGGATCTGTTCTAATTTGCGAGCTTCTTCATTAGCAGAATTTTGCAAATTTAAAGGTTCACAAAGACTCTTTGTCATAAAAATTGCAGTAAAGAAGATGTTTACTGCATAAGCTAAAAAAATGTTGAATTATTGCATCTGGAACTATATTGTTCGTGGAAAGTTGATGATGGTTGTATCACTAAAGAAGAGTTTATCAAGTTATGAAATGTTGTTTCAAAATATACTGAGGTGTGCGTGTTGTTGTACTAACAGAACTTCAGCCTGGTGGTATTGCGCCAATCTCTTCAACTGAGAAGCCAATATCCAAGAGGTGGAGAGTGCTACTTCCAGATGGGAGATACGAGACTTATCCCAATCCCCGCAAGTTAGAGACCTACGAATTGGCTGAAATCGTTCACCAATATCGCCAGGCAGCCATAAATGCCATTGAAGCAGGTAATGCCTAATTTATACTTAACACACATCATGCACTTCACTTTAGTTTACATGATCAACTATGATTTTCTGAATGCATGACCTGATTCAGAGGCAAGCTTCATGAGATGACCTTAGCTTGGCACTTTGGTTTATGTATAAGACTGTTTATCAGTTTAACCTTCTGGTATTGTCAGTTGAAGCTGAGCATGTCTGCTAGGTGATATATTTGTAGTCATATATTCTAATTGTGCAATATTCAGAAGTTGCAGCATGAACTATAGGAAGATAACTCTGAACCTAACAATCTAATTTGTATATCTATGATTAGAAGAAAGTATCTTGGTGCGTGATTGTTGTAGCTTTAGCCAATTGAGATGTTTTGTGATGCCATTGGATCTGTCTGTAATATTTCTTTCTTATTGAATAATTTTTTGTTAATTAGAGCAAGCTAAAATATGATTAAGAGATGAAGAATTTTCTGATGCAATGACATCGTGAATTATAGTGCATTCAGTTTTGTTGTTTAACATGAATTAGAGGATAAAGATGAGTTTTGACATTGAACGTATAGTATCAAGTAAAAACTAAAATATTATTGTCTTGCTTATAGTTCCTCTGCATACTAATTTGAGTAAAATGAACAGGATTTGATGGCATTGAGATCCATGGAGCTCATGGGTACCTCCTCGATCAATTTATGAAGGATGGGATCAATGAACGAACAGACGAGTACGGTGGATCCCTCCAAAATCGCTGCAAATTCATTATGCAAGTAGTTGAAGCAGTTGTCTCTGCTATCGGAGCTGATCGAGTAGGTGTCAGAATATCACCTGCAATTGATCATCTGGATGCAATGGACTCCGATCCACGCAGCCTAGGACTAGCTGTGATTGAGAGACTAAACAAGCTACAGTTATACAGCGGTTCCAAACTCGCCTATCTGCATATCACTCAGCCACGATACACAGCCTATGGGCAAACAGAATCAGGCAGGCCTGGCAGTGAAGTCGAGGAGGCACAGCTGTTGAGGACTTGGCGAAAGGCATATCAAGGAACATTCATTTGTAGCGGTGGGTTCACGAGAGAGCTAGGTATCGAAGCAGTGGCCTCCGGGGATGCTGACTTGGTGGCCTATGGGCGCCTCTTCATTTCAAACCCAGATTTAGTGTTGAGGCTGAAGCTAAACGCGCCCATGAATAAGTATGTGAGGTCTACGTTTTACACCCACGATCCAGTTGTGGGATATACTGACTACCCTTTCCTCAAATCTGATGCTGAAAAATCTGCACCTGTATCACGGCTTTAAACATGAATGTTATCATTACTTTTGGAGGCTAGAACCCTCTGTATCAGGTTGAATAGGGAGATTAATATGTACAATATACTGTTGGAATTTTTATGTATGGCCCAATAGCCTTGGGTAATAACCAAGTTGTTAGTCTGAATCTTGTGTTTGTATTTGTATATCTATTGAAAGGAAAACTATTACATCAACCATCCATTTGTACCGCTACCAACATTCAACTCCATATATGATCTTCTTCCATATAATAGCAGTATGATATATGTGTTAGGTTGTGGTTCCAAACAGAAACTAAGAGCAGCCACACACACACTGTACTCCTATAACTCCACTCTTCGTACTTACCTACGTACATTAGACTACAGTCTTGTCCACACCACACCACCAGGTCATTCCTTATATTTTAGCGGAGTTAATACAAAAATAAAGAGTTAATACTAAAATAACAACTAACTATGAAGAAACTAAGCCTCTAAATTTTTGTTAGAGATGAAGGTAGCATATGATGGTCTTCCGTACTCGTGTATAGGCTTGTAAACGAATTGAATTGAACCGAATATAAGCATATTCGATTCGTATTCGTGAAACTATTCGAAGTATTCGATTCGTTTATAAATATTAAAATTAGATTCGATTCGATTCGAGTATTCGTTTTTTTATAAAATATTTGTTTTTTATTTGAAATTGATTCGCATAAGAACTATTCGATTCGATTCGAAAATTTATAAAGAAAATATATATTATAATATTCTTAATAAACTAAACAAATATTCAATAGATTAAGTATATATAACCTAACAAACCAATATAATGTCTAGTAAAACACATAACTAAACACATAACTTCAAAATGTTTGAACTATATTTTTATAAATTTGGATTGGACTTTAGAGTTTAGAGTCTGACCTTTAACTGACCACTTTATAAATTTAATATTATATATATATAATATTAATATATAAAAATAATATTTAATCGAATACTTACGAATATCGAATTGAATACTATACTATTCAAATTTGTATTTGAATACTAATCGAATCGGAAAAACTATTTGAATCCGTATACGAATCAAAAAAATTCGAATACGAATCATTAAATTTCGAATCGAATCACGAATCAAACCAAAAATATTTGATTCGTTTACAAGCCTACTCGTGTAGCTGCATAACTTTATGTTTAACTATAAACTACTCCCCCCGTCTCACTAAATTTTACACAATTCCCTTATTTGGACGTCCCACTAAGCTTGACACATTCCTAAAATAGTAAAAATTATCCTTTTAAAAAGGTGTGGACCCTACCACCTTTATCACTCTTACACTACTTTATACACTTTCCTTAATAACTGTGCCCAAAAGTTCTGTGTCATGCTTATTGGGACGGAGTGAGTACAATAAAAGGCAAAAATAAAATAGGCAATAGAAATAATTTAGATTTACTAACAATTTTAAAACAAAATAATCAAATTAATATATGTATATGTATTATATTTATAAGCTTAACTTCTATACTAATTATTTTTATATAAGAAATCTAAAAAATAACCATCAATAAAAAAATAGTAAATACTAGTAATTCTTTTATCCAAAAATGTCCTTTATTAATCAATTCCGCCAACTACCACCCTTGCTGGCATTTAGTCTAAAACATAGTTATTATTTTCATTTTGTTTTTTTTTTGTCTTATTAACTAATTTTAAGTTTGTTAGTTGTAAATGAGTATTATAACCTGATTTCACTTGTATTTATTTTCTTTAGTGGGTGCTAAATGGGGTGTGGATAATAATGAAGCTCCACTTATGTACTAGTAGTATGTTAGTCCGTGGAAGTAAATTTTATTGAAAATGAAAGTAATGTAACATGATGTATTTGTACAACCTATCATCATATTGCCGGTTTTTTCTCAACAAAATGAAAGACAGCGGTCAGAAGTACTATTGAATCAAAGATAAAAGTCGAAGCACTGTTCATATATTCAATCAATGGTTGGATGTTGAATGACGTATATATGGATAACATTAATTCGCTATATATTTTGTGCGGTTATGAGTTGTATATTGATGAATATGATGATTGATGCATGTTGTACGATATATAACAGAACTTCAACCCATTTCCAGTAGGTGGAAAGTCCTAGCTACTTCCAGATTAGTGTGAACTGACAGAATCAGATTATCTATTGCTGCTATATATCTAATGGGGCAAAAATTATTATACTCACTTACTTAAAATTACATGCAAGAAATGCTCACCATTTTAAAACCATGTAACAAATACTCAAAATTACCGTAATAACCCCAAAAGTAACAAATAAACCTCTCACCTCCCTCTCTCCCTCAGTCCCTCTCTGCACTCACCTCCCCCCCTCCCTGCGCTATCCCTCTCTGCGCTCGCCCCCCTCACCGGCTCACTCCCCATATTCTTGATTTCTAAAATAAAAAATGACTTCAAATTCTCCTCCACAGGTTAGTTATATTTTTAAATTTTTAATAACATTATTGGTATGTTGTATTGTAATTAGGGTTTTAAATTGGGAATTGAGTGAGATGGGTTTAAATTTTAAATTAGTGTTTGGAATGGTTGAATTGATGCGTGAATTGACTGAAAATAATTGAATTGGTCCGAAAATAGGAAGAAAAAATGGAGTTGATGGGTTGGGAAAGAGGGTTGTAATTAGGGTTTTAAATTGGGAATTGAGTGAGATGTGTTTAAATTATAAATTAGTGTTTGGAATGGTTGAATTGATGCATGATTGACTGAAAATAATTGAATTGGTAAAATGGAGTTGATGGGTTGGGAAAGAGGCTGTGGTGTGGAGCCTGCGACGAGCTGCGCTGCGCTGCCTGCGCTGGTGCCGCGCGGCCTGCGCTGGTGCCGCGCTGCCTGCGCTGGTGCCTGCGCCGGTGCTCGCGGCTGGTGCTCGCGTTGAGCGCTCCCGCTAGTGCTTGCACCACTGCTTGCACTGCACCGAGCTTGCAACAATGGTTGCACTCTAATTTATTTAATTATTTGATTATAAAATTAATTAATTGATTGTTAAATTAATTTCATGTTTATTGGATGTTATATTATTTACTGACAATGGATTTTAGATTTATTTATTTAATTCGATGCTTATAGAATAATTAGGAATTCTTTTATAGAAGAATTGTTATATTATTTATTTAATTTGATGGTTATTGTATGTTATTGGTTTTGAAAGATGAATTGTTATTATTTATTTAATTTGATGTTTATTGTGTGTTATTGGTTTGTAAATATTGTTGTATAAATAAATATTGGTATCAATTGATATTCTTTTATTGTTTTTAATAGGTATCTATTCCGTATAGAAGACCTAACTCGTTAAATAAGACCGCATCAATCAGCACCTATTATAAGATAAATACAATAAAGAAGATTAAGAGTACACTTATGTCAATCGGTGGTGATGAATTAGTTCAGAGATTTATAGGGGGTCCTTTTGGACATTTGATTTCATGGAATCCGGGTCAAATGTCGGGACACACATTTCATGGTATTATATCCCGAGCAATTAGTGAACCAAATGGATTATGGTTTCATATATGCGGGGAAAATATAGAGTTCACTTATCAGGATTATGCTCTTATTAGTGGATTGAGATTTGGGTCATCTAATTTTGATACTTCAGCATCATACGATCCGAGTGGTGTTCCTGCATATATGTCGTTTTGTAATGGTGTGCATATAAGGGGTGATGTATTACTTAGACGATTTTCAGATACAGAACACCCCATTCCAGATCCCGATGGCGATGGATACATCCGTGTCGCTAATATTTTAATGGCTTATATTGTTCTGTTTGGATTGGACACGACGAAGTATATTCCGCCTTGGATGTGGATCTTGGTTAATGATTTGGAGGCATGGAGTGCCTTTCCATGGGGCGCGTTCACCTATAAAATCCTTACAAACTACGTATCCAAAACACAAGATACGCTCTCATATCATTTCTACGGACCTGCATGGATTTTGATGATTTGGGGCCTCGAGGTGGTTCCTTCTTTGGGAAACATAGCTGGGAGATTATCGAGGACGGGATCATATCCAAGATGTTTGAGATGGACTTTCAAGACAAGACCACTATGTTCACAAGCTTTTAAGAGTATCGATGAAATATTTGAGCAACAGGTAATATTACAATCAATTATTTGTTTTTAATCAATTAATGTTTTTTTATATTATTTAACTAAATATTAATCTTTTTGAAATAATTTTAGGGTGTGGAAATCCACAACATATATCCTGACGAGACAGAACTCACCTTGTCATATTTGAGATCATTAGATTGCGAGCACCCTCTTGGTGTTATGTACGTACCTCCAACCGCTCTGGTGACAAGAGGTGAACAAGTTTCATCAGATCAAGTAAATATACATCGTGCGAGGAGGAGCACGAGTCGCACGGAGGCACAAGATGTGCATGATGCAGATGTTTCTGATCATAGACAGCAACCTCGTCGACGGCGTGATACTGGGAAGAGGACTAGAGCACCACCGACCCATGTATCATCTAGTAGCAGTGAAGAGCGACACTATACTTTAACCGACCGTGATCGTGTCATTTTGAACGAGATTGATAAAAAAATACATGCTTCTGAGACTCGAATTTTAACAAAGGTGAAGAAGTGGATCAATGATTTAGCTGATACATTTCGGTGCTCCGGATCACGACACATTCCACCCGTCGTCGACACACGGCGACTTAGTCCGCCTATCTCTGATCAAAATCCTGCGCCACTTCACGAGACATCAGTACATGTATAATATATATACATACATATATATATATATATATTATTTATACTCGAATTATTAATTGTGTTTGAATTTTTTTGTTTGTTTGTAGACTACTAGTCCCGGATATACGCCATCCGAGCCCGCGACGACGGCTGCAGCAAATACGACGCTCGGTTTTGCCCAAGTTATTATAAAATTATTTGTTAATATTTTTATTACTTTTATTATAATATTTTTTATGCATGTGCTTATTTGAAATATTTGTATTTGTCAGTTTGCGGGTCGTCATTCTACATCTGAGCTCAATATTAGTACTCAATTTGTCACGACTCGCGATCCCCAACGATATTCAACGTCTTCACATGGAATGTATCAAGGGGCTGAAACAACGGCAAGTGTGTTTGATTGGTATCAAGTGGTAAGAATATATTTCGTTGCAAAGTAATATTGTATTATTTCACCTATTTATCTAATTATTAATTTTTACATAGCTAAATGAAAATACTCGCGCTGCACTGGATACATTTACATTCCCTACTCCTAGCAATTATTCACCGTCTGATGTACCACCTAGCATTCCGGATGATATTTTAGCTAGATATATGGAATTTAGAGGTCTTAGCAAAACCACAAAAGTGAAATTTGCATTTAGTGGATTCGTGGTGGACGGGGCAGATTTTGAGAGAATCGAAGACATGACGGAGCCTATTGATTATTGGGTATTTATTTATTTATTTAAGTTATATTTAAATTATTTATTTATATTTAATTTTAGTTATATTTAAATTATTTATATTTAATTTTAGTTATATTTAATTCATATGATATGAAATTACTATAATTTATAGGTCATTGATATATACATGAGAAAGTTGAGTATTAGGTTGGCCAATAGTGATCATGTATACCCTGAAATGAATGATTACAATACCATTATTCTTGGCACGGATGTTATGGTAAGTGATTTACTTATTATAATTTTATATTTTATATTTAATCACATATTGATTTAGTTATTATAATTTTTTATTTAATTAAAATTTGTTTAAAATGCAGAGAGAAATTGCACATGCCTACACGAAGCTTCAAATGATAATGAAAGCCACTAAACGCAATTCCAAAAAGGATTGGGAAACTGCAATCCGTTCTTGGGTCCCCGATTCTGACTCCTATTTTGGAAAATTAGCAAGTGAATCACACACTTCTTGGATTCAAGCTCTTCAGGTAACTATTTTTGTTTATTAAATAGTTTGAGTTTTAATTATATGTGATTTATTAAAATGCTTATTATTTTTCTAGGTTGTCATGCCAATTCTTGCTCACGAACATTACATGTTAGCAATTATTGATTTGAGAAGTTGGACTTTGGATTTGTACGATTCATTATATGTTCATGGCAAGAGTGAATTACAAAGGGCGAGAAGTCAGACATTGATGCCGTTGTTAGATTTGTTTTGGCGATGCCTCGATTACGCTGGATATTGGCGTACAAATACTGTAAACATCCATCATTCTCAAAAGTCCTTGATATGGAAAGCTCCAGATGAAACAAGACAATTCAAACAAACAGATGACTCTAGTTGCGGACCCTTTCTATGCATGTCTGCGGAACGTGTCATTAGTGGATCGCCGTCAATTAGTTGGGGAAACCAAAATGTTCAAGAATTTAGAAAATCTCTTGCATGTTGGGTTTTTAGTTTTAGTGTTCCCGTATCAGATGACACAAATGACAATGAAAATATGTAAATTTATATATTTGGTTTTGTTGTTTTGTGTTTGTTTTGTGTTTTGTTGCGTTTTTCTGTTTTTGGTAGGCGCAAAAACGAAGAACATGAAATTCACGAGAGTTGGGTCAGCGCCAGTTGGCATCCCAGCGCCCGCTGGGATGCAGAACATGAAATTCACGAGAGCTGGGTCAGCGACCGCTGGCCCATGTGCCAGCAGAGCCAGCTTGCGCCAGGGCATGCCTGCGCTGGGCAGCCTGCGCCAGGGCATGCCTACGCCGAGGCCATGCCTGCGCCAGGGCATGCCTGCGCCGAGGCCATGCCTGCGCCAGGGCATGCCTGCGCCGAGGCCATGCCTGCGCCAGGTCCATGCCTGCGCTGGGCCAGCCTGCGCCAGGGCATGCCTGCGCTGGGCCATGCCTGCGCCACGCCCATGCCTGCGCCGAGGCCAAATCAAAACAGAACAAAACAGAACATATTCCAGTATGCAATGCAAAACAGAACAAAACATAACATATCCAAAACATTACATAACACAACATATTCTAGTAGCAAAAGCAATAACATAACATAACACAACATATTCTAATTAATCTTCATGAAAAACATATTCTTCATCATCGGAAGCATTGGTACACCTCGTAATTGTATGCCCTTGCATTCCACAACGACCACATCGTCTAGGAGCTCGAATCCTATTTCCTCGTTGTTCATGTCCTGATCTTCGTCGACTCATTCTTGGACGTCCTGGGAGACGAATGAAGGGAGGAGGCAATACATCTCTACTAGAAATGAAATGTGGAACCACCCACTCATCTTTATGAGGTATGGGAAATATAGTACAATTATACGCCTGCAGTAATGTATCACGAGTATAGTAGTGCTCTACATAATTCGTAATAGATTGCCCACAATATCTACAAAAAAATTAAGTTAGTAAACATCTAATAAATTAAATAATACAAAAAGCATATTCATAAATGATCAACTTACTGAATTGCAGCGATGGCATGAGAGCACGGTATTCCGTCCATCTGAAATTCCATGCACGAACATGTACGAGAACGAAGATTAACATTCACTCTTTGACGACTTGTTTCCACTCTGAACGACTCATCACTAATGCAAATTACTTTATAAGTAACTGCTCTTTCCTTTTGTTCAAGAATTTTGGATGTCACATTTGAAGTGAGGACATTATCATCCAACAATACCTTTTGTCGTCTTTTTGCAAACCATTCTTCGAGTGCAATTCTAATGGCTTCTAGACAAGAGCAAATGGGTAGTCGTCTTGCCCACAATAGACGAGAATTGAACGACTCTGCTGAATTGGACGTCAAAAAACTATGCCGACGTACACGGCACATCGATCGAGCTCACTTAGTTGGACCAACCTGCATCAATTTTGCGTATGCTTCAGGCTTGGCAAGTTCAATCGTTCTCATTATTTTTTCATACTCTTCCACCTTGTAAGTGTACGCAGCTCTGAGATACAATCCAACAATCACTTTGCCAAAACGTTTTATCTTACCACTCAAGTGATAATAGCAAAGTCCATGAGATGCCTCTGGATATATTATACTCAATGCATTGGATATGGAAACATGCGCATCAGATACGATCAATGTGTTCGGCATGCAACCATATGCACTCCTCAATCGTGTGAAGAACCACGTCCATGATTCGTCATTCTCGATAGGTCCAATTCCATAGGCCAGTGGGTAGACTTGCTCGTCGCCATCCTTTGTCACTGCTACAAATAAAATTCCACTATTCTTGCCCTTGAGGTGAGTACCATCAACTACTATCACCGGTCTCATACAATATGCAAAAGCCGCTCTACATGCTCCAAGTGCAACGAATAAATACCGAAATTTGCCATCTTCTCCCACATCTAGATCAGTCATAGTCCCTGGATTATGCTTCTCAAGCATATAAAGATAACTTGGCAACATTTTGAAACTATTGTCATGTCCACCGTATATCATCTCAAGAGCATAATTACGTGCTCTAAGTGCAACGTCATAGCTGATTTGCACCCCAAAACTCCTTTTCAGGTCTTCTTGAATTGCACTCGGAACTATAATTTCACAAGTTCCACGCATTTTCTTTGCACAATATGCAGCAATTACTTTGGAGTGTATCATCTTGGGGGGGACATGTTCAATTGAATACACACATGTGTGGTATTCAAAACCATGCACATACCAAACATCGCCGTGGAACGAAGCCCGCATTTGGAAAGGACATTTCTTCGGATCAACACCACATACCCAGACAAGCCTTTTTCTATCCGATTGAATCACATCATATTTTGCTTTTTTCTCAAGATGCCACAACCCAAAAGCAATATTAATATCCTGTTTGCTATCAAAGTAAGATCCCATTCCTAATGCTTTCATCTCTGGAGCCTCTTCACGTGACACAAGTACTTCTGTAGCACCCACGGGGATTACTGGAACTAATGCATTAGGTATTGATTGATTAACCATTATGTCTTCTTCCGTGTTCATGCTGCCTTCCTCTTCTTCATCAGATGATTCTTCTGATAATGATTCTGTTGCCACTTCCTCGATATAGTCTTCATCATCATTGTTAGAGTTTTCTTCATCAATAAGCTCATTAGAGTATGGAGGCATATTTAGGTCCAGAATTTGAGAATCACCGAGATAGACGTCACCAGACCATCTAGAGGAACATGTTATCCTTCCGATTTCATCTAAAGAATCTTGCCAATCATTTCTCAGTGATCCAAATCCGAAAGATGATGTCCCGATATGATCAAATGAATTCATGTATGAAGATTCTCCATCATTTAGAATGACATACACAAATGGATTGTGTTGTGTCATGCATAAATGATGCAATTCATGATCACTACATAATTGAGACTTAATAACTCTACCTCTACTTGACCAAGACAAATAGTACATGTCATAAGATCTCAATTCTGAATTTGGTAATAATATCTGATCGATCGATCTTACCTCTCAAGTTACTAATAGAGAGCATATGAGGTTCAATAAATATAGATTCTTCGTCTCCACCAATATATTGACAATCTGAAAATGATCCTCCATATTTGAGCATTATATGTATCATCTGAAAATAATTTAAAAAGTTATTTAAATAATAGTATGTAACCAATAAATGTATACAATGTATACGTAAAAAAAAACCACTATTTATTGTCTTGTATATAAATGGACAAAGATTCAATTCTAATATACTGTATTTAAATTGAATCACATCATATTTTGCAATTTTTAATTTGTCAAATAAATAATGAACAAACTTCTCGTCGGCATAATGTGATTACAATATTAAATCTAATAATCAAGTTGATCAAGCGATGAAATTACCTTTTCTTCCCTTTCCTCCTCCTTTTTCTTATGGTTGAATAGCTTCTTCTCCCTCTTTTCAAAAATTATTCCAAACAATGCTCATTCTTCCTGAAAATTTTGAAAATATATGTAAATGCAATTAAAATTAAATTCACACAAATGATGGGTAAACGGGCAATTACATTTTCTTCTTGGTCATTCGTCTCAAATTTTGAATATTTTGAAGAAAATGTGAGTTTTGAGAGCGACTATTGAGAGTTACAGAGTGGAGAGTTGAGTAGTTGAGTTGAGTAGTTTTGAGAGCGACTATTGAGAGTTTGATAACGAAGTTAAATGTAGGTAGAAGACAATTAATATATGTAGGTAGAAGACAATTAATATATGTAGGTAGAAGACAATTAATATATGTTTCATGTTTGCGACATGCATGATTGCGCCAACCATTTAGTTTGCGCCAACCATCTACTTTGCGACATGCATAAAGGGTAAATTAGGACATTTATACATAATTTGGGCATTTCTTGCATGTGTTTTAACTTTTGAGTATTTCTTGCATATAGCTTTTGGAATGTGAGCATTTTTACCCATTGTCAGATATCTAATTGTATGGCATATAACTTCCGGTTGGGGCTGAGCAGACAACTTTTTCTATAAAATGCATGGCTTGCATTAACAGACTTTTTAGTTATATATATACTGATATAAACACACACACACGGGTAAATATGTTTATGCATGAACAATGCGAAATGCAGAAGAAGGAAGATCCACACATACTCCAATCCCCCTTCATGATAAACTTTAGTCAGAAATCCGACTTGCAGTTGCAGACACCAAATCTACATATTACACACGAAGGAGATCATCTATTATCTATTGTCAAAGGGCTTGTTTGATGGGGGAGTTGGTACTGAGTCAAATTAATTAAAAATCAAGATTAAAAATAAGTTTAAAACAAGTTGGAATGGACTATTTGAATGAGACGATTAATCTAATGGGGAGAGTAAGTTGAATATGCTAAAGCAAAATACTCGTCCGTTCCACCCAATTTGTTACGTTTTTCTTTTTTAGTTGTCTCACCCAATTTGTTACATTTCTTTTTTTAAACAACTTTATTACTCACACAAGTTTAAATAATATATATTTCTATCACCACTTATACTACTTTAAAATTTTTCTTAAATCTCGTGCCCAAAAACAAATGTAACAAATTGAGCGGGACGAAGGGAGTAGTAAATATAACCGGGCCTTGACAATTTAACAGGCTTCCGTGATAAGTCATCTTGAATATCAAACGGTAGTTGAGCCTAGATGAATAACTCATCTTCCCCTCATCTTGGCTACCAAATTAGTCTTAATAATGTACTCCGTTTGTTTCACTAAAAGTGGTCACGTTTGACCAAAAAACTATCATAGATTTGATCAAACGTGACCATTTTTAATGGGACGAAGGGAGTAACATTTTTCATTACACTTACAAGATCACGTGGCATAATTAAGATTCAAGATTTTATTATTAAGAGATGTCATCCTATTATGCAATTAAATTTTTTTATTTCTACATGAATTTGTCTTGTCGAGTAATACACTTGTTAGAATCAAAATATTAAAGTTATAGAGTTCCAAGAAACCACCTCATCTTCCATAATACCATAAAATTTTATTAAATTTGTAAAAGCCGATTTGGATTAAGTGTTGGTCTTATTCAATTAGCATGTGCATAAAGCATGAAATTAATACATGAATTAAATGGGTCATTGACTACATTTGCATTGCATGTTAATGGTGCACAAATCCATTATTTAAATGGTATATAGCATTGGATGTTGAAAATCCACCGGCCAATTTGAAAATTGGTGAAATTGTTGGCTAACGATGATAACATTATTAGCAATATTGATATTGATCGCCTTATAAAAGGAAGTGGTGAAGAATATTTATCACACATCAACAAGAACGTCTTCTCATCTCTATACTTATTTTCTAGTTGTATTTTGTTAGAAAATAATCGAAATACGGGGAATATAATATTTTGAGATTACAACAAACTGAATATAAAAGTATAAAAGTAGAAGGTCAGAGTTACAACAAAACTAAAACCGAAATATATACAAACTTTAAAAGTCGAGTCGAGGAAGGTCTCTTTCCGCAAGACGAGATACCCCCGGCTAGTGCTCACGGTTCGGCGTATCATCCCTAAAGATAAAACGACTTCGTCCTTTAGAGTAACATGCGCCACAAACTTTAAAGCCTCCGGCGAACTTGACGAGATATGAGAACCAAGTAAACAATGCTCCTAACACTACTACTATGAGAATGCATGCAAAGGAAAGAGAGGAGAAAACACATGTAAGCGTTGGTGTGTTAGAAACACTCTCCAAACTTTCCCTTTTATAGTCATACCATGGGAGATTATAAGTCACAACATTATGATTACATTATAAGAAGACATCATAACCATAAAGCTCATGATAATGACAACCATGTGAAAAGCCAAGATTCTTGGCAAACCAAAAGCCTAATGGGCCAATGGGCTTCCAAAACCATCAAATCATGTGTTTGAGTCCAACACTTGATGATCTTGAGTTATGGCACAATACAATATTCTTCCAAGCCCGATACAACTTTTATAAGACTTTTGCATATCATTTCTTACTCACCGAAATTGATTTTGAGAAACATATAATGTCACGTTATTCTACTCACCAAGTAGAATAATCTCAAAGCAATTTAATTCTCAAAGAATTAAATTTCAATCCCAAATTAATTAAGAGTCCTACAAACTCAAAATCAATTTTCCAACATATTTTAGAAGTACTAGTTTGTGCACCCGTGCGATGCACGGTAAAAATTAAAACTAATAAAATATTTAATTGCAAATTAACTTTCAATTAAAAACTTATGTGAAAAATAAAAAAAATATTTCAATCATCTATATTTTTAATAAATCAATGGTTATAATTGTCACTCCAAATTAAATTCCATTTAAAAAACTTTCATACTTCTACAGTGATGAAAGTTATTTAAATTAAATTCAATTAATATTAGCCATGGTTTGTGCATCGGTGACAACTTAGATTCTTACTCGTTTCTCGTACATAATTTTTTTTAATATTCCAAAAATGAAAGTTATTTAAATTAAATTCAAATAATTTTTTTAATATATAGTGAAGAGATCAAATATAATTAGTTTCACACGTGTTAATTAATATATTACACTTGGGATGTTTACTTTATTAAAAATGATGGTTAAAATTATTTGATTTTTAAATTAAAATATAAAAAATGTAATAATTATTATATATATATATATATATATAATTGATTTATTCCTTATTTGGCGAGATTCTATTATTTTATAGTATATTTCTAACTACAAAATGACTTAAATATAATTTTATATAGTCAATGCTTATTTATTTTTTATTTGTTAATTTTTTTATTCAATTATAATGCAGATACATAAATGTAAAAATTTAATAAATAATTGTTTAATTGTTTTAATACTTCTGATTTATTGTTTACAGTTATAAAAGATAAATTTTAAAATAAAAATGCTTAAATCATATAGCAAATAATTTCTTTTTGGTATCATTATAGTGAAAATTATTATTATTAAAAAATATAAATATAAATAAGATAAAATATCAATATAAAATATGTGTAGATGACAAAAATACGGATATAATATTTGAAAGTTAATTGTATTGATAAAATTAATATCTTGCAATCTCCAATAATTGTAGGGCAAGAGTAACACTACAAAATTACAAAATCAATGACTTATATTTAATTATAGTTAACATGTAGATAGCTAATATAACATCATTGTGTGAGAAATGAGAAAAATATTCCAATCATCCATCATAATAAATATATTATTATAGTGCACACTATTAATATTAAAAAAAAAATCAAAATATAGAAAAGATAAATTATCAATATTAAATATATTTAGATGACAAAAATACAGATATAATATTTAAAAATGATTTGTATGGATGAAATTCACATTTAACAACCTCCATAATTGTAGGATATAGGGACCCTACAATATTCCAAATTCAATGACAATATTTTGAGAAAATATCTCAACCATTCATCTTAATAAATCAATGGTTGTGATTTTTTTTTATAGAAATTAACTTTCATTTAAAAATGAATATATACATTTCTTTCTCTTGTATGAACTAACATGTGTATATATAAATATATATCATTTTAATATTTTAAATGGTCATAACTTGTTCATATTAAATTTGTTTTTTATATATCATATATCAAATTATAGATCTTTTCGTGATCTTTAATTTAAAATGTATATCGTATATATTTTTCCAAACGAAATAGGATATTTTTGGACAATAATATAATTATAAGTAAGAGAAAGTTGATAGCTATTTTATTGGGATGTAATATATAACTGCATGCTATTAACACGTTTATTGCAAATGCAATTTAATTAATAATTAATTTATTTAATAATATAATTAATCTTGTCATTCAAATTAAAATTAATTAAAAAATCGCCATCAAAATTAAAATGCTTCATGTTTTATATATACTAGTTTTAGCACCAGGGCTATGCACGAGAATATTCTATTTATCAATAATTTATACATAGATATATTTAAATAAATCAGAAATGCCGTTATTGGATCCTAATCGGTAGTTTTAGAATCGTAATCATAATTGATAATTCTATTCCAAATCAAGACTCATTAGAAAACAGTCCAGTTACAGTTTCAAAATTTTACAACCGTGATCTGAAACAGTAACCTCAATTTATTTTACTTGATTCTACTTATTTCAACAATAATTTTGATTTATTTTACTTCATTCAATTTATTTCTTATTTTATAAAGGATCATTTTTTATTAATTCATAATAACACATTAAAACTTATAAATATGTTAATAATAAAAAAATTTATATTTATATTTTAATTCTATCTTTGAAATACAATAACACTTTATGATTTTATATAATAATATAATAATATTTTATTATTATTTTGTAATCACTATAGTTTTAAAATTAACAAATAAAATAATATTAAAATCTCAAAAGTTAAATGATGATATACATTAGTAAATAATCATAATAATTTTAAAATTTTCAAATATATCAGTATAATTTTTTTAAACGATTCTTAATCATAACTGTAACCGTTCTACATGGTTCGATTCCAAACCGTGAACCGTTATAACAACGGTATGATTCTGATTTTAAATTTTTGGACGGTTAGGTTTCAAATTAAAGTTTAATCGTTAACACCCCCTACGTATGTAATTTTACAAATTTTAATTGGTTTAAAAAATAATAATAAATTTGTTATAATAAAATTGATCACATATTCGTATTTATTAGTGTATTACGATTTTCGTAGTTTGAGTAAATTTTTAATTAACACTGATCTATATATAATTGATATCACATATATAAATAAATATTTAAATATATAGACATTCAGTAAATACCAATAGTTTTTTTATAATTATAAAAATAATACAATACAAAAATAAAATTATATAACTATTTAAAATATGTGAAAATTGAAAAAAAAAATCATAATACATATAGTTGAAGTCATTATTATTTATAGTTATATTTTGTTATGAAATTTTAATTTTTGTTATGTAATAAAAAAAAATATTTGACCTACTTTTATATAACAAATTATTAATTTAAAGTCAACTACAAAATTATCATTCAATTTGATTTATGATTTTAGTATAAATTCTTATAATAGCTATTGCATGAAAACTTGTTTTCATATATAAATCATATTAATCTTAAATAAAATTTAAATAAAATTAGTTATCACAACATATAGAATATTTGTATATAATTTTCATATATTATAACTCTATTAATAATTATATATTAAATTAAAATTTCCATAATTAATATTTATATAAAAATATAAATAATAACAAAATCTTCAATATTAATAGTAGAAAAAATAAATATAAAAATAAAAATATAATGTTACATAATCCATTTAGAAACATTTCATATATACAAATTATATGTATGAGATATGTATATATATATATGTATAATTATTTTTAATTTATTAACTTATTACTAACTTTTGTATATTAAATATATTTTTTATATATTTTATATTAAATTAAAACTTTTGTCGAGATCTTTAATTTAAAATGCATATTATAAATATTTTTGCGAATGAAATAAAATAATTTTATGGGGAAAATGTTATAGGAGATAGAAAATAAAATTAGCTATTTGTTTAAAGTTTAAAAATTATTTAATTTTATATATTTAATATTTATATGATTTTTGTCAATAAAGTTGAAATTATATACAAATTGTCGTTGAAAATGAAATTTAAATTAATGATTAATGATTTCTGTTACATGTATAGATTAAATTTGAAAAAATAGTCAAAGTAATAATACTTGAGAAAAAATATGTAGTCATAATAATTAGTTTAATATATTTGATTATGAAAAAATAGTCAAAGTAATAATACTTGAGAAAAAATATGTAGTCATAATAATTAGTTTAATATATTTGATTATGAAATTTTAATAAATTTGATAGAGTTAGTTAAACTCTATTAATTATGTTTTGCTTCCTTCCTAAAGTCACGTTGGAGAGCCAAAAGAAGTGTCACAAATCCAGGAGAGTTGGTTGAGCGAGGAAAATAAGGAATGAGAGTTATGTTGACCAAGTCAAACCATGTTCCCCTTATATGTTGAAGCAACATGAATTGAAAAACTGACAAACGTCCACTACTCGAGAGTTCACCCACGTTTCTTAAGTGACTTGAACAAGAAGCTGCAAAGCCTCTTTAAAAAGAAGAAGGTGGACGTTAGAAAGCGCACGCAGAATCTTAGAGAGAACTGATACTTCTCGTTTTTACAAGTTATCTTACTTGTTTCCTCTTAGCATCTCATTAGTGTGTTGTACACTTGATATCGTGTTTTTATAAAAGTAGCTTATAGGATAGCTAGACGTGAGACTCGCGTGGGTACATCTTATACCCACGTAGAAATATAGCGTATTTCCTTTTCCGTGTCTAAAGTTTGTGTTTTGACTGCATAACACACAAGTGAAGGTGAAGGAACTAACTCGGTGTTGTACGAGTTGTTGCACAACACGGGTATATCGGTTGAGATACACTTTCAAAATTATTTGTAAATGTGATGTTATACATTACGTTCTCTTTTAATTTCGTTTTCTCTAGCTACAAATTGAATTTAATAACTGATTAATATGTTTAATCATGATTATTCTCGAATTTTAAAATAATTACAAAATCGCCACTCAAATTGATTTGAAATCGAATGCTTTCTGTTTTTATATATATAGATTGTTTTGCTCGATTCTTTAATCTTCTCAAATTTATCAGGACCTTGCGAGTTTGTGTGCTATTACTTTAAAGAAACGAATTCATTTCATCTTAGGACACGATATACACTTCATTCCGTGATACGTGAATACTAGGGGTGTAATCGAACCGAACTGAACCGAATACTGTCAGGCTCGAGTTCGGTTCGTTTAAAAATTTAAAGGTTCGAGTTCGGTTCGATAAATAAAAATTGAGCTCGAATTCGGTTCGAGTTTGGTTCGTTAATTATTCGATTTAATAGTAAATTCAAACCCGAGCTCGAACTTGGCTCGAGTTCGCTAAATATTCGAGTTCGAGTTCGTTAAAAAGCTCGTTTATTAAATTATTTTGTTAATATATATATTTTTATATTAATTTGATAAGTTTGTGAACTAGTTCGTATATAAAGTTCGTGAACTATTTGAAGGTTGGCTCGTTTATTAAGTTCGTGAACAGGTTCGTTTACAAAGTTCGCGAACTATTCGAAGTTCGGTTCGTTAAGGCTCGAATTCGAACATGTTCGCGAACTTTTCGAACCGAATATTATTAGGTTCGAGTTTGGTTCGTAAAAATATTCGAGCTCGATTCGAGGCTCGAGTTCGGTTCGTTTAGAAAATGAACTTTTATCGAACGAACTTTTAACGAACCGAACCCCGAATAGTTCGTGAATAGTTTGGTTCGCTTACAGCCCTAGTGAATACTACCAAAACACATTTGGTCTTGTGGTGCATGGCTTTATAGTTAGTGTTGATTTTCTGGTTGGCAAATGGCAAGAGAGAGCGGAGCATGCACAGATTCATGATCTTTGTGCGATGGAGAAAGGGAAGAAGACTTTTGATATCACAATTATCTAATCATTCTTTCTCACAATTTCTCTAAAATTTGCGGTCATTCCTTTTCTTGTCCCATAACTCAAATCTCGCAAATTCATCAATTCACGCAGATTATTATCATTATCAACTCTTTAAATATTTATACTTTCACAAATCGATCTGTGCATCAAAGGCACCAAACCCTAAGAGATATGAAAATTACTTCGAATTGATTTCAGCCTTTCAATCACATCCAATAATTTAATTAATACTCTATTCATCCACCAATTTGTATTTATTTTGCTATTTTAATTCGTCTACTCTTTTTTTATTTTTATAACTAGATCACTCCACTTCATATAGACAACTTAATTATATATTGTACAATAAATCAAGTAAAATTTAAACATTATTTAGTATGTAATATATTTTAAGTTAAACTATTTTCTTAAGATATGTGTCAGGAGACCGACCCGTTTGGACCGAAGATCCAAGACTCTTTAAAAGGTGGACCGACTCGGACTAAAAAAATCTGTGGACCGACCCAAACCCAAGTTCAAATCCAAATCGTTGTAAATTGTAATAGATGAATCGGTCCTGACCCGGACCGAACCCACCCGTCCGAATTTTAGGGGTTCGGTTTGGGTTTGTTCACCCCTAATATGTGTTATGTTAACATGGATAATTAGTGGAATGTCATTAATTTACAGATTCTGGGCTATCAAAATAAAAACATTTGGGCCTATTTTAGAGAGCCTAAATTAGTTCCATATAAAAGGATTTCAGAAGGTGACTAAAATGCCCAACCCAAATAAGGTCTTGATTGAGTGTCTGTTTGTGTGTGTGCATTAATTTTCCATCAAAATTGTATGCGTTCCAAAGAATACTGGTTTCTCTTATATATAGAGTAGCAGTCTCAACTATGTGACTCATATTCAATATAGAAATTATAATAAATACCACATTACAAATATAAATATCCTTAACATATATAATCACACCCTTGCATTACTATTGAACTCGCAAAAAAATTCACATCTAACCCACAAAAACTATGTACTCGATCCCATATTCTTAAAAAGTAGTTTATGTTACCAAATATGTTACTATAAATAATAAATTAACTCATTTTCTAGCACATATTGTAAATTCCTAACTCATATTTGTCCAACTCCTTTAATTCTTCTCAACGGTTAAAGGGTTCAACAAACTGGACATATGTCCGATGATGTGGCGTTTTATCATTAGTCCTCGTATATTATATGAGGGTTAACAATCGAAATTTTGAGTTCCCACAAAAAAATTAATGCTTAACAGGGTAAAGTGGCTCTATTTTTAAAAGAAGAAAAATAATTAGTTTATCTATTCCATGACATGAATATGAAGCATACATTACACCTCGATTTTGAATCAAAATAGAAATTTTAAAAAATGACAGATCTATTCATTTTTATTAATTTTGGACAGAAATATTTTTATATTTATTTTTTTAACTGAATATACGATTGTCGTGAACTCAAATTTGTGGGAATTGTGTATTTGTATAAATTGTAGAATAACACTCGAATCATGTGAACTAGGAATCAATCTGAACCATTAATATTTGTGTAATTTATGTTCTAAATTAATTATGCAACAAACTTATGCATATAATGAATTAGAATTACGACGTATTGATTGTTGAATAAGAATGCATTACCATGTTATGTAATAAGATATAATTACGTGAACTGCATCAAGATGATATGTAACATGCATTAGTTTTGGTTCTATTTAAGACTTGATTCTCAACATATCATACTCCTATGTATATATCAATTAAAAGTCTTTAATAGCTAGTAGTTCGGGATCTCGGTTAACCTTCAGTTTCACATATACAAAATAAAAAATTGAATCACTATTACCAATTTTTAAAATTGAAAAAAATCCGAATCAGTCAATTCAATTTTCCTTATTCTTGAATTGATCTCGGTTCAAATTGTCGGGTGGTTCGATTTTCCAATTTGTTATGTTGACCCCTAATTTTAATTATAAACAAAACAAAGTTTGTGTTTTCCAATAATAGACATATGTATACTATACATAGTGACATACAGAATCAAGTATTTTTATATACGAATAATCCTAAATGCCCTAAAAGATAGGGAAGCAATAAGCTCCACACATACTCTCCCTTCATGAAGCATGATTAGCTTTACCACAAACAAAATTTCTGACTTGCAGAGATCAAATATCGCTATTACATCTTTTCAAAAAAGATAAAGAGACAAAAGGAAATAAATGTCTCTATTATGTATTCCCTCACTTTTTAAATTTGGATACTACGTACCATGCATTTTCAATTACATATATGAATGGACCACACTCACATGATTGATATATTTTCATTATATTCTTTTACTCTCTTTAAATAGCTCTAGGGATCGATTTTAATTTGTCAATGTCAATTTTCAGCTAAGGTACCTAAAAGTTGAAGTAAAAAATACAGCTAATATCTAAAAGAAAATTGCTTAATGCATTCCTTCAGTAAAATTACTCCATTCGTCTCCTCCAACATGGCTTTATTTCTTTTTGGTATAATTATATATCTAATTGTAATTAAAAGGATAAAAGTGGTAAGAACAGCATGCATGTTTTGAAGGATTAATTATTCCCAATTTATATATTGGCCTCTCCCCCAATAAAGAATAGGTAGAAAGGATGCTGCCTGCCTCTGCATTGTAAGGGATATAAATACTTTTATTTCAACAACAATAATTTTATGATATAAATTTGGTATTGATAAAATTATAGTATTGTAGAATCATATATATTGGCACTATGACGACATGATTTGAACAATGTAATTAATTGTAAAGTATTTATTTTTATATAATTAAAATATTTGTATTGGCCTCTCACCCCAATAAATAATTAAAATTTATCAAAGCCCAACTCCCACCAAATTCTGGTACCTTGGATACTTGAGTGGGGTAGGACCCATTTTGACAGCTTTGTATTGGGCAATAAACTTTAATTTTTTGCTAGAGGGTTCTTTTTCATTACTCTTACAATATGTAGTATTACGTAGTGAAGAAATGTGGAGGTTTTTAAAAACTAAAGATGAAAACCTGATAGACAGTGTGACTGGAAGGTGTTATGATACTGAACTAGTAGGAGGCCTGTAAAAGTTGATTGGAGTTAGTTTGGTGTTCGATCAGTACTGTTGAAGTACTGAGTTTAGTTAAGGTTTAAGTGAAGGTTGACATCCAACAAATTGTGTACACTGCACTACTTGACTGTTGGTTCTGGAAACATATATGCATGTGGTATACTGGTGGAATAGTAACTAAGGCGGTGGAGCATTGGATATTTAGAGTATCCATCTCTAATATACGGCTGAGATTGTTTTAGACTTAGATCTAATCAAGATATAATCAATTACATCTTTAATCTAATCAAGATATACATAGTATAATTAATTACATCTTCTGTAATTAATCTTGATTAGATCATCTTTTTCGAATTTAATCTGTGTGTTGCATGCGGACGTGATCCTTGTGTGTACCAAAGAACCTTATGTTCCTCGTACGCGAACATACATTTTACATTATGAAATTCTTTAATTAGTTGCATATTGGATTACTTTGTTGGTGATTTGACATATAATTCCTAATTACAGTTAATTTATGGCCATGTTGGAGATATATCGTAAAAATGTGGAGAGAAAAAGAGGGTTTTTGTATTGTAATGAAGAAAAATTGGAAGCAGCATCACATGCATTCACAGCCCATACCTTCTGTCTTCTTCTTCTTCGTCTTCGTCTTCTGCATGCCAACTTATCCTCACACACTCCATCACTCTATCTATCTTTAAATACGTACCCCAAAACCCTATACACACTACACCCACACATCCCCAAACCTCTCATCACACTCTCCCTCTCCAACAAAAAACAAGATAAAATGCAGCTCCACCACACCCTCCTCCTCTCCGCCGTCCTCCTCCTCGCCGGCGCCGCCTCCACCTCCGCCCTAGTGCAGGACTTCTGTGTGGCTGACCTCAGCCAGGCCGCAGGCCCCGCCGGCTACCCCTGCAAGAAGACCGTTACAGAGATGGACTTCGCTTACAGCGGCCTCGCCGTCGCCGGAAACACCACCAACATCATTAAAGCCGCCGTCACCCCGGCCTTCGATGGGCAGTTCCCCGCCGTGAACGGGCTGGGAATCTCGATCGCAAGGCTGGACATGGCGGTGGGCGGCGTGATCCCCCTCCACACACACCCAGCGGGGTCGGAGGTTCTGGTGGTGATCCAAGGCACCATCTGCGCAGGGTTCATCTCCTCCTTCGCCAACACCGTCTACCTCAAGACCTTGAACAAGGGTGACATCATGGTGTTCCCTCAAGGCTTGCTCCATTTCCAGTACAACTCCGGCAAAGGCCCCGCCATCGCCTTCGTGAGCTTCAGCACACAGAACCCCGGCCTGCAGATTACCGATTTCGCCCTCTTCAAGAACGACTTCCCCACCGAGCTCATCGCCACCACCACCTTCCTCGACGTGGCGCAGATTAAGAAGCTCAAGGGCGTGCTTGGGGGCACTAATTAATTCATTATATGCTTTCGGTTAGGATTAATTAGTTTTAAGCACCAATATTCTCTTTGAATTCAACTTCGCTTTGTGGCTTCACTTGTGAGTCTGCATTGTTCGTTACGTACGTGCAGTGCTATCAGTTTGGGTCGGGTCGGGTCGTTTTTTCTGTTAATTTTGTTTTTTCGGACTTAATTAAGTTTCGAGCCTACTGTCCAATCTTGTTATTTATGTTCATTTCTTTGCCATATAATTTGGTGTCTTCTCTATTTAATTTTCATTAGGAACTTTGCCCTTGTTTCTGATCAGTACGGTTGAAGTTTTAAATTTCATTTTCATAAGATAAATTTAAAGATAGAAAGTGAAATATCGATCCTAGACCATTATAAGGTCATAATTTTCTTGATAACAAAATAATGATGAATGAGTTCTCGGGTTATCTAAGGATGTGATATATTGTATTGTCTTGATAAAAGTGATATATCACATGATTATGGTTTAAATTTTATAATATATATGAACAAACACATGCAAATTTTAAATGATTAATTATGGAAGACTTCAAACAATTAAATAATAAATAAATATTCAAATTAAAATAATGATAAGGTTACCCTACACAAAAGCGGTTACTAACGACAATAAAAGTATTGGCTATGGATGAAAAAAGATAAGAGAAAGAAAGCTAGTGCTTGAGCTTCCACTCCCATTATCCCATATCTTTTCTACCTCCACTACACTATTTTTTTATTTTTTTATTTTTTTTATTATTATTTTACATTGAATAATATTAAATTATACCCTAATCAATAAATCGTAATGATAATTCATAAAAAAAAATATTAAAAATTTAATATTTATCATTATGATATGTCACATCATTCGTGAGTGCATTAACCACGCTCGCCGCAGGCGGTGAGCATTTTTTTTTTGTACATTTACCAAATTTCGATCAGCTTCATAAAATTAAGATATTTAATTTCGTTGGAAATGGATTATGATTAGAGTCTAGGAATATAGTTTCCACTTTCCACAAAAGAAAAAGAAAATAAGTTTGCAAAACTAATAAGTACGAACAATATAAGGGTATGTGAGGCCCAATTTATCATGTGATAAAAAAATCATTTTTAATGGGCCTAGCCGTAGGCCCAATATTATGTTCTGAGAACTAGGCTGGGCCTAATTATTCTTAGTTAAAAGTTTGGTGCTCTCTACGAGTTTAGAGCATATATTTAAGATATCTAAATATTTATTCAGTTATATTTATTCATAGTCACATTCAAGTGAAAGATAAAAGTCCCAAAGTCTCTCCAATCCAACCAAAGGTATTCGCAAGATTTATCACAATTAGTACAAACATATACTATTAAATTATTATAAAGAGAAAAAAGAATCTATTTGAAAAAGAGTACTACATCTAACGCATACATAGTCTTTAAACTTAAAAGCAGATTATTGGTTCGGAACTTCGGATTGTTCTTATTAATTGGAATTTCCTTTTTTTTTAATTGAAAACTAAATCAATAATTATATTTATAAAAATTCAATTTTAAACCACAATAACGCATATATATATACGTTAAAATCAAATTATATTGGGTTCTCTTCTGCACGTGAGCATGCACGCTATATATGTCACACACGTGCTATACATCATTTGTTAATTGATGATTAACTGAAAAAGAAGCACCTGATAAAATATGTGGCAACTTTTAATTCAATTATACACAAATGTCGGTAGTAAGGGAAGAACAGTGTTATCTGTTGGTAAGAATTTTCTGCAATCTAAAAATTTGATGTACTTGCATATATATATATATATATATATATATATTTCCTAATATTTTCAAAAGTCTAATTATGCATATTTATTTATAAGTGGTTGGACATTATATATGTTAGGCCCCTCCCAAATCAATTCTGACCCTTTAGAATTCTTCTTTTTAGCTGAAAATAGGAACAAATAATCTTGTGCAATTTGCCTGCTTTTCTGTTTTTGTGTGTGTGTGTATATTAATTAATATATGTGATGTGGATATATATATATCATAGTCTTATTCTTATTATAACATTTGAGCATGAAGTAAATAGGTTTAATATATGTTGGTAGTTAATGAATGTAGTTGTGAGTCTACTTCAAAACACTGCTCAAACTAATGCAGTTTGCTTCTAATGTTGTACCATCACACAAATGGATCCGACTTTTTTTCCTACACAGCTATTTGCAATTATTTGAGACCCCACTTACATATTCAGATATATGAAAATCTTACTCCATACATAGATCCTATATACGACGTGCATACATACGGTCCTAAATATGCTATGTCTCTTTCATATGCTTCTTTTTTTTGTTTACTTTTTTTCTATTTGTTTGATACTAATTAAGGTTGTGAATTCGTGTCTATATTTCCAAAGTCTTGATGCTCATATTTGTAACGACCCGGCTTTCAGACTCACGACTGACCTCGCACACTAATAAAATATTTTCCAAACGTGTTTTATGCTCACTTTCACATATTTTGAAAAGCTTTCTAAAAGGTCACCCAACCCAGTTCACACAAACTCAAATACGTTTAATTTTAGAGTATTCATGGAAGGATCACCAAAAAAAAAGATGATATTAGTAGTTAATATCAAATCCTTCAAGTTTATTTTTGAATATGTAATCTCATACATGCATATTCTTGAAATATCTCTCATTCCGATGTATTACAGTTCATTCATGTAATCATCCGCCTTGAAGCCTTATAGAAAACAGCTCTTTGTTCGTGTTTTTGCACCGGCGATCACTTCGTAATTCTGCTACTTTCATTTTAGTGGCTAGCTTGTTATTTTCTCTCTTTCTTTTATCAACTTTTTTATCCCTACTTGTTACTTCCAAGTTACTACTTTCGATTAGGGGTGTCAAACGGTTACCGGTTCTCGGGAAGAACCGGTACCGAACCGGTACCGGACCGGGAACCGGGAACCGGGAACCGGTTTTTCGGGAAATAAGCCGGTTCCCGGTTCTAAGTTTTAAAAAATTTCCGGTACCCGGGTAACCGGTACCGAACCGGTACCGAACCGGGTACCGGTTTTATAAAATTAAATATTAAAAATATATATTTTATATATTTATTTTATGTTTTACATTTTTTATAAAATTATTTTATATATTATAAAATATTTATAAAATTAAATTAAATTATATTTATATTTAATTATTATTTTTTAAATTAATATAATTTAAAAATAATTAAAAAAATATTTTAAAATAATAAAATTATAAAAACCGGTACCTTAACCGGTTCTACCGGTTAACCGGTACCGAACCGGTCGGTAACCGGTTAACCGGTTAAAGAACCGGTTCCGGTACCGGTTCCTCAAATTGGGACTTTTCCGGTACCGGTTAACCGGTTAACCGGTTCCGGTTAACCGGTACCGGACCGGTTGACACCCCTACTTTCGATAATGAAGGACATTATCCAGTTGCCAGAATGATCTGTTCACATGTTAATAGCTCATTTTATCTAATAATTCATTTTTACTTTTCCACTCATTTTGATTTTAATCACTATATATGTTTTTATGTATTTTTGGCTTAATAATTTTTTAAATGAAATCAGTGAGTAAAAAAACGCAGTTTGTATTTAAATCAAATTATAAACAACAACAAATAATGAACCTATTTTGATTGGATGCTTGCTTAAGACAAAAGAAATCCCTTTAGGCATCTTATTTCGAAAAGCAGTTCAAACTCCTTGGAATTGGTACGTATATACGTAGTTTAAAGTTTTTAAAGTGCTACATTATTAATCTAATTTAATTAAATAATATATGATACGAGATCAATGATCATGATCTTTAACAGTTTATTTTATTTATTTTTGTATACAAATAATATTTTTGTGTCTTATACTTCATGTCTTATAAGTAAATTTATCATTTTAATTAATATTTATTGAAAATATGTTACTCCTATAATATAATAATTTATAATTAATATTTATTTTGAAAAAATCAAAAAAATTATATATTCTGATTTTTATTAATTTATCTATTCCATAAATTAATATTAATTATATTCTATTGGGTGAGATATATACTTGTATGACTAAAAACAAGATTAAATTGAAATATATCAAATTAAAAATAAAAAAAAATTAATAATTAAATTTACCTATGTGATAGAAAAGTGGGCCGGGATATGGAATCTTATTTATTACAGAGTGCTTTGTTACTCATATGAAACTTCTGGAAACTTAAGGATGTGCAATTAATACCAATTAAGCCAACTTGTAAATAAGTCTCTAAAATTACTCATAAGTCGTAAGTTAATTTGCTGTCTCCAAACTACAATAAGAGTTAACAAGATTTTAATTGCATTATTATTATATAATTCATTAAAATAAACTTTTCTCCTAAATTCATAAATCTAGGCTTGTTATTTCCTAAACATTCATGGGCAATTCTGAAACCAGTGTATCGTCGACTAAGTAATTATCAAGACTTTGAGGGGCAAATTTGCAAGATTTAGAAAATTAACTTGGTTCTTTTCCTTTTCTGGGTTGCAAATAGGTCCGGATTTTTCTCAACCATCATCATCACATCAGGTAATAATAATATCCATATTGATTTATAACTTAATTATAAGAACATGTTTTCATTTTAATTTTTGGGTTTTATTTGATTGAAAATTTGAACTCTAGTGTGCAGCAAGAAACATCAGTGAAGATCGCAATATCTAGCAATGGAGTTTTCTCATGTCAATAATGGAAAAATTCCAACTGTATATAAAGTAGTAAAAGAATTGAGACAAAAAGGGAAAAGTCCTATGTTTGATGAGTATGTGGATTCCTGGGTAGTGATTGTGAGTCAGATATATCATATATGTAAGAGAATCTGCCAAAGAAGCTGTCTGCTTTTACCCACTGCTTACATAAGCAATTAAGCATCCTCACACATTCTTACCTGGCTGTGTTTTTATGCAGAGAGTTTGGCAACAACCTGAGCTCTTGAATGTAATGCCAGCAGCCAGTCTGTCATAACCCCCAACCCCCACCCCACCCCACCCCTCTTCATGTGTGTATATATAGTACAGATAAGCAAACATGCAGAACCCTTCAACAACTAAAGCCTCTACTTATTGTGAGTGAGTGATACCCTACACTACTAACTAACTTGATTTATTCAAAACTTTTCACCCAATTCTGCATAACCATGAGTCTCTTCGGCATTGGAAGCAGGAAATTACTTATCTTACTGCTTTTTCTTTTGCTGGTTTTTCATTCTATGCACTCTTTCTTTCTGCTGCATGCATGTTACAAGCTTCTTTACTAAGGATTAATGAGGATGCGCTTCAATTTTTGTACTAGTTTTTGTTTACTTTTCTTTTGAAGCATTAAATCTTTCTGACTTCTTTTATGAGTTCATTTGATGGATTCTGATTCTTGCAAGTTCTTGATTGAAGTCATCACTTGTAAGATGATGGTGTTATGATATGTTGATTTGTGAATCTGAGTGTTGATAAATGATATATCTGCAGAAACCAGAAAACTTTTCGCTCTAAGAAAGGCTCTCCTTCTGGAAGTAAGGTCAGTCATTAACCAGTTATTATCTACCTGTTTAATCAAAGCTAATAATGACACAAGTGTTTTCATTACTTGCATGAAGTGGCTTAGGATGCAAATTTGGAAACATTTATTAAGGTTTTAATTTGATGAATGTGTCTTACTATGTAGGGTGTGCATCTTAGGAAGCTTATCGATTCGACATTGGGCAGCGGTAACTTGAGGGAAGCTGTAAGGCTTCCCCCAGGGGAGGATATTAATGAGTGGTTGGCAGTAAATAGTAAGATCTTCCTTTAATGGTTTGCTTCTGCACATATAGCACATTCATTCGTATCCGATTTCTGTGTCTGATCGAATACTAATGAGTTTAGGAGTGATGCTTTTTTTTATCTAGTCCTTGAAGATTAAAAAGTAGAAGAATTTAGTATGAATCAGTGAAAAGCAGGGAAGATAAGACTATATGAGTAAGTTTGTTAGCTAATACAGAAGACTAAAAGTAAGAAAGAATGAATATTATCGATTCGAAATGATCTGTATAAATAGCACTCTTTGTTAACATAGTGAGTTATAACTTCTCATCATAGATTAAGATGAATTGCTTAATAAGTAGTAACTGAAGTGGATCATGTTGTCCTTTGCAAATAAAATACCTTTTCATATATTTTAACTTGCTATTGTCAGCATATTCTTGTTCTTAATCGCGTAACAAAATTGTTATCATGGTTGAATCGGTATTTATCTGCTAACGACAGAGCTTATCTATTGAGCTTCGTTGTGACTGACTTTGTGCACATTGTTTGTCTCTTGATGCAGCTGTCGACTTTTTTAACCAAGTGAGCATTCTCTATAGCACTCTAACTGAGTTCTGCACGACTTTAACGTGTCCAACAATGACAGCAGGTTCAAAGTATGTATGATTTTTACTAGTGATGTTACGATCTTAACAAATGAATAATGCAGTGCATAGAGATTTCGTTTCCTCTTCTCCAGTGCCCACCAGTAACACGTTGCGTTGGGGTGAAAGGAAGGATTTTTCTTAAATCTTGATCTTTCTCTAAAAATTGAATAACTATGTTTGAACATTTTATCTTTTAGCTATTATAGATTCTCTCATTTTCTAATATAAAGTGTAGATTGCAGCTGATACACCATTGCAATGTCTTAAACTTGTACAGATTTACATGAAACTCTTTCCTAGTATGTCAATCCTGCCTCCTTTTAGCATAAATTGTTTAGTATAACATGGTTATCTAGGTAAATGTACTTCAGTTCTTCGTGTTCAACGTTAAGAACAAGTGCCTCTCATTGTAGAAGAGCAAGACTTAGCAAAGCATCTCATAATTTTCTTATCACTATAAGGGTACTTATCAAGAATGTCTTTTCCATATTTGTACAGGTACGAGTACAGATGGGCCGACGGAGTCACCATAAAGAAACCTATAGTGGTTTCAGCTCCGAAATATGTTGACTATTTAATGGATTGGATTGAAGTTCAGCTTGATGACGAGTCCATTTTTCCTCAAAAGCTTGGTGAGTATTCACCTTCTCAATACATCTGTCGATTTCCTTGCTGATCAAAAAGCCATGTAAAAAAAACGTCATTTCTTGGGGTGCAGGAGCACCATTCCCACCCAATTTTGAGAATGTTGTGAAGACAATATTGAAGCGGTTGTTTCGTGTGTATGCTCACATATACCACTCACATTTTGAGAAGATTGTGAGCCTGAAAGAAGAAGCTCATCTCAACACTTGCTTCAAGCATTTTGTGCTCTTTACATCGGTATGGTCTTATATATGTATGTTTCTTCCGGTTTAATCAGTCTTGTTGGTTTGTTTAGTGAAATGTGTGATTTTTCATGTAATGCAGGAGTTTGGGTTGATTGAGAAGGGGGAGCTTGCACCTCTTGAAGATATTGTTGAGTCTATTTTGCAGAAATAGGAAGATCCATCTCATGTAGAATTATCTCAAGTTGGATGACATTTTTGAGTCTCTTTTCTTCTCACAAACTACAGTTATGGTTGTTGGTTCGATTAAATCAGATATACTTTCCTACTTTTCTGGTGCTCTGTGCCTCTCTGCATGTCGTTTCTTTCTCTATCTACAAAAGATCTACTCCATTATTCTTACAAACTGATTTTGCCTAGAGTATCATTTTTAATGTAATAAAGAAATTTACTAATTCTGTAATATTAACTTGAGTTGTAATGTTGCCGATCAGCAGTATTATAATTCTTGATACACACAGAGAGACACACACACATATATATATATAACTAGATTGTTGCCCGTGATAATTCGATGACATTAATATTTTATAAACTTTATAAAAGTATTTGACATCAATTCATATATTACTATTTGTTGTTATAGATATATAAACTAGTTATTCATATACTAAATATGTATAGTAAAAACCGTTAATTATGTTGACTTAATAATGATAAACTTGCCATCGTTCTAAAATTAATGAAAAAATAAACTTACAACTTGATATATATATATATCATAAATATTAAATCCTCGTAAACTTGCCTATTAATAGACCCGTACTAATAACTTAATTTATTTTTTTTGAATATATTTGAATTTAATTTATATACTCATATTCGTTCTAAATTAAAATAAAAATGATTCTAATACTCATTATTATTAGGGGTGTTCAAAACAATGGTAATCTACAGTTCTGGGAACCGAAACGTCAAAAATTATTAAAATTCTTATTTTTAAATGTGTACTTTTTTTTTATCTTTTTTTTATTAAAGCGAGTATTTAAATTTTTTATGCCTATAGATTATATATATTAATTTTTTTAAATAACATGAACCATTTAATATATTTAAAGTATAATAAATACATTTAAAATATCTACCAATTGATAGAAAAGTTAGTACGTAGGTAATAATAAAGTTGAATGTCAATATATAATAATGATATACGACCAAATATCATTAATTTGATTTAAAAATTAAATAGGTATCAAAATATAATTATTAAATATTTTTTATAATGAAAATAAACTCAAATTATATGAACTTATTTATTTATATGCATATATATATATATATATATTCATAATCTGATTACAAATTAAATATATATATACTTGTTTTTATTCAAAAATTATATATAAAAAATGAGAAAATTTGAAGTGATGTATTAATTTGATATAATATAAAGGTGATGATAAAATTAAAAAAGTTGTGTTTATTTAGATGTCTAAATTCATGACTTAGTTGTGGAATTGAGAATAAAATGACATGAATTGAATTCAACACTATCCCGAACAGAAAATACATAAGTTTATATATCTTTAATTATTATGATAAATAATTAGGAATGTTAATTATTAATTGAAGATTAAATAAAATACATGTAAAGTGTAATAATAAAAACATTTAAATATATACCCACTAATAGATAACTTAATATGTTGGGTAATAATGAAGCTCAATTTTATTATCTAATAATGATATACACTCAAAAATCATTAATTTGATTGAATTCTAAAAAATGCATCGAAATATATTCATTAACTATTTTTTTTATAGTAATGAAAATGATACATAAATATGAAATAATATACAATAAATATAGGATATATAAATAAATAAGAAGATTATACACTATTTTATATTTATATATTATTATTTTAATAAAAAAAATACGATTCATTCAGTTTTTTTTTATCTATATTCAAAAATATATATTGATTGTTCGAATAATATATGTAATAAATTATATATACTAAAAACAATTTCAAATAATGTGAGCTTTAGAAATTTTTATATAATTTATTTTTATTAGATTTGAAAAACATATGATCTAATATAGAAATCCATACATTTTTTATATAATTTATTAATTTCATTATATTTTAAAAGATTGTACATAAGTTATATAAATTATTATTAAATTAGTTATCAAAATATAAATATCAAAGTAATATATCACTTTACATATATTATATTTATTTAAAATAATACTTAAATATGAAATAGTATATAATATGATCTATAATATACATAGAAATAAAAATAAAACATAATTATCATATGCTTACATGAAAATAAGAATATATAATATTATATATGATTAATATATGGATAAAGTTCCAAAAATCTAGAAAATAGGAAAAAATAAATGGGAGATTGAGCGAATTTCAAAGGATGATGTGCATAGCTTGAGTCGAATTTGTATTATAGTATAGATATCCATCAATATTTGGAAGAATATTAACTCTAATTTTGTAGTGAAAAAATGCAATAGTATGACTCAAATATTATTTATTATATGTTGGTGTTTCTATTTTAAAGTATCATCTTAATTAAGTTGTTTGTAAGAAATTACATCTTCCTGTTATGGACACCAAAACTACAGCAAACTTCCACAAATACAACAGTTTCAGAAAATATTGTATGGATCAAAAATAGAACACTGTAATATAATATTGTGCATAATAACATCATATGTTCATTCAAGTATTTGATTTGATACCCCACATGACATGATATTAAGACAAATATGGTGTTAAACAACTTGAGATTTTGCTTGTATGAATCAGTGGAATTATCCAATCAATTATATCCATATATAATATTGATATGGTCCATATAAACTGAATTAATATACTTGACCAACCTGCAGCAACCCAGTCTATGCATCTTCCGCACAGACAGCATTGATCATATGCTAAAATAGTCGACAGCACCTCCTGCACTGCATCGTCTTTGGAGAGATTAAGACGAGCATTGCTTGATTTCGAACACACTCAGTTACTTGAATTTATCTCGTGCCTCAATCCTAGAAAGCCAGCATCCGGAGCAGGAAAATGACTAGTTGGAGCTTGTGTCTTGAGGGTTTCTCTCGCAAATGCAGCCAGGGAGAGGATTTGCATAAAAACTCTCTTCCAGTTTTGGGAACTC
The DNA here is from genome assembly GCA_026898415.1 of Leonotis leonurus. Lineage (NCBI taxonomy): Eukaryota > Viridiplantae > Streptophyta > Magnoliopsida > Lamiales > Lamiaceae > Leonotis > Leonotis leonurus. The sequence continues at coordinate 3,737,772 of JAPKLX010000005.1, forward strand.
GCCCGCCTCCCTCGTATATGGCCCACCAGTGCGATCAAGGTGAAGCTTTTTCACTTTGGACTTGAATTTCTTCCAAGTAAGGCTCCCCTCATCCAACTTATCCACCAGTTTTACAAAATTCATCCTGAACTCAAACGAGAAACAAAATCAAGTATGAATGATCTGTGAAGGAATTTACTAGAGACGGACAGATTTTGAAGATGATGATACCTGTCTGGATTGATGGTTTTCTTGAAACCCTCGAAACGCCTGTGACCTTGTACGGCCTTTGCCATATTCCCGTCATAAGTATAAACAAAAACATCGCTCTCAAGAGCAACAGCATAATCCAGACCAGCCAGCATGTTCTGGTGATTCCTGAATGGGTTTAGCTCTTCCTCTGTTGCGAGTGATGAGTGGGAGAAGATATTGGGGAAATTTTCGTTAAGATACTGCATACTTCCGTTCCCAAAAGCTTCACCTGCCACCAAGTAGATCCTGGTGCTAGACGGGAAGCCGAGGGCTTTAAGCAAGAGGGCTGTCTCCCTCGGAGTCATGGGGCAGCCGCCAAGCTTTCGTTTTTCAAACCCATCGATGTCTTTCTCCTTCCAATGGCTTACCTCATTCCGCATCTGGCAGAGTTCATCATCTTCTTCACTGGTCAGATTATGGCTGCATCCTGTAAAAGCAAGCATGTCCTTCTCATATCTGCAAGGAAACAAATGAAAAGCTTAAAATCAAATCAACAGTAATGGCAATAGCCCTAAGCAATACAAAGCACCAACAGAAACACACTGAAAAAAAAAAATTCAAATCCTCATGGTCAAAAATCTTACAAAAGTCTATGCACGAAAACTTTTGCACCATGACTCGACGGTGATGGACATGATACTTGCACTTGAAAGAATAAGTAGGAGCAACCTAGATAGTCATCTTAGATTATGGTTTTTTCTAGTTTTTCTTTAAAAATGAGAGTTAGCAGTAAGGTAAAACTAGTTTCAATATTAAAAGGACTTGGTTTAAAGATGGTAAAATTTATGAAGAGTAAAAAAGTCGCACCAAAGTGAAAAAAATGAAAAATAAGGTAAAACTAGTTTCAGTGTTAAAAGGACTCGGTTTCAAGAATGACATCAGACCTCAAATGGAGCGCAAGATATGGACCGCCATCTTGTCGCATTCTTGATACTAAAATTTTCCCCAGATCCTCAATTGGAGCAGAATATTTCAATGCTCTGTAATTTACATGGCATCTTAATTTTTGGATAGAAGGGGGAATCCCGTTATTAGCCAGCCTGGAATCACTATGAGTAAAGTATATCACTTTATGCTGCTTCAAGAGTGGAAGGACCTCCGATTTATAGTAGCTAACCTGTTTTATAGAAACCAAATGAATAAGTTAGCACTTAGCATATGAAGATGCCATTTCTGCAAGGTTCAATCCTGCAGGCTTATTTCAAGAGCAGAAAACATCCCAAGAATCATAAAACAGTAATAATGTTTAGATTTACAGATTATCGTGAGACCCCGCACATGATTACCAATCAAGGGGCAATAAAAATTCTAGTCTTACATTGTGGAGTCTCTCTTGGTGAAAATGAGTGCTGCAGAAAACATCCTAGAGGACTAGGTGTGACTGGGAGTCTAGGAAGTCTTGGTCAGAATTACTTGCTTTATCTTATCTTCCAATGTTTAAAGAAAGTGCAGCCTCACTACCGGCTTTCAAGCTATACAACCCTATTAAAGATTCATTACCTTTGACCACGATATTGGAGTTTTTGAGAAAGGCTCAATCCCAGCATATTCAGATGGCAATGCATCAACTATGTGGACATCACCTTGAAGTGACTCGATGAAGTATTGCCAGTCAAATAGATCTTTGAAACCACTGGGCATCATAAAGGGAGACTTTCAGAATTATATAGTTATGAATTAAAAAGTCAAGTCACGAAGTGTAAAGCTTTTTAAGAAAGTACATATTGATTGCATAAGATTAGCCACATTGATTTATGGTAGAATTTGAGGTGATTAGGCACCATTATTATGCTTTCTGCAGCTCATCTAAAAATGCATAAATTTCTTATAACTCAAGATTTATGGTAGAGAATTGTTTATGTAATAGGAAAAAAGAAAGTAGATAATATAACTCAAGATAAAGATTACGAGTCCATGACTCTTATAAGAATAATCAATGTCAAAATAAAACAGAAAATCACCTTTCGTCAGCCCAATATGAAGAGTGATCAAGAGCTGGTAGGACAAGTGTGGCCTTCAAAATTTTAGCAACAGCAACCATATCACAGATCTGCACTCTAAAATTATATGTTCATCAGATTAAAGAGAACAAAGATCTTTCACAGGGACACACTATATCATCAAAATTTATAATAGCCGGACCCCAAATCTCATCTGATTTAAGCCACCATTTGCATTTATCAGGAGGTAGCCATTTGTTCTGGAATCCAGCTCTGCCCAATAAATAAAAAAGTATGAAACAAGTGAGAAAGAAAAAGGCACATCAAAAATAAATTTGTATCAAAGGACACATGGCTTACTTTTGTGACTTTTTGGTCGATCAAGGCACTGTGTGAAATTTTCACTATCAGGATCAGACCATATCTCTGAATGCTGGAAAAAAAGAGTCCTATTAAAAGGATGGAAAACCCAACATATTCTGTAGTATCTACGTCTATATTCAAAGGGATAGACAGATCTTTAGACTTACATCAGCAATTCTATCATGAGCATTAACTACACCAGCTGCCATCATTGTTACGGTTCGTTCAACTTCAACTCCTTCCATTCCATGATCATTATCTTTATCTATGTATCTAACTTCATGAGAGCCTTCATCCTGTTTACTAAAATGACTTTCTCTAGAGTCATAAATGTCCTGGTAGAATTACATAAAAGGATCACCGGGAAGCATGATTTTCCATCATATGTATGGTAACAACGTACGAAGATGCATGACGACCGATACACATGCAAAAGGTCAAATAATGTAAAAAGTAATAATGATTGAAAGAATAACCCAGCATACATGCTTCAGCAGGGTATTGGCACTTTTCTCTACAGAAAAGCATCAAATCCATCAAAATTCTAGTTATAAATATGCAATTCTAGAAGAAAAAGAAAGGTTAGGATCAAAAGCTAAATATGCCAGTCCAAAGAGCTGTTTAAACATTCGAGTTTAAGTGAAACTTGATTTGAGCTACGTACTGAGCTAAAACTCACCCATAACTAAAGTTTTTTTAATAGTCTCACAACATGTTCCACTCTTTTATCAAAATACAATCAGCTGTAAACTACCACCAATCTTACAAAGTATGCACTCAAGAGGACTATATTCATAAGGGCATAATCAACAGAGAGAAGGAAAGATGAAGAAATAACACATTTCTTTATCATCACCCATTTATGGATTCATGTACTCCCTCCGTCCCACGAAAGTGGTCTTGTTTCATTATAATAATACACTCATTTGAATATAATAGAGGACCACTTTCGTGGGACGGAGGGAGTACCATTTATGTACAAGAATGACCAATCGATAGGATATAACTTAAGTTTCTATTTTCTCTCAGATTAGCCAGCTAAGGTAGCATACTGATTACAATCATTCAGTACGAAGTACTACATATACAGTGATACCTCATCAGTGAAGTCAAACAAGCACAATCGAAAGCTAGAAAGCACGATGCATCCTTTCTTGTCCTTATACTCGATCTAGGAATCTTTTACCATACTAATGCTAAGAAAACAAATCAAGCAAACTTGAATTTATATTCCTATAAAGTGAATATATGCCCAACCTCAATTTCAAGACAATGATCACCAACCCTACCACAGTCGGGTTTAGTAAAAACAATCATCTGTTGTAAATAAGTGCCTAATAGAGCTTTTGAACAAACAGAATAATCTTTGTCTCCAACAAAAGATCAAACATAAAACGCCATCAACTAAAAACAAAGAACAAGTTGAAATCTACCTGATTGCTTCCAAGCCTATCGATCGCAGATCCAAACCACCCAGTAGCACAAATCTTGAAAACACCCAAAAACAAACACATCCCACAAAACATCAGAAACATCCACTGCCCCAACTTTCTCCTCTCCTTCAGTTCCAGCCCAAATCCTCCCAAATCCACACTCAAAGATGAAATCTTCCTCCTCAAATGCACCCTCTGCGCCACGCTGCTGACGTGGGTCTGCCGCAGGGACTCCGCCACGTCGGCAGAAACCGGGGATTCAGATCTGGGGGAGTTGAGATTGAGGTCGATGACCTCATGCTGATGGCTGCTGCTCTGAGCGTTCTGCGATGAGTTATTATTATTGCTGCTATTGTTGTTGTTGCTGCTGCTGCTATTGTTATTCTGGTTGTTGTTCCGCTTGAAGGAGTGCGCTCGGCGGGTCATTGGGCCGGAGAATCTCGGGCTGTTGACGCGCTGCGACAGACCGCCGCCTCCGCCGCCGCCGCCATCGGTGGCCGTGTGATGGTGGTGGTGGCTATTATGCTGGTGCCCCATTTCTTCGTGCGCACATCACATCAGTATAAGAAATCAAGGAGGTTTGTATGTGTGTATGTAATCAATAAGAGTGGATTTTGATTGAAGGGAGAAGACGAGGGAGGTAGATGGATGGGGTATGGTATGTATGAACGAACGAGTGTGATGAAAGACGATAATTAATCAATCCCACTCTACAAATTCGATCTATAATTAAAAAAAGACAGCAAATCGAAGATTAATCTTATTTTAAGGCTGTCTTTAAATAAACTCTATTATTACACAGTAAGCACATTATAAGTAGTAGCTAATTAGTATAGAATTCTTAGAATTGCAACATCTTATCATACATTTAATTAATGGTGATTTTAAGACTTAATTAAAGTATATTACCTATAATTAAGTTGTTAATCAGAGTACATATAATAAAAGTATGTAATATTGCAGTCGGCAATTAAATCCAGTCTCGTGTCATTTTCAATGAAGAATCCTTTGGTCCTTGCTTGCCCACTTATTTTGATTTTCTTTTTTATGGCAAGAGAGTTTTGGGCTCTACATAAAAAACAATTGTCTAGTGTCCTTAGTTTATTAAATTAATTAATATTTAACCTCTGCAGACATTCTATAAAAATGAAATCATCGAAATACCAACAAAAATAATAAAAAAATTCAATCAAAATGTGCTTTCTTTCGGTAAATGTGTAACAGTGTAAGCGCTCCCATGATTGAAAGCAAAAGATGCCCTTAAACAAATTTGTATTATTCCAATTATTAGCTATTTTTAGGTTTTGATACTAAAGTCAAATAGTCATCACTTTTAGAGTTACGGTCAAAAAGGTCAAAAAGGAAATACGACTACTTTTAGCACGAGATTATGTTAAAGAAGATAGTTTAAGTATGATGCAGATGATAAGTGATATATTGGCAGCTGTTAGTTATTGGTGTAAACTTGAGGTTGACACAGTTGTAAATTTGAATTGTAATGAAATGTAGGGAGTAATGTTTTTTGGCGAGGCCCATGATTAAGCGGATGTAAGTAAAGTCATCGTTCAACACTTGAATAATCATTTTTAAAAATTAGCAGCACAAGTTAAGTTGCTACTTTTATTTTGTCCATGTCATGTGTTTGCATATGAATTCTGGTAGTTGCTATCAGATCCAACAATTAATGCTCCTGCTGCAGATCTGCTGTTTATTGTTAACTAATTATGCTTTCTAATCACTATACATCCATAGTTACTATACTCTCTTTTTAGGAACTTTTAAGTTCAAAACTTCTAACTCCATGACAAATATTATGTTTTAATCTACAGTGTCAACCTGTATCAGTTAACCAGTTGGTTAAAATTGGAAATATTTTCTTTATATGTATTGGGTATCATATTTGCCCATTCTATCGATTAACTGGTTCTTAATCAGTTTGGTATCGATTCTTTCCGAGAATCAGTTAATGAATCAATTTTTTTTAATTACAATATTATATTTTTTATATTTCTAAAATATCAATTTAAGTTCACATAGACATTTTTTTAACTATAATTCGCATGTAAATATATTTAAATTCAACTCGTATAACGTTTGAGGTAGAAGCACGGATTGATCGTTGATGCTGAGTCACAAATAATGAGCGTAAGATTACATGAATGAACCAAAACACATTAGAATGAGAAGGATTCCAAGAGTGTGCATGTATGAGATTGCATATTCGAATAGAGTTTAAATGATTTAATATGAGCTACTCATACTATCAAGGTGTCAAGGTGCATCTTCTTTTATGATGATCATTCAATGAAAATTCTAAAGTTAATCAAAGCATGTTGTAATTGACTCTGTCACTCTGGTGGTTTGGGAGGCCAGTCGTCGGTCTGAAAGCCAAATCATCACATATGCTATTCTTCCATAAAAACTCTAAAATTAATTGTTCTTGACTTGGAGGATAACCGGAATGAGTGACATTTTGGGAAGTTTCATAGGATGCATGCGAGTGAGTACAAAGCACGCTATAAAACACTTTGGTGGTCTGTGAGGTTATTCGTCGGTCTGAAAACCAGGTTGTTATTACTCGGTAAATATTTTATAAAATATAAATTATCTTATACAATAAAAATTAAAGATAAATTTTTAATCTTTAATAATTAATATAATAAATTTGAAGGCAAAAGCTAAAATACTCATTTTAATAAGTAAAAAATAAAAAAATATCCACCTAAAAATAAAAGATAAAAATTACTCATTTACATGAACAAATGAGGAAATTCATCATGTACTCATGTATTTCATTTTACAAAATAGTTTGAATAACATGAGCACGTGGGGAAATTTCTCATGTTATCATGAAAAGTGAATTTTTTTTTTATCTTTTATTTCTAAGTGAGTATTTTTTATTTTTACTTTATGAAATTGAGTACTTTTACCTATTAACCCATAAATTTGTACTCAGTTCGGTATTGATAATCCAAATACCATTAATCTTTAAAATATTAAAATTTATTACCAACTTATTTACTAAAAAAAACGATACTCAATAATTATTTTTTAATATAGTACCGATTGTTCTTGAGAATCGATTACCAATTAACATTCCTACTTTTATCATCTCAATATGTAGAAAGTTATAAACTTCTAAAACAACTACTCTAATAAACTCTAAGAACTTATAGTAAATCCGATAAAATGTAGAGGAATATTGACCATTAACTTAAATATTCATCGACTATTTGCTTATATATCTGATGTAGGAATGTATCTTTCTTTTTTTCTTTTTTCACTATAGATTAATTAAAGCATTACATTAAAGTTTGAATTTAGACATATTTATGAAAGTCTCCATAGTTAACCATAAACATTTTTTTTTTAATTTATTGTGGAATTAAATTTAAATAACAAAATATAGTTTTTCAATTTAATTATTGATTTTTCAACAAAATTAATTTTGGATTGAGCATGCACGCTAGGCTGGATTACAATAGATTGTGGTTTGTGGATCTGAGATCATCTATTATTTAATGATGCTACATTTTTTATTACTTTAATAGAATAAAGATATATACAGTTCAAAATTTAGGATAAATATAAGAAGAAAAAATATTTTAAAATCTTAAATTATTAATTATGTCACATATCATTATTAATGTAATATTATTAGGTAATAGAAGATATTGAGTGTGGATCGTGTGGGTTTAAATTTTATACAAGTCTGAGTTAAATTTAAACAACAATTAATAATGAATATAGTATATTTATTTTCATTAAATTTGATTAGTATAAGCAGAAGAAGCGTGTTGGGATTCCATGAGAAGATCATGTTCATTCATGTGCTCCCACGCGCTAAATGGCCCCTCACTTTATGTCTCCAATTATTTCACAACAATTATGTTTCTAACTCCTCTTTTCTTTTGCCAATCATAATCATTTGCCAACGTACATGCCAGCGGGTATCGTTCTATTCGTGATTCGATTCAAAATTCATAAATCTTCAATTAATATATAAATAATATATTATATAAATCTATAAAATTATATTTACGTATAATTGTTTAAATGCAAAACCTATTTCGTATATTAAAAAATAATTTTAACATAATTTTTAATTTTATTATAGTAAAATTTTAAATTTAATATTTTTAAATATTATTATTTAATATATTAAAAAATAAAAATCAAATAATTCGATTCAATTCAAATATTTCATAATGAATCAAATCGAATATTATGATATTCGATTCGATTACAACACTAGACGATAAAGTCGCTTATTTACGCGCGTTGAGAATGAAAGAGATGGTGGGTTGAGAATGAAAGAGATGGGGGTGTTTTGTTGCCGAAAATACCAGGGCCATAGGTGGAATACACGACATCTAGCAGGAGAGGGAATTGCAGGAGCACAAAGGAGGCGATAGGCAAGCAAGCCAAGGAAGCAACCAGAACAAGAATCCATGCTTCTTTCTCCGCAACCATCAGATACAGAGTCGCCCCAAACGCCGCCATCATAAATGTAATGGAAACGAAGAGCGTCAGAAGTCCCATGCTCAATCTCTGCGGAAGAACGTACAGAAAATCCTCCTCCGCATACCTCGATGTCAGGATAGAGAGGAACATGAGAAGAGAAGTGAGAGAGGTGAACAAGGACACAACATCAGACATGACGAATAACAGGAAAGGAAATCTGTCATGGAATATAGGGATGCCCGATTCCGAGTCCAAGCCACCGGGTACCGTGAATGCCGCAGTGAACACAACAGTAGCAATGAGCGTTGCTGCAATGCTGCAAGAGTTAGCGGTCCCTTTCATCCATGCCTCCCCTTCCGCTTTCAACTGAGAGTGCTCCTTCGAGAACAGCATTCTCGGCCTATTGCCTTCCTTATTCGGCCAATCCCTCCTAGAAGGATCCACAAATTTCTCCACTTCCTTAAACCATTGGAGTTCACGTTGCATCTGGAGGGCCGCGCCAGTTACAAGGTTGAGTTTGTGAGGAGGGGCAAGTTTGGCACACAAGTGCATGATGTTGTTGGTCCAATGGTCGACAGAATTGTAAAAACTGTACTTGTGATTGCTCATATCGTAAATGAGGTTGAAAACATTTTCATGGCGCAGTCGAGCTGCCGTCAAGAAAATGTCTCTGCCGGTGTTGGTGTCAGTGGCAAAAGCAGCGGTTGGAGAAGTTTCTGCGATGATTTGTATGATCTCATGGATCCCGTTTTTAGCCGCATTGATGATGGAGTGTTTGTAAATAGCAGCAGCTTCACCATATTCCATTTTGGCGACTTTCTCGCAAAGGGACTTCACCAGTTCTAGTGCCTGTTTGTGCTTCAACTTCTTCCCACCAATCACTTTCACTTGAGGCACTATATATTTTCAAATCAACTTTAATTTATTACAAGTTCAAGATTTACATTATATATATATATATATATATATATAGGATGATCACCTCATCCTTACCTAAGTATTGCACAACATCTATCATCACTGTCCCCAACTTCTGCCGCACTGCAACACATATTGAATTAGACGACATTCTTAGTGTTAAAAATGAGAATACCCTATATATTCTTATTGCATAGCCTTGGATCATGCATATTATACACATATATTAATGGTCTGATTTTGTTCTCATTTTTCACATTAATTAATAACCTGCATAAATGGCGAAGTAGCTGGGCTTTGTGCCTTGTGGAGCATCAGTATGATTTTCAATGTCGCCAACGTTAGGAGTCTTCCAGTAAGGCCTCCTTGTCGATGACTCTGATGGAATACCTTACATGCATAAGGTGTCCAAAGAAAGAAAAAAAATATAAAAGACCACCAAAATAGAGTAATTACTATCATGTTTATACTTGTACAAAGTTGTGTGTACATGCTATTTTGTTGGCTCTATATATAAAATATGTGAAATAAGTAGAAGAGTTTAAGAAAGAAGCAGAGAGACTTACAGGAATAGATTAAGTTGTGCCAGCAGGAGAAAGATTGAGCATGTGGGAAGGCACTAGTCATTTGAGATATGGAGGACAAGGCAGAGTACTTGTCACCCTTGGTTGTTGATTTTGCCATATCTGGGTACTTTCCCACCAGATCCAGCGCCACATCTAATTCATCATCGTCATCATCATTCCATCTATTATTAATTAACCATTAATAAATAAAGAAACTGACCGAAGAACTCAGAAGCTATGACTCCAGTGAGAAGGCGAATGCCCAGATTACCGACGAAGGGGCTATTATTCTGGACATGGGGATCCGCCATCTCAATCAAGTAGATAAGTATTTCCTTCTGGCAATGAATCGCCGCTAATTGCACCGGCAGCCGATCGTTGTCGTTGGTGATGTATTGGAGATCAGGTTTCCGATTCACCAACATCACGGCGGCTTCTTTGTTTCCGACTTTGGCCGCATAGTGCAGAGCAGTTTCCTTGTATTTATCCTGCAGGGCCACCGCCTCGTCCGGTAACAACTCCAGCAGCTTTTTCACGAATTTGTTTGATTTTCCTGACCTAACCGCTACGTGGAGAGGGGTCTCCAGCCTATGGCTGATGGTGGCTTTGGTGCGCTCCATATCTTCTCTGAACCACTTCTCCGCCATCTCCCACTCACCTCTCTGAGCTGCTTTATACATGTCACGTGCATTCTCCCCTTTTGGAGGTACCCATTCTTGCTTTGCTTCCACCTTCTCTGTTCTCCCCAAACAAGTTTATTACTACTACATTAGTTAATCGAGAAAGGATTTCAAGTGTAATAAAAAGATGGACACTCACCCTTTTCCTTCTCCTTCTCCTTCTCCTTGTCTTTTTCCTTTTCCTTTTCCTTGCTAACTAGAGGCGAAGCATGAGCTTGAGTGGAGTATTCAGGATGTGTTGGAGTGAAAATCTTTTCCAACTCCAACCAAACACTCCTGGCGGTGGGGAGGGCCACCACAGCGCCAAGAGCGTCTTTTCCAATCGACGCCATAATCCATCCCTTCACAAGCCTGTCTCTCCTTCTGCACAGTTCGTCATCAGTAGTTTCGCAGCTGCCGTCAACGAAAGCGAGCAAGCCATGGCTATCTAACAGGCAAACCATCTGCTCTTTCCAGATGTTGTATATGAGTACTTCCTTGTGTTTATCTTTGAGGGAGGGCCTCACGGTTATGTAGTTTGTGAAGTTAACGGTTGGCTCGCACAATTGATTCTCCATGATTGATGATGATGATGAAGCCATTGGTGCAACCAAACTAGTACTGGTAGTATTTATAAGTGCACAGAGCGCAGTGGAATCAATGGCCGTGCCTACCTAGAAATACCCTTCTTTCTCAATTCTCACTTCTAAAATTTGAAGTTGGTGGGTTTTGAATATAAAATTTTCTTTGTATTTTCCTTTGGTGATCAACAACTTTTGCACGAAATTTCTCTTGAAAGGCCAGACGAAATTACCATTTTGTAAGAACTGAAAAAAAATTGCTTCGTCCCCATCCAAGTGATAATGACAATTCTAAGTCAACCAAAACAAATTAGCAGGTAACTTACTCTTAATTGTAATTATAATTTATGTGATTAAATTTTAAGATTGATGGTGTTCGTGCACTTCTAATTTCTTCATTTTCAAATATTCACAGACAGAGACATATCATTGCAGGAAAGAGGGACGAAGCAAGAGGATGCACGATGATCTTAGACAATTTAAGGAGGATATATGATTTCCAAACCGTGTCTTTTGACCAATATATTGTGTGCGTCATTTTCAGTACCGCAGGGGCTCTTTAATATCTAACTCTAACTCGGCCAGATATTGCCTTGGCCTAAATAAGCTGAGTCAGTTTGTTACTGCACCAACCGATCCCTTCACCTGGCAGCCTGTAAACGTCTTCTCCGCTATCTTCCTCTTGCATTCAGGCCTACTTGGATGCCGAATGTGCTAGTTGCCCTAATGATAGCCGCTCCACGGGTCGGGGGCCATTGTGTTATGTTTGGTGATAATCTTGTTGTGTGGAGTTCTAAGAAGTAAGATCATGTTGTCTCACGAATTAGTGCCGTGACCAAGTATAGATCATTGATGTAATGTGGTTGCAATTCTTGTGTTCAAAGCTTGGAATTCCATTGTCTACATCCCCTCCGAGGCTTCGGTGAGATAATCTAAGTGTCCAAGCTCTTGCATCAAACCCCACCTTCCATGCAAGCACCAAGCATATAGAAGTGGAGGGTTGCTACAAAAATAAAACTATTATGAGTCTTAATTTCGTAGAAATTAAATATCGCACCTTCAATGGAAAAGAAAGGTCGCAAAACGAGTTACTAGTTTAATTTTAATTATTAGGCGTAGACTGGACTTGTTCTTCTACATACCATACGAGGACTAATATAATTAATGAGGCGTAGACTCGTTCTAGCCATGACTGCAGTTCGTGGTTTTTATATATTAATTACTTAAATAATTTAATTGCACTACAAACTCAAAATCGTGACTTCGATCGATCCTTAATCAGTAAATATTTCTTAATTTTGTGTAAAGACTAAAGATACCACAAGTTTATATTCTTCAACATAAGTGGAATATTCATATGCATCTATAATATAATGTCGTTTAATTTAGTGAAATATATACTATAATTTATTGATATATATAGACTAATTAATTTTTACTACGTATATAGGATCGATCACGTTAGCTAATATACATAGTACTCACTACTCCGTATATTGAAGAAAATTAATTGGTGATGTGATGCAATAAAAGATTGATAATTTATCTACCTGCCAATTTGGTCACTCATATTAAAATTAGCTAATGACATAAGTAAGATCCTAAAAGAAGGGATAAACTTATTCCAAGACGACTAATTAAATCGAACTTTAATTTAATATACAACATATACATAAGTTACCTTTTTCTATTCTCCCAATAATTTAATATGATTTTGTCGTAGATTACGCGTTCTTAGAACTTAAAGGTGGCACAATACATTCGTCCGTCAGTGTAACCAAAATTGATGAGAAAGGTTCAATATATGCATGGTTTTAAGAAGGTGGTGCATGGAACAAAGTTAATTAACATCACATTAATAAGTGTTAAATATTCATATTGAGATATTATACATGAAAAGAAATATCAATAAAATAATAAAATTGGAGATGGCCAAGGAAACGATGGCTCGGCTGCATATATTTGGTCCAAACCAGAAGCATTGAACATTACAAAGTCTTTGCAAATAGACTTTACATGAAGCAAAAACTTATTCTTATAAGTTTTTTGAGGAAAAGAGATTGAAAAACAGTTTGAAGAGTTCAATACATCTCTAGATGACTTAGAGAATATTGATATTAAGATAGATATTGATGAAGACAAGATCATCCTATTTACTCAATGCTTTACCAAGGTCCTACGAGCATTTGAAAGATGTTAAAATATATGGTCGTGAGAAAACCATCACTCTTGAAGAAATATCCATTTAGTTGAGTTATTTTCTCAGTGTCTCTTAAACTACTCTCTTTATCTCAGTGACGCTTCTGTTCATAGCAGAAAGAGCAATGCATGCACGCGATAGGAACAGTGTAGAAGGTAGGAGAAGGCATGCATGCAAGATCCATCCTTTATACTCCTCCTCAAGATTGAGAATACAAAGTACAAAACTTCATCTTGCTCAGGATAGACTCAAAAGGTGACCTTCCCAAAGGTTTTGTAAAGATATCAGCAAGTTGAAGATTGTTTCGGTTGTGAAGAGGTTTGATTATGCCTTTCAAGTAATGCTCACAAACGGTATGACAATCGATCTTTATGTGTTTTGAACGTTCGTGAAGCATTGGGTTGGAACTAATGTGCACAGCCGCCTAATTATCACAGTATTAAGGAGTGGCCTTCGTTTGCTTCATACCAAGATCCTTCAATTATTCTCTAATCCAAAGAACTTCACAAGTAGCTAGAGCCATCGCTCTATACTCCACTTCCGCAGATAAACGTGACACCGTGTGTTGCTTCTTTGATCCCCAAGAGATCAATGATGTACCCAAAAATAAATAGAAACCAGATAATTACCTCCTTGTATCGGGGCAAGCAGCCCAGTCCGAGTATGAAAATATGCTCACGTCAATAGGAGAGGAACTCGATAGAATAAACCATACCAAGAGTCCCCTTGATGTATCTAAGAATTTTCTTTTGCAGCTAGCAGCCTTCACAAGGCTTGGATAGATATTGGCTTAACTTGTTCACAACATAAGTCAAATATGGTCGAGTGATGCATAAATAAATTAATCTCCCTATAAGCCTTCAGAAAACAGATGGATCAAGAAGATGTGTACCTTCTTCACAACTTAGTTGTTTTCCATATTCCATGGGTGTAGTGGCTGGTTTGCAACTCATGAAACCTGCATCAAAGATTAGATCAATAGCATATTTTCGTTGAGGATAAAGAAACCCCTATCATTTCTTGCAACCTCTATACCCAAAAAATATTTAGGTTTGTCAAGATCCTTGTACTTAAAATACTTTCCCAGAAAAGACTTGCAATCTCTTATGGCAGTATCTGAGTTTCCAGCTAAAAGCATGTCATCAACATATAAAATCAAGCCTAAAAAAATCCCATTGCAACTCTTGGTAAAGAAATAATGATCTGAAGCCGACTGAACCATGCCAAAAGCTGATAAACGTTCAAAAAGCTTCAAATACCACTGCCGAGAAACTTGTTTTAGTCCATATAAAGATTTGTTAAGCTTACATACAATTTCATCCTTTATATACTCCCCGTGGCTAATCAAACCTGGAGGAATATCCATATAAATGTCATTCTCTTAGTGATCCATATAGGAAAGCATTACTTATATCAAGAGCAATGCTTGCACGCAATAGAAACAGTGTAGAAGGTAGGAGAAGGCATCCATGCAAGATCCATCCTTTATAAATTTGGTGTGGGCCTCTAGGCTAGTTTGTGGGCCTCTTGGGCTGTTTATGGCCCACCCAATAGGTTGATAGAAGTCTTTTGATTATTTTTCTTTAATAAATGTCATATATATATATATATATATAATAGAGTAATATACTAATATTGCACTGTAGATTATATATTAAACAAAGTTTTAATGGGCGATTGTAACTAAATCTAAAAAAGTTATCGTGCATCATATCAGCCACACACTAGATGAAAACTAAAAGTTAGTGTGTCAAAATTATGGATTGTTCACTCTAATAATAGTTCGTGAAGATGGATTATATTTTCATAAATATTCGAATATTCGGTTAATTAAGTCACCAACCACTATGAGTAGGACCATGATACATATCATTGTACAAAGAGTATTTTAAATAAAATAATAATATTTATTTACAAAATACTATCAAAAATATAAAATAATTGAACTCAAAGCGTTACAAAATATAAACAGCCGAATAAATAGCAAAATACAAGGAAACGCGTGGTAGAAGACGAAGAAACTCATCTCTATCACGTGGGAAGCCGTTAGAGAGAGAGAGAGGTAACTTAATTTTGAAAACTATGGATTGAAGAAAGAGATGAGAAATAACATTTATGAAGTAGAGTAGAGATGATGTTTTGACATATGGGAGTTAGATGTTAGAGAATAAAAGTAATTGCAGATAAGGATATATTTGGAATGTCCTTCATATTTTTCTTACCTCAATAGTCAAAAATACAACCATGAATCAGTTGTTAGGTTTGCATATAATAAAATTTTCAGTTCCACAAACCGTCCAAAAAGGGTTAAAGAAAGAAGTGCATACACAAACTATGGAAAATTTTCATAAATATTAATATCCAATTTCCTTTCTGAAAATAATTTTTTACTATGAATGTGTTCAATTTGTAAACCTTTTGTCTTAAAACAAAGAGGTTAGAATGTTGCACAAATATATCATTACTTGATAAGGCCAAATACCACAACACAAGAGCTTTCATACAATATACAGTACTGTCTAATAAGTGGACTTAGGTAGTGAGGCTATTAACAAAGAGACTCTTTCAACACTACTTGAACTTGAAACATTGAAGTCAGACACAGAAACACAGAATATAACTGAATGGTAGACACTAATGATCAAAGAGTAGACATATCAGAAGAAACATCCGGAACAAGGACCGACACCCGGGCACCTGCAAGGCGGTTGCCTGTTGTTCTTAGGCACAAACTTCCTCATCCACACATGCTTACCATTGATGGTGAATTTGGCCTTGCCCACTCCATTGAGGATCGACCGGATGAAGGATGACCTAAGGAACACGATTTTCGCGTAAAGAGATTGCTCTTCAGGTTTCACCTCTTGCATGTGGAATGACTCAATGCAGTTACCAAAAAGCCTACTGAAATGCTGCCGCACTTCAGTTTCAGTTACAGGGTAGCCTTTGGAGAATGTGACGAACATGGTCCTATCGTTGCGTGAGACCTCATTAGCACGAGTATTGCCACAAGGAGGGGGTGAATCACACATCAATCCCAAGCTGGCAACACCCTGCACCAACAAGTTGTCTGCAGAGCTAGTCGATGCAACATGACTAGGCGGAAGCGCCTGAGCATTAATGGAGGGTTTGATATAAGTGCCATGATGGCCCTTGTCCATTATATCAGAGAGTGTTGGTATGCAAACTGCTCTTATTAGACTCTCAATCTCATGGAAAGCAGTAAGCTGATTTTCATGAAAGAACTGCAGTGATAAGTCCTTCTTCACAAGACTGTGGGTTAGTGGGATTTCAGTTGATTCAGATGAGAAAGGAAAGTGTGGATTTGTGCACTTGATGCATGCTACAGCCTCATCAGCAAGCTCATTGATCAAGAATGGAGGAAGAGAGACGATCTTAC
Source organism: Leonotis leonurus (assembly GCA_026898415.1). Lineage (NCBI taxonomy): Eukaryota > Viridiplantae > Streptophyta > Magnoliopsida > Lamiales > Lamiaceae > Leonotis > Leonotis leonurus. The sequence continues at coordinate 3,754,527 of JAPKLX010000005.1, forward strand.
TAATGAAATGATGAAATCCGGCGCGTTCCAACCATAGCCACAACCCCATTATGTAAAGACTCTCCAAGGGATCTCGAATCAGATCCCTTGTAAGAATAACATACAATGATCTGTCAATGCCATGGAAGAGCTTGAACTCATCAAGGCTCATTGTATACCTTGCACCATCCATATCTAAAGGAGGAATCAATGGCTCCTACCACAAAACATAACAACATGAGATATACAATACAAGTACATGAACTAGTAAGAAAACATTTGCAGAAAGAAGATGCTCTAGAGTCATACCAGAAAACCTCAATACTCAAACACTGATTAAATTAGGACAAGGGATAAAATAGAACCATTTAAAGATACAAAGAGGAAGAAGGATGAAAAGGGAAACAACATCACATCACATGAGAACTAACATTGCTATGAAATCACATCTGTCATGAAATAGTTCCAACTAGCATCCATAACTTCGCACTTAACATTGTCTTTAGTAGAGACTTTTTTTCAGAAAGCATGAAGGAATATCATAAGAGTTGCAAATTTGTGCCTAAAATTAAGAAATGAAAGAATTCAAACCTCAAGGAGATTAAAGAGGGGTAAAGGCAAATTGTCTTCATAGAGGAAAGTCTAATTTATATAAGTTGTTGAGGCAACAATGCACCCTAAATTCAGGATGAGGCCATGAAGTTGTTCTTATCACAGGTACATAAAATACAAGAGGAGTAATTGATATTAGGTGGAATGACCTCAAAAGATAAATCATATTTGGTAGGTAGTAATTAATATTACAATTGGGATTACAATTTGCAACAACACATCCTGGAAATATATGCATGATTTTTCAGTCTGCCTTGAAATTGCTACTCGTTTCATATGCAAAGAAAGACGTTGATATCAAAGACATGCCTAAAATGACTATGATTTATGGGATTGCTGAAACCAAACTTTGATAATAAGTTGTAAATTTGTGAAGTCTACTACCACTCCAGTGATTACAAAAAGAAACACATGTAAATAGTTTTTTCTTTAAGAAGTTTCATCAATCTAAGCATTTTTAAGTAATTTGCATGCAATCCTATTCTTCAATTTTACACAGCCTTTGATTATTTTTACACATGAAAAGAGGGTAGAGTGAAGGCCAAGAACAATAGAAGACCATATATATTCTCTAATTTCACACACTGTTAGTGGTGTGGGGTGAGTAGTTTTTTACATACGACAACAACGAAAATTGAAGGCTATGAACCATCCATCCAAAGACATTTTTCATAAAGATGTCACTTTTTTTGAAGAGATTATTTTCCATTTGTCATTTTCTTCGATGGCTATTATCTCTACAAAATAATGTAAACTCAGAACACTCTTTAACCAAAACATTACACGAATATAGCTATATTACATGAATAAATAAAATAAAGGACATAAAGGGTTTAATCTAGTATATATTTTGTCATTAATTATCCAAGATACGGAGTCACCTATTATTATGGTTTAAAATGGAGTTCGAGTAATTACTTTATTCAATTTTGTAGCAAAGTCTCGTGTAGAGCAATTGTTCATTACATAAAACTAACATCTCCTTGTTCATCACAATTGCATGTATTTTCAAACAAATTTGTCACTTTTAATTCAAGTAATAGTCATATATATAACATTTGTCGTTTATGTTTAATAAATGATTCAGATAAACAATGATATTTAAATTAACGTGGATACCATTTTTTTTTTCTATTTTTGGGAAAAAATTATATCAATTTAATAACATGAATTTTATTTATTTTACCAATTATTTTAATAATTTTTTGTGTATGATTATAAAAATTTTATTCCATTATAATAAAACATCCATATAATGTTTTATGGCGGCATTCATTCCATGTAAGAGACACACTCTTATTTAAATCTAAAACCTTAGAATATTTTATATTTTTTATTGAATCAATAATTATTGATTATATAAAATTCTTATAATAATTTTATAAATAATATATTATATACATACTATTTGAACATTTTATTATAATGTATAGCTTATTTGTAAACGAGCTAGTTATATATATATATATATATATAGTACATTATTTTATTTTTATAAAAAACAATAGTTACATTTAGTATATGAAAGAGTGATTCATATATATTAATTTGAATATAACTTATATGTTAGAGAATTATTGTTATTTTTATGAAAATGACATGTATGTTATTATATAAATACTAAAATACTAGAAAAATAAAAAGAACAATGGCAAAAGCTAAGAAAATTTCAAGTAAAAATTGAATATATATGAAAGAGAAATATGAATAGAACGATGAAGTGAAATATTAGTCGCCAAAGTAGTCTATCTTTAAATAAATTTTAGTCATCTATAAAAAATGTAAAATATAGCCACTATTTTTGTAAAATTACTTTATTATCTTTACTCTTAGTTAAATTTGAAAAGTAGAAAACTCTATACCCCTAAAACTCCACCATTGCAACCATCATAATCTATCACCGTCGCTGTCATCGTCGCCGCTGCCGTCACCTCGCTCATTTTCTCTTATCATTAATATCTATTCATGCCTACAAATATTTGTGAAAAGTTCACAAAGAATTCTATATTACACAAGCGCATTCACTCTAGTCGTGCTCATATAATTCCAAATAATTAAATAAATTCATACAAATTACACGAGTATGAAAAAGTGATAGTCGTACTTGTATAATTTCATCTCCACAAATCACACATGTAATTACACGAGTATGACTTGTTTGGGTCGTGCTCATGTAATTTCGTGGCGGTGCTATTATAGTAAGAGTGACTATTTTTTTATTTTTTTAAAGAAGTGATCATTTTTTACTTTTTTATTTGATAATTGACTATTTACTTTTATTGGTCGAAAATAAATCTCTTCTAGAAAAATAAAAATCTCCAAAAGCAAATTGAATTCATTGGAAATAATAATTAGAATAAAATAAAAATAAAAACTAAAAACACTTGATAGGGAGCTATAATACAGTAGTCAAAAGAATATCTCATCAATAAGGATCAATATGCCAACGAATATTGATAGGTCATTGAATGTGCTTGATTGTATTCCTCGATATATGCGCATTCTAGCACTCGTGCATTTAAGCAACTAAACAACCTCGCGAATCTAAAATGTTCTAGTAGATAAATAAACTAGAAAATGACAAATTGATACTTTTATATAAAATGTATAGATAAGCAAATAGTGAAAGAAATGAAAATCAACATATACTCCAGATTATATTTAGATAGATAATATGTGTGAGTAAATATACAAACCTGCACGCTATATTATATTGGATATTAATTATATAATGTATATCCATTAATAACGACTAATTTTCTTATAAGGTAAATATTTGCACATGAGATATTTTTTAGGTTTTAATGTTTTATGCAATAAGTAAATATCGAGTGTTTCTTGGTTTTCGTGTGAAAGGTAAATTGATCGTTATTAATGAGATGCGCAGAGTATATAGTATCAGGACTCCATCAAAATTATGAATATGTTTTAATGTTCAAAATAAGTTGAACTATTTTTGGTAATATGCTATAAATTGTTGCAATAAATAACGTTCGATATCTTCAATATTTGATATTATTATTATTGATTGTATATCATAAAAAATATGTATCTATATATATATTATATACAAATAATATGTTTTATCCCAAAAAACATAGACGCTTTTTTTTTAAGAGGACTATTAATAAAAATGGATAAAATAATGTAAGAATTTAAGACGTTTATTTTTTTTGAATTATCCAAATTTGATACAAGCCACAAAAAAGTTTACTATGATAGACAAAGTATATTATATATAATGCAATATTTTTACATGAATAATTCATTCCTAATTATAATATGCATTATTATTGTATATCAGTCGTAGGATAATGAATTGGAAAAATAAATAATCATTTCATTTCTGACCCATTCTTGCATTTCAACCATACTCTAAATGATCATGATTTAAAGGTTCTTTGGATATGCCAAATTGCCAACCCAATCCATGCATTTACAAATATTAAATTCAACTTAATTTTGAAAAAAACATCTATTTAGAGCATGAATATGAACTAAAGCTATCATGATTCAAGATGAGTGTAAACCAAAATGCTAATGCATTTAAAAAATAGATTGAAGGAGCATTTTTATGTTGGTTGTATCAATTTGTGAAGATGTAGATATGCAGACTCAAACACACCATCCTACAACTCTAATAGTGGAACCCTTTATATGCTCTTGCATGGATTTTTAAATTCCTAGCAGACAGAGGAAACATATTTTGTCACTAGACTATGGGAATCTTATTCAGAAACATAACAAAAGCAAAGCCAGATTCAAACTCTAATTATACTTTTCAGCGTTTACATTCTAAAGATGTAAGAGAACAGGTGATGCCTAAACAACTACAAAGACAAGAAGCATGTGCACAAGCAAGAAGATGGTACGAACATCTCCACCTCCATGAACATCTATCATAGTTTAGATTCATAGGGTGATATCATCGAAAATGAGAGCAAAGTTTATATGTGGCTGGCTATATTTCAGTGCTATTGCTCCATAAGCCAGCAACACTTGGAGTAGCAGCTTCAGCAGCAGCAGCACCCTGAAGATCAGATAAGGAAAAAGACCGCCATGAAGGAAATTTATCAACGGGAGGTGATGATATCTTCTCACTGTTTATATTTCTTCTCGCATGTGGTGGTAAAGGAGGACGACAGCAACCAGGTGGTGATGAATTTGAATTTGAGGTTTCACCACTGTTGCTTTCAGAGCAGTTCATGTTAGCTGCAAGAGACAGCATACTTCTAGAATTGGTTGGTCTTTTCGATATTCCGTCATTGCTATTCCTTACAATGCTATTCCGATTCTTGTCCCATAAATTATTGAAGATCAGCAAGTTCTTACGCTTCCTTGTATAGGCATTCTCCGGTTTTGTGATTTCACTAATTGAGGGGATTGATGCAGCATCAGATAGGCTGGTAAATGATTTGGATTTCCCAGTGTAGAACTTTGATATGCTCTTCCTATAAAATTCCAAACACCATGATAAGATTACTACACAAACATGGAACAAAATCAAGAGCACAATTTAAGAGTTCAGATCACAGGTGTTTGCAATGGAACCAGCAATCAATACTCTTACACCTATGCATCAATTGGATAAATAAGGCTAGAATTTTTCCCTCTTTTGTTTTGTGGATGCTTCTACACATTCTGTTGTACTTACTTAAGGTAGCATAGAACTCTATCCAACAGAATTAACAAAGAATTAGGAAGAAGAAAAAGGAATAGATTGATTCATTACCTCTTCAGACATTTGAACTTTCATATGAATCTTATAAAATGCATAGCATTTTCAAATTAAATATGTTCTTTCCACTGGCACTTGAAATTTGAAACACACATGGAAAAAAGAAAGCAGCAAGCAGCAGAAGACAATCCTTTTCCACAATGGCTAATGCTAATCAATAACTTGGGCAAAAGATCTGGATGGTGGTTGACTGGTTGTCCTCCATTTATAATTCAAGCACTAGGATCGAAATAAATAATGGCACCACAAACTCATTTCAGATGTATAATGATCCATAATAAACCTCCTCTGTTGAAGATTCTATGATAAGTGGAACTAGACAAACATGTCATGAAAATTAGACTTCAACAGTTCAACTAATTGTTTCACTAAGTAAAATTAGAACCAAACTCCAAAAATAAAGTAATACTGAAAGGCTGCTTAAATGCTGTTTAATGAAGGAAAAATAAGCATAATACGACTGCTCCATATAAAACAAGAAGAACACGACCTCAAGTCTCTGTAAAATCCAAAATAAGGTTTTTAGAGGACAATAGCTTCCCAGTAAAAGAGATGTCCAGGGGTACAAATCGGATTCATACTATAGTTGGGTTACTAAACAAATAACTCACCACTGTAACTTTACTTCCCTTCTCTATGCAGCTTCAGTACTAACAGGCTGTATCTTTTAACAAATCAGAAAGAGAACCCCTAAAAAATAAGCTAGCAATTCTCTCGAGAAGTAACAACGTTGCAAAAGGAATGCAGTTTGAGCATCCAAAATAAAAGAATGAAAATGCGATATAAACAGACCTCAAAAGATATCATTTCTATTTCCAATCAAACGAAAGAGCAGTGAATGGAATGTACTCATTTCTCTCTTAGTGAAGAATTAATTTTTCACCCCAAGACAGAGTCCTCGTATAGCTTTTTTAGTACTTATCGAGTATGACGTTGCCCAACCAATAAACGATCAATTGTCCATCATGACCTAAACACAAATCGTATGTAAAAAAGATAACCCCTTCCCCTTATTATACAAACCCAAAGCCTTAAACCACAGAGCATCAATTCAGACTAGGATAATTTTACCAATTCACGAGATTTCCGAAAACAAATATTCACATAATAAACAAAATCACGTACTTCACAGGCAGAACTTCCTCGAGAGATTCCAAACTGTCCAATGGTCCACCTTTAAATTCACTTTGCACCTCATCATCATCACTCCCGCCGCCGCCGGGATGCTCGTCACTGTTCTTCCCGATGGAAGAACTAGATGAAGATGACAACGAACCGCTTGGATCCTCCTCCTCCGCCTCTGGCGATCGGCGATCGGCCGCAGATAGCTCCGGTGAGTCGTAAGCCGACGGTACAAAAGTGATATCGCGGCGAATAAATCCCGGCCCTTCGATCGGGTGGCCGCCGCCTGAGTTGCTCCTCTGCAACGCTATCGACATCTCCGCCGCGCTGTAATCGAGAAGGTATTTTCTATAGATACATGCACAGGGTATGTATCGGTGGAGAGAGAAAGTATAAGAGGGAGGGAGAGAGAGAGTAAACTAAAACGAGAGAGAAGAGAGTGATGGTGAAAGGCCTTATCTTTATCTAAGACAAAAGCAACACAATTTCCAAATTGGATAATTAAACAATATTATCTCTCTTCTAATTTTTAATCTTAAATAGGAAGGCGTGTTCTTGTGTTGGAAGGCGTACAGTAACTAGATATGCGGCGTGGTTTCCACGTGATCTCAGCCGTCCAATGCGAGGCGATGAAGGAGTATTATTTTTCTATATGTAAGGATATATAGGAATATTCGTGTTTAAGTGTTGGACAAAGCTTAGTGGGGAAATGGATTATTTCATTTGACCAAAAATTTAATATTAAGGGTAGGGGTGGATAAAATTACTAAATCAGAAAAATCAAACAATATCCAATTGAAAAATTAAGTTGTACTTTATTAAATAAAATTATTTTATCATATACATTTATTTTCTTTTCAACTCTTTTTTATCTTATATTTTAAAATTTAAATGTAATACTTTACTTGTTTGATTTTTATTTAACATTGTTTTAAATTTATAAAAAATATAATTATAATATTTAATAAATTATATAATCTTTATTATTATTTAAAACTTAAATATTATTGAAGATATGTAGATGATATTTTGATTATAATTTTTTATTTTAAACATTTTAAAGTTTGAAACTTTGTTAATTTTTAAAATTATTGAAGATATATATAAATAATTAGATTAATAATTACTCCCTCTGTCCCGTTAATAACAACCCATTTTCCATTTTAGGACGTCCCACTAATAATGACTCATTTCCTTATTGGGTAAAAAAATTGCACATGAGATGCTTTTTACTTTTTGTGTAATAGGCAAATATTAAGCTTTCTTGATAGTCGTGTATAAAGTAAATGAGTCGTTATTAGCGGGACGGAGGGAGTATATTTTAAGAATTGAATAAATATAGAAATATTAAGGTAAATCGAATTAAATTGAAATAAATTTAATTATTTTAATTCAATGATTTTAATTTTTTTGTTTAATTTGATTATTTTTTCAATTAAAATTTTAATTTGATTTTTGATTTAATCTTGGGCAAAATCGAATATTTAAATGCTAATCATATAAAATATGCAACTCATTATTCTTTTAGGAGAAAGCATCGAAAACGTATTTATTTTTCTTCCTTTTGTGTAAAATCTCCTATAGAGGGAGAAAATCTTTTTTTTCTACGGCGACTAGGTGAGTTTATTTATTGTTACTATGTAAACTTATCCGGATGGAGTATACTTTCATGTAGCCGTCGATAAATCAATTCCGTCCATATGATTATGGTGGACTATACGCTAAGGTCCCTAAGCAATCACTTAGTGGTAAAGGAAGTGATTGAGTGATAACAACCAGGAGGTGGGGAGCTTGCTCGATCCACAAATTGGTCCGACTCGTAATTCACTTCAGACCCCGTGTTGATCAACGCCGCTCCCCGATTCGCCAGGATTGAGTGATATCAGTCTCATCTCGAATGTGTTCTCGTGATGAGCTATACAAACAACCATCCCAAAGTGATTAATAAATCTCGAGCAAGTGAAGCGTGTCCACCTGAAATAGCAGATCCCCAAAATCCATCTGTTTAAATGAAAAAACTCAAAATGTAGCTGCACACATTAATAACGGAACGAGTCCGTAAATTATGAAAGAAGAGTCTGACCTTTCTTTGAGCCATTTTCCCGGGCGGAAGCACGTCTAAATGGGAGGAAGCCGAAAATCGTACACATAATTATGTACGAGGCTCATATGTAATTTTCTAAATTTAGTGGGGCCTCTTTGTGATCTATTGGAATATTGTTTTGAAAATTAAAATAGGGTTCTAACTAAAAGCAAAAACATCATCAAGGTTTGTTTTGGTACAAATAGCGCCTTCCTTAACCTTTTGTTGTGCAAATTAGTCTAACATTTGATATTTATAATAAATTATAATTATAACATTTTTTTGATTTATTTGAAATGAATTCAAGTATTAATTTTTCAAACGAGTACGAATATTTAATGTAAAATTTGTAATTAAAAAATATATTCTATATAAAATTTATCATTTGGCGGGTTCAGTCCGACTTGACTATAAATATACAAACACATACTCGTTTACAACTCCTTTATGTTCTTCTTTGATATTGTATAGATAGTAAATTTTGATCATAAACATTGTAAATATCACATTCTAATAAATATGTATTAGAATATCGGTGGAATAATATCATGGTCGGAAACGGGTATGGATTTATACATTTGTATCCGAATCGAGTGTGATGTTATATATATATATGCCTTGAACACGTCACGATAAATTTTATATAATATAATTTTTTATATGATTTTTCAAAAATTTATAAAATTAAAATATTGGATATTGATAAGCGTTTTCAATTTTTGATTTTTTTTTTATAAATAATAATTTTAGGGTGATATATGAAAAGTGTCCACTTCCATAACTTAAAATGAAAAATGTACACTTTGTAACTTTGCTATGAAAAATGCCCACTTTTATATTGAAGTTCCTAAAATACCCTTCATCAATTTTGGTTTTATATTAAAAGTGGGAAAACCAATGTAATGATTGACTAATTATTTGATTTAATCATTGTGAATTGTTTTTAAATGATAAATTTTATTTTAAATAATCTACAAAATAATTTAACTTTGTTTTAATTTTATTAAGCCAATTATAAATTTATACGTAAATAATATGCATGATGCAAGATTTGACTTTGTTTTACATAAATTTATATAAGGGTAAATTATGTTTAAACTACTTAATTAATATATATGTACACTACTTAATTGAAACATAATGAATTTGACTTTGATTAAACATGATGCAAGATTTTAACTTTGTTTTACATAATATGCATGATGCAAGATTTTAACTTTTTAATCTTATTATAAATTTATACGTAAAGTTAAGCACACACACATTTTACTTACGTGCAAGAATGTAAGAATATATAATATGCATGATGCAAGATTTGACTTTGTTTTAATTAATTTTACTTTGTTTTAACTTTATTATATCCACACATTTTCACACACACGCATTTTTATATACATCAGACATTTCTTATGTCATTTTCACAATTGAAAAGAGGAGAGAGAGAGGGAGAGAAAAGCATAAAGAAGGAGAGAAGAGAAGAAGATAGAAGAAGAGAAGGAGAAAACCACGTCGCGTGCTAATTTGGGTGAACAAAAGAGGTAATGCTAAATTTAAACCCGTAGTTTCAAAGAATAATGTGTTATGAGTTTGATGAGCTAAAACTTTATCGTGAAAACATGAATTTTTCTAAAAATCCTGTCGTTTTTTTTGCAAACACGACCTTTTTACATTCAAACGTCCGGGTTTTATCATTTATACAAACTGTGACGACATGATTTTCATGATATAGCAAGAACATAATATAAGAAGTTGAAATAAAAAAAACATAAAATCCGGTCGTTAAAAATAAAAACCCGGTCGTTGAATGGCCGGGTTAAACTTTTCACGGCCGGGTTTTGTGTTCGGTGATAGATATTATGACCGGATTTTTGTTTATTAGTATTTTGATTATATTCTGATTCTAAATATGTAATTTATTGTTCAGATGGACGGATAGAAGTACATAAATGTAAGGTACAATGGATTTTGGGAAGACAATGTGTACGTTTGCGGTAACGAATGGTCAACTCCTGTTACCATAGACCCTGCTCGGATTGAAGATTTGAGGTATAATATACGACATATGCTGCATGATATTGGAATGAGTACAAATTTTGAGATTTACCGGATATCTTCGTATGATGGTAGTAAATGTCGCATTTGTAATGATGATTCTTTCAATCTTTTGATTAGCGATGAGTGGAGTCCAGTGGTGTATGTGGATATTACTAACGAGACACATGATGTGGGATCCTCGAGTAGAGGTTCGGATTTCATGGGGACTTCGGCCTATAATACGCAGCACTATAGTACTCAAAATGAAGATGGATGTGAGTTTGTTAATCAGACGGCGATAGCAGATTGGTTTGGTGACATTAATATCGAACAAGTTCCGTCTAGTTCATGGCGGGCATGGCCGCAATCTTCTATACGAGCTCCTGTGAATGAAGATGATGCTCCGTCTGGTTCGGTGCATAGAGATTGTGAAAATGATGCTCCGTCTGGTTCGGTGCATAGAGATTGTGAAGATGAGGACATCGACAAAATTAATTCAGCAGAGTCAGAACCTGATGCATCAGATACAGATTCCGAGGAGAATATAAGGAAGTTTACTTTTGCTGATTGTGCTGCATGGATACGACAACATGGTGGTTTTGCTAGATTGATAGAAATGGTGCATCCAACGCCAAACTTGCAGGTTGATGAAGAAGAGGAATTGGATCCAGATGAATTGGAAAATTGGTTGGTGCCTGTGATTCCGTTGACAGATAGAGTTTCACTCGTGGCATGTGAAGAAGACCTAAGCCAATTATCAGATTTAGAGAAATGTGCCATATATGACACGAATGATCAATTGATAGTTGTTGTCGGCATGTGGCACATGGAACGAGGCGTGCAATATCAAACATATAAGTTTGATAATACTCAATTAGTGTTTTTTTGTTCACTTCCTGAGAAGAAATGCACTTTTGAGCTCCGTGCATCTGGATCGGGTGATGATACAAATCAGTCTTGGAGAGTCTACAAGTTTACTGATAAGCATACGTGCATCATGACATTTGACTACGTTCCTCCAACAAGAGTTCACTCAAAGATTGTGGCTACGTACTTTGCGAAGAAGATTCGTCATGATTTTCAGATAATTAAACCGAAGGGGATGATACAAGAGTTGCAAGAAGAGTTTGGAATTCATATTAAATATGATTTGGAGCTGCGAGCACGACAAATGGCTATTGAGATGATCTATGGTGGGTATGATGAGTCATTTCAGATGTTGTCAGGGTACCTTTACATGCTTGAGAGAACAAATCCGGGAACGATCACTAATTTAGATGTCGGTTATGACGATAGATTCCAGCATGTGTTTGTTGCGCTCGGAGCATCTCGTCTCGCCTTTCCATTGTTGATGAGGCCCGTCATAGTTGTGGATGAGACGCACTTAAAAGGTAGGAACAAGGGCATATTGTTCGTAGCAGTGACAAAAGATGGAAACGAGGGTGTTTACCCTCTGGCATATGGTGTTGGTCCAATAGAGAACGACGTGAGTTGGACTTGATTTCTGCAGCGTCTCAAAAGTGAGTACGGTTGTCCACCGCAAACATTAATAGTATCAGATGTCCACAAGTCCATAGCAAATGCTATACAAATAGTATTTCCGGAGGCAACTCACAGTTTGTGCTACTTTCATCTCATGGGAAAGATGAAACAATGGGGAAAGCATATCATATCGTTGTATCAGAGAGCAGCATATACATATCGTCCAGTAGAATTTCAAAAAAGAATGTCCCAAATTGCTGCTGCTAAACGAGATGCGTACGAAAAGTTGCTGCGTGTAGGTCCTGAGAAGTGGGCTCGTTCACAGTGTCCCGTTAGTCTTTATAGCACGCTTACGTCTAACGCTGCAGAGTCATTAAACAACAGATTGTTATGGGCTCCTAGATTGCCGATATGTTCCAAGCTTGAATCAATAAGGATAGCTATCAAGGAATGGTTCATAAAAAGAAAGACAACGGCTGTGCGTATTCAAGATATTTTTACTGAACAAGCATCTTTGAAGCTCGAAATACAACGGGAGAAATCGAGGACATACACTGCACAACATGTCAGGGATGAGGTGTACACTATTTTCATAGTGAGCAATCCACAACCTCATATGGTCGATCTTGCATCTAGGACTTGCACGTGCCGAGAGTTTCAAATGGACGGTATTCCGTGTTCACACGCCATCGCTGCAATTAAGTATGTAGTTTACTTGAACAATTGATTTTAAATTTTGCTAGTTCATTACAAACAATTGATTTTTTTATTCATTATTAATACAAAAAAAATTCAGAACCTGTATCTAAATATGTGAGTCATTATTACACCCGAGAAGTACTAATTCAAACATAAGCTAGCTCCATTATGACCGTGCCTCATCGAGATAATTGGATGCTTCCAGTTGGAATAACTACAAGAGTTGTTTTACCTCCAGTTGTTATCCGATTGCCGAGTAGACCTAGGATGACTAGAGCTCGAGCAGGTGGTGAGAGAGCACGTCCACAAACTGGTGAAGCGGAGAGTAGTGTGCCTCGTCGAAGAAAATGCAGTAATTGTCGTCAATTTGGTCATAGGCGCCCAAAATGTCCGCTTCTAGTTGACGAGGTTGAGTCAAATTCAGAATGATTTTTTTAGTAATGTAATGTTCGCAACTTGTTTAATGTAATGTAATGTTTGCTACTCGTTGACGAGGTTGAGTCAAATTCAGTAATGTAATATGCTTGTTGAATCCTTATGTAATCTATTTTTTCTATAATGTAATGTACGATGCTTGTAACGTAATAATATGATACTAATAATAAGAATAAGTTTAAGTTTCAAATAGGGAAAACATTTAGTAATTACAATAAAACGACCCTATAGTTCATCACAAATAGAGAAACACATAATCGTTCTATGGTTTCGAAATTTATGAACTTTGGATTGAGCATATGGGAGTTTCGGTTTGCCACTGATGAATCGCTCGATCGCCATCTGTAACACCCTAATCTAATAATAAATAAATAAATAAATAAATAAACTAAATTTTTTTTTGTCAAAATCTTTGAATGCGGAAAACTATATAAAAATTTTCTTTATATGTAACATGTACGACCTAAAAGGAAAATATTTGAACCAACCAACATAGCAAAACCTTCAATATACATATATATATATATATATCATGATAACAGTCTTTCATGATGCATATGTCGTAATATATAATTCGACCAAAAACTATATATAAGTCAACATTTTAAAATATTTCCAAAATAAGTACTTAGTATGCATGCGGAAACATAATGTACAAAAACTGGTACGTCATTCGACACGCCACGCATCTCCGAACTCAAGTACCTGAAAATGTTAAAGTGGGGCATGAGCATACAAAAAGTATACTCAGTGTGGGATTTTATGCTAACATTGTCCAAGTTAATAAAACGGTAAGCACATATGGTACCATGACATAACATAACTGATTCGCACTGTGTATAATCAAGGACTGTGACGTCTTGAACCCTATTTACGGGCTCCTGGCGACATAACATAAATATTGCGCAATAACTGAAGTGAGAGTAAAATGAGGCAGTTTTAAAACAGCTCTTACTCATCACCAACTGATTTCAAAATCACACATACAGCTAAACACATAATATTAAAATGGACAACAGTAATCAACTGCATAACTGAATTAGATCACCACACCTTAACCTTGAACTTGAACTGAAAGTCGAGCAATTAAAATCTTAACACCGTCTTAGTCGCGCCGCACCTAATCGTCATATGATATTAAGATACATTAACGAAAGTCCATAATTGTATTAAAGAAATTATTAAATTTTATACATATGTATTTCTCTTTTTATTCATTTATAAGATTAATTCCTAAATCTTAAATCTTGATTAAATTGGTCTATATAATAATCAATATTATTAAACTTCATTTAATTTTATTCATAAACTTACAGAATGTACTAAACCCCAACTTTGTAAACAAATCATATTAACTAAAAGAATTATTCCTCTTACGTATAACATAATTTAATTAGTATAATACATATTTAGTATTCATTAAATACAATTAAGTATAATAATAAGATATTAATTATCAATTAACCATTTAATATATATGGGCTTATTAGTTCTTACCCATAATAAAAGGGAAACACCCACACGACTACTTCCAAAAATTATCGATCATTTTTAAGAATTAATTAACTAAGTCCACTTGTTTAATAAAAATAGCCCACCTTGTCTTAAAAAAATAGCCCACACTCATAAAAGCCCTCTTCTTCTTCCTCTACCACACGCAGCAGCATCCTAGGATCCCCACAGCACTCATCTTCTTCTCTTAAGTCCACCAGCTACCCTCGTCGCCTCCCCCATACATCCTTGCTTCTCGGAAAACAACATCAACAACCATATCCTCAACTTCTCCCTCTAATCTTCCTCCCCTTATCCACTGAACTAACCCCAGCTCGGAACCGCCCTCACCCAGTCAACCCAGTGTCATCAACTCAGTTTATCAACACACGACTCGCCCTAAACATTGGCAACACAGACAGACTCTATTTTTGTGCCATGGGGAGAACTATGCATTCTATTTCTTTATCTCTTCTAATTATTAAAGCTTTTGGTGTAAATTGATAATCTTCTGTTCTTGGTTTCAGATTTATATGTTTTAAAGAACATCGATAGGAATTGAAACTAATTCTCAAAATACCTGAAGGAACTTGAAGACGTACAGTGTTGGAAAGTTTTTGCTTAAGAAATGGATAATTCTCTATGGTTTCCGAGAGATGAACTTAAGAATGAGTGAGAATCAGGTTCTCTCCAAGGCGGTGGAAGGGAGTATATTCTCTCAGTATATTCTCTCAAAATATCTCATAATATTTATCTAATCCCAAAATATTAATAATAGTATCTAAATAAAATAATTAATGATAATATCTAGTTAAAGTAATTATATATACTCATTCAACATCATAAGATTAATAATAAAGTTCTTAATTAAATTTTATTCGTATATCTTTAACTACGGGCGCGACTTCGACTAAAATAAAAATAAACTCGACATAAAATAATTAAATATCATAAGTAAAATTCATATAAAATCGTAAATAATTTACTGGATTCGGGTTGTTACACCATCAGTGTTAGCGGGTCACTGTTAAACAAGTGGTTGTTTTGTTTACCCTGCTTGAACTGTCTGTTCTTCGGGAGCACACAAAATTGCAGGGGGTCGGTTCTCATGGGAACTGCAATATTCTTATACCAAAACCCTGCATCGAGCAACAGCTTCCAAAACATGTCCGTGATACACGAGAGCTGCTCGATCCTCGTCATTTGTGCACTCTCTGAGCTCGTATACCAGGATGAGTCATAGAGATATGCTATCCAATCAATCAAGCAAACTCTAACACCGACCCACTGACGGTCCAAACAACAGGGTATGATAATTTGTACAAAAAATAATATATTATTAAATAACGACATATTAAATTAGAAATGTAGAAATATAAAATACTTACATCAGCAGCTCCCCACCAAGGCACTGATGATGCCACCTGATTCACACATGTCACGTGGCCCGTCAAGTAGTCAGACATCATAAAGTTCTCAATCACGTTACGTAGTTCAGGTGGATTTCGCACACTTTGAACGTTAGTGTACTTCAAGTGGCGGTAGGTGTTCAGTAAGCTCACCTGCACACACATTAATATAATTAGAAATTATAAGTAAGAAAATAATATAACATGTGAATTAATTATAAGTTCATCTTACAAAAAAATCAGAGGTCACCAGGATGGTGTTTCTCGCTGAAACACCTACAGACACGCCCTCCCGAGCATTCAACCTACGCCTCAGATAGAAGAGATATAAATCCAAATACTACATGAAACACATTTCAAATAAAATTAGTAGTAATTAACTGATGGTTGTGTGTGCTGTAAATAACAATTAATATTACATACATCGGCCTCTAAATGCATAAACATGTTCTGTATGTTGTTGAATTGAAGAGCCTCCATAACATACCCGGTCTCAGGAATCCGTGCTTGTGCGTTCGATCCTTGTGCAAGAAAATTGAGATATCTCAATTGAAGATCTCGAGGAATGGGAGGTAACCCATCGGTTCTACGCTCTGCAGTGTACGGACTTTGTAAAACTGCGGCCTCCACACGAGTGCGAGTAGGTCTTGCAGACATCTGATCATACTACTGACCCGGATCATAAAGTTGAGGCGGATTTACCACTAAAAGAGGTGTGGCCTGTATAAGAAATATCTCCTCAACGTCACTATCCGACCTCTCAGTGCGCTCGAAAGCCGATGATCGCGGCATATCAAAATGGTCGTCGTACGCTGAAGAATGCCCGATCTCGTGCACGGAATGACGGGCTCCAGAATATGAACTGTGCTCTGGCTCTCTTGGAGGGGATGACACCGGTGGAGCTCTCGGAGGAGATGGTGCTCTCGGAGGAGATGGATCTCTCGGTGGCGATGGATCTCTCGGTGAAGATTGAACTGGAGCAGGAGATGGCCTACGATGTGGAGAATAGGCCGGACTATGTCGTGATCTAGAGCATCGAAATGAGTCTTTGAACTCGTTGAACCACTTCTTCAGAATCGGCAATAACTTCTTGTGTGATTTCTCAACCGCTCTTTCTGCGGCCGACTCTACAATCCGCTCCATCTGATCAGGAGTAATCGTGTACGATCCGTGACCGTCTCTATTCCCTCCAGAGCTACTACTAGAAGAGGAGGATGACAGCGGCCTAACCCGTTTCCCATCGTCTCGGCGCCTATGAGTTGAGGAAGAAGGCCCGCTTCGATCTGGACGAACATGTGGTGATGGGATCTCCCTCCGTGCACGTGTCACCGGTGGGTCAACGTGAACTACCTCTGCATTGTCTGTCTGATGTGTGCGTCTTGGCGGCTGAACCCCCTGTCTCAATGCATTATACGGCGGTACCCACAAGATATTCAACACCTCCCGCCGATCCATACTCAACAGTGACTAATAATACCATGATAACTACTCATCAACACTGGCAGTCATCTCAGTCACCTCACTCTGCAATAGAAAAGAAATTAGAATGTTAATTTTAATTCGTTTATTTAATAGTAAATTAATTCATATTCATAAATATTAAAATTTACCTCTTCCATATGAAACATACGGTATATGACGTCAATTGGAATCCTGAAAATGAACCTCCAACGACAACATCTGGGCTGAATCTCCACATCACGCAATCGCCCAAATGTCTGGCTCATCCATGGAAATACCTCGAGCATTCAGACGTACAGTGCCCATGACGGCCCGTACAGATTGTACTTCACATTATTCCAGTTTATGTTGTTCAAATAATGCCGCATCCAAAGAAAGGATATAGCCCCCCACGGGAATAGGCTGAACGCGGCTAGATTGTCTGCTAGCACCCACATCCATGAGTCGATCCTGACTGTCGCATCAGCCCCACGCAAAAATAAGGCAGCAAAGAGCACATGAGCCGCCTTAAGGTATAAATCACCGTCAGGATCTTCAACAGAGAGGTTCGTGAAAGTCTTTAGTACAGCTCCTCCTGTCGCGGAGGATCTGCCGCAAAACACATTATAAAGCTCGACCTGCCCTAAGTCATATGTAGGGCGTGTGTCGAAATCTGAATGGCCAAAGCGAATACCGCTAATCAAGCAGTATTCCTCTACACCGAAACGGTACCAACCTCCATTCACAACGAAGAATAAACCTTCGTCATCATCCTCGTCAGGCTCCACCATTCGCGCCACCAAATACGAAAGCGCTCTGGAACACTTTTGTCCCGGTCTCCAGTCAACAAAATGACCGAAACATCCATCCATAAACCGCTGCAATAGAGCCTCACCTCCTACATGTCTTAATGTCTTGGAAATTGTTTCTAAT
Organism: Leonotis leonurus; assembly: GCA_026898415.1. Lineage (NCBI taxonomy): Eukaryota > Viridiplantae > Streptophyta > Magnoliopsida > Lamiales > Lamiaceae > Leonotis > Leonotis leonurus. Next base: position 3,772,984 of record JAPKLX010000005.1, read on the forward strand.
ATCGATTCCTTATAGTACGTGCTTGCTACTATAGACGAGTCCACAAGCTCAGGTCTCAAATACGGGATCTATTATTAATTATTCATAAAATTAAATCAATCTATTACACTATTTAACAATTTAAATTAAATAATTAAATAATGATGAAATAAACAACTACTCAATTAATCATCACTTAATCAAATCTACACTTACAAAATTAGTTTGATATTGTTTTCTTGTTTACAAAAATTGTAGAACCTATAATTATAAATATAAATATTTTATATTAAATATTTTTATTTTTTTTTAAAAACCCGGACGCTATTTCGTAAAATCTGGACGTCATCTATTAAAACCCGGTCGGTTTGGGTCGTCCACACGAACCGTACGGGTTTTTGATTTTTCACCTTATTTTTACACTTTTTCACATAATTATCATATAAGTTTTATAATTTATATATTTTATTATATTTTTCACCATATAAGTTATAGTTATTCTTTTAATTTTTGAACACATCTAATTTGTTAAATCTTATAATTTTGCACACATCAATCTATTACACTATTTAACAATTTAAATTAAATAATTAAATAATGATGAAATAAACAAAATTTAATAAACAACTACTCAATTAATCATCACTTAATCAAATCTACACTTACAAAATTGGTTTGATATTGTTTTCTTGTTTACAAAAATTGTAGCACCTATAATTATAAATATAAATATTATATATTAAATGTTTTTATTTATTTTTTATAAACCCGGACGTCACCTATAAAAACCCGGTCGGTTTCGGTAGGGCACACGAACCGTCCGAGTTTTTTATTTTTCACCTTATTTTAACACTTTTTTTCATAATTATCATATAAGTATTATAATTTATATATTTTATTATGTTTTTCACCATATAAGTTATTATAACTATGCCCAATTTTATTCTTTTAATTTTAGCACACATCTAATTTGTTAAAGCTTATAATTTATTTATTTAACAATATTAATAATGAAATCAACACTAAACATGATAATTAAATAAACACGAATTAAATTAAATAAGTAAATAACTCTATTTACATAAATCACATACAAATAATAATTAACAAATTAATACATTAAATAACTCTATTTATCAAATATAAATAATAATTAACGATTTTAAAAAAAATACCTCTTGTGCCATTGTTTTCCATGTGAAATCAACAATAAAAATCGTAGTTCCATCGCTTCTCGAGGCCTAAATAATTAAATCAAATTCAATTGTTAAAATAATCAAAATGAAATTCAAGTTTTTCACAATAATAATTATCAATTTTGCAAACCTCGTTGAATTTGAACAACTTCTATCGTTCGAAAATCTCTCTCGCTTGAAAACCCGTGGAATTAAAAAATCTGAAGCACAATGAATTGAAAAAATTAGGGGAACAATGGATTGAAATATATCAAACATTAAGAATGAAATTAATCAAACAACAAGAATGCATACCTGGCGAAATTCAAGAAATAAATTAAAATTCAAGGCCACAACCCAGCGAAAGCTCTCTCTCTCTCTTCAATACCCGGCTCTCTTCAATTAAAATTAAAATTCACGGCCAAAACCCTGCCAATTTAAAGCATGACCCTCTTTCTCTTTCTTCCTAATAATTAGTGTAGGTTTGACTAACTTTTTTGTTTTAATGTATATATGGCCGACAAAGGTATGACAATACCCAAAAGTGGCTGACGCAAATCTGTTACTCACATGCCCAATACTTTTAGGGTTAGGTAGTAAGGTTAATTTGGTAATTTTGGGTATTTTACAAGGAAATTTTACAATGTGGGTATTTTTCCATTACATGTTACATAATATAGTATTTTCATAATTTTATTATAGTAATTTGTAATTATTTATATTTTTTAATTAAAAAATATATTATTTGGGGGATACCAATACCCTCCTCCTCTTCAAGTAATTCTTGTACCCACTCTGCACATGCATCGTATTTTATAAAAAAAATTAAAAATCATATAAAATAATTATATTTAAAAAATATATATTATATATAAAATTTATCGTGATGAGATCAGATTGGTGATATATAGCTAGGGTGAGAGTTTGGGATCAGAATTTGAGACTTTTTCGGTCCTGATTCGAGTTCCGAATTTTTCGGGATCGAAATGAAAATCGGGATTTAAATTTGAGAAACTTTCAGGTCGGGTACGTGTTTGTACGTTTATAATCGAAGTTGGTTGAACCCGTCACGATATATTTTACGTTATTTAAATATAATTTTTACATTAAATCTTCGTACTCGTTTAAAAAGTTAATCCCTGTACTCATTTGAAATACTATCAAAATAAATATTATAATCATAATTTAATTAAAAATATTAAAAGTTGAACTAATATGCACTATAAAAGTTTAAGGAAAGTGCAAATTGCACCAAAACAAATATTAAAGATGTTTTTGCTTTCACTTACAAAGTTAGGAGGGTTATATGCCCTTTTAAAATATAAATTGCTATTTAATTTAGTATTGTTTTGAAATAAAAAGTTCCCCTGGAAAATCCTCTCCTCCCCACTCGTAAACCCTGAGCTGCTCGGTCGCCGCCGCGCAACTACAAGATGACGGCAGCCGTCACCGGAAGTCTTAGCTACGAGGATTTCGTCAAGGTTCACGGTGTTCTTCTAGCGTCTTCGGGACTACCGCAGTCGCTGTACCGGAAGCTTTACCAGAAGCTCATGGCGGAGACTTTCGATGGAGGGAACTATTTTCAGGTGGAGCCTGTTGAAGGCGGCAGGCAGAGGAGGCTTCTCTTGACGTCGGAAGCTATCGGACAACATTCCGACGTCTTTCTGGTTGATCACGCCTGGACTTTCCGCCTTGCCGATGCTTATAAGCAGGTATGCGAGCTGAATTGCTATGAATTGGTGGAAATGTGCTGTAAATGCCTATAGAGCTGTTTTAAAGGCGGATTTCTGCTGCTATGCGACATGTTCGTTAATCTTATCTCGAGTTATTTTCTGATTCCCTGAGTTATGATGCTGCAGTTGCAGGAGGTTCCTGGATTGGTGGAAAGGATGGCGGCGTTAATGTGTGTTGATGTGGATTTGAATTGGGAGGTAGAGGACACTGATGATGAAGGTAACGCTAAAGTGAGTGCTGCAGTGATAGTTGAGAGAGAGTTTTGTAGAGTTAAAGAAGCAGGCACTAATTCTGTTAGGTGGTTGGAGCTCGAAGATCTTGAAATTGATGATGATATGCTAGTTTCCCTTGATTTGCCAAGTAAATTTCCTGTAAGTCTCCTCGCTGGCTGCTCTTTTTATGTACTTCTGAATGCATCGGATTATTCTTACTACTTCTGAATGCATCGGATTATTCTTACTTGTGTGTGTGTGTGTGTGCTTATCACAATGTTAGATGGTTCAACTAGTTGTGTAAGTTGCAGTTAAACATAATAGAGGGTATCCATTGGTTTTTTCTGTCACGTCTATACTCTCGGTTGATGTCTTGACTTTCTTGTTAACTGTACTGCATTAGCACTTGCTTGCACTAAGTCTCCGTGGCAACAAGCTCGAGAATCCCGAAATTTTGTTAGAAGTGGTGACCCAATTTAAATCTCTTAGAGCTCTGTGGGCGAATTATAATCCTGCACTGGAAACTGGGTAAGTATTCATGTTCTTGAAGAACTGGTTAGGATAAAGTTAGGTCTTATGTGCTTAAATTTTCTTAGGGGTTAGAGGCTTTTGAGAAAGCTGGTCCTTTCCTGGGTAAACTACATAGAAGATATACTAAGTTACCTTCTTTTTCAGTGTAAAAGACTTGGAAGCTCGTATTCTAGAAAGCTGCCCTAAGTTGGAGATTTATAATTCCCGGTTTACTCCTAAGTATGGCATGTGGGCCCTAGGATTCTGTGGAGGACTATACCAGAAAGACAATCCTGGTGGATCTGATGAGAGTAATCATCTATTGCAAGGTTTCGCATCTCTTGACCTTTCAAATAGGTGCATCCAAAATCTTTTCACTAAGGTAAAGAATTCTTCTTACACCAAGTAACTCTTCCAAATTTTAGCTTCCTACTACCTCAATGTTAAGCTACAAGTTCTTCCATTTCTTAACCTAACCTAATTATTAATTTGTGCTTTTGTTTGATCTAACATGTTGTTCAATTGGTTCTGGCTCTCTGTTCTTTAGGCTTTCTCTCCGAATGAAATGCCTATGCTGTTGCAGTTGAATCTTCGTGGAAATCCATTAGACGAGAACTCTTCCAGGGAACTACTAATATATCTTAGAGGATTCACCAATCTAACTGCTTTGGAGGTAACTTTGTTAAATAAAACCTGTTGTAATTTCTTTAAACTGCCCTTATGTTGATATAAGCATTACAATAGGTGGACATTCCCGGTCCTCTCGGAGAGAATGCTCTTGACATTATTGAAGCTCTCCCCAATCTCACCGAGTTGAATGGAACTAGTACTTCCAAGATCTTAGAATCTGAGAAGAGCATTGCTGATTCAAAGTTAGAACCTCGGCTTCCTGAGTTCAATGCTGAAGAATCTCTCACCGATCGTGTTATCAATGCTATGTGGTTGTACCTAATGACATATCGTCTAGCTGATGAAGAAAAGATTGATGAAACTTCGGTTTGGTATTCACTTGGTTCTTATTGTTCAAATCCTATATTGGGTTATCTATGAGGGTGTACTGAGATATCTCCATGTATGTATCAACATGTATATCCTTGCACCAAAATATTCTTTTAATATGTTAAGTCGATTGTGAAATTGCCAAATTTTGCTGAGATGCCAGTTAGTCCATTAGAAGAGAACTGTAGCCTTATAAATATAAATTCAATGTGGATACTTTGCTTCTAATGGGGAGACAGAACAGATAATGTAGTCTTCATTATTTAGGATATGAATTCATGTATATTTGATACTCATGGCGGAAACCTCATGGCGCTGGAACATAACAACTTGTTTTGGTGGTGTTATTCCTAATTAATTTCCGATGTGAAAACTACACTGTTCTCATCCTCAATTGGACAAGGAACATGTGCTGCAAAGTTCTTGGACAATAGAACAGCTATAATTTAAAAAAAAATTTGTTATCTTGTGGACAATAGTATGAATGAATATGGCCTTTTGTTGTTTATGAATGTTCAGATATCATATTCTCATTTATGTCAGATAATGCCTTATCATAACTTTTATTTGACGTTATCTCAGGTATGTGATGGATGAACTTGGTTCAGCATTGCGGCACAGCGATGAAGCCAATTTCAGAGTGTCTCCTTTCCTTTACATGCCTGATGGGAAATTGGAGTCAGCTGTGAGGTTATTTCTTTAAACCATTTTTTATTCCCCTTTCTTTGTTTACTTGTTTATGAATTGGTTGAGGACTAAATCATAAAGGACTTTGTGATCCTAATATGCGTCCTATATATATTTCATTAAAAAAGTTACTGATATCGAATGAAAATCCTCAGTTACTCGATTCTTTGGCCTACAAAAATTGTACAAAAAGGTGATGAATGCACTCGTGATTACCTGTTTGGCATCGGGGAGGAGCAGCAACGTTCTTCAAGGCTTACTGCCTGGTTCCATACCCCTCAAAATTATTTCATTAGAGTATGTTTTCTTTTGATGTTTTAATTTCTGGTTCATCCATGACTTCTGATGTTATTCAAATTTTATTATTGTTTCTCTAGGAGTATGAAAAATTTGTGGCATCATTGAACTCAAGAAGGATTTCTCCGGCAATAGCAAAGCCATTTGCAACCAAAAGTCTGCTTCATGGCAATAGAAGAGTATTGCAGGTTTACACTGATTTACCTCCAGTGGAGGAATTTCTGACACGTCCCGAATTTGCGATCAGTATGTACTGGAGCTCATAGCTTTTGCATCTTTCGATTCCTATATTAAGCTCATCAAAATATGATCTCCCTTGTGTTTTCTTACTTTAGGCAGCTTCAGTAAAATAATCTCTATTTGCTCCTTTTGGATGTGAAGAACTTTTCTGGTGCAATATTGACTTTCTCACTTCTGTTGCTTATTTTCTTTTCAATTGTTACTCCTCCCATAGCAAGTGAACCAAAGGATGCAGATATCATATGGACTGGCTTACAAATTGATGAAGAGTTGAAGAAGGCAGTTGGACTGAATGATCAACAATACACAAATCAATTTCCTTTCGAGGCTTGCCTTGTAATGAAACATCATCTGGCTGAAACTGTTCAGAAGGTTTTATATCCGTGAACTTCATGACTATATGAATTAATAATTTGCATAACTCAAATGTCTTCTTACTGACAAGAATGTTTCTGGACACATTCCCCACTTTTTATAGGCTCATGGTGCTCCTCAGTGGCTTCAGCCAACATATAATCTTGAAACACATCTTCCTCAACTTATAGGAGACTATTATACACGTAAAAGAGATGCAAATGACAACTTGTGGATCTTAAAACCATGGAACATGGCAAGAACTATTGATACAACTGTTACCCAAAATTTATCCGCTATTATTCGTCTCATGGAAACTGGCCCAAAAATTTGTCAGAAGTATATTGAACACCCTGCATTATTTAAAGGAAAAAAGTTTGATCTGCGTTACATTGTATTGGTGCGCAGTATCAACCCTTTGGAGATATTCCTTGCAGATGTGTTCTGGGTATGTTCATTCACTTTTTTGTTTAGGTGAAGCTATAATGGTGTTGAATATCAGTGCTTGTATGATTATAATATGTGTGCTTTTTATGTGTGTGTGTATATTTTGATAATATCTCTCTTTTCCCCAGGTTCGATTGGCAAATAACACTTACTCTTTGGAGAAGCACAGTTTTTTTGAATATGAGACTCATTTCACCGTTATGGTAATTATTTCTGCAATAAACTCCTGGGTTAAGTAGTGCCTCCACAATCTCTGAGCTCGTCTGACATGTATTTGATGTCATCACCTAGTTGGTTACTGATATTTTTATCCAAATAGAGTAGTACTTGCATCAAAGAAAATTATGTCCTCAACTTATGTTTGCGGCTGCTGTGATTTCAGAATTACAGGGGAAGATTGAATCACATGAACACTCCGGAGTTTGTTAAAGAATTTGAACATGAACATAATGGTACTGATTGCTTCTGATTCCATATGTTTCAGTTGTTATTATTTGCTAGTGGGTAGATAGTTGCCTTCATTAACATCTTACTCATGGTTGATGGTGCAGTTAAATGGTTGGATATACATCTAAGGGTTAAACAGATGCTCAGATCTGTTTTCGAGGCGGCTGCTGCAGTGCATCTGGAAATGCATAGTCCAACATCTAGAGCAATGTATGGGGTTGATGTCATGCTTGACTGTGACTATAAGCCTAAGCTACTGGAGGTGTGATAAATTCCTACTTCTTTTACTTCCGGATACATAAATATTATAGTACATATTAATTGAATGAAAAGAGAGAAATGAAATGATAGTTACTCTTCCATTTTGAGCTGTTAAAAGATTGTGCCAAAGCATAAGCGCCAATTTCAACGTGCCAAAAATCTCTCGAACTTATTTCTGGTCATGAAGGACCGAGCTTCATTTGAAAAAACAAGACATCCAGGTAAAAACATAAATAATGAAGCCCCGGGCCATCTTGATTTAACTAGACAGTCTAGACATTCTCCGCGATAATTCGTCTCCACTGACACTGCCGCTCATGTTAGCATCCCACCTGAAGTGATTGCATATATAGTCAAATTAACCATGCTTAATTATGTCTCTGGTATCTTCATAGGTAACATATAGCCCCGACTGTGCTCGTGCTTGCAAGTATGATACTGAAGCCATATTTGGAGACGGAGGCATTGTGAAAGGAAGCGACTTCTACAACTTTGTGTTTGGTTGTCTCTTTCTAAACGAGACCACTCATGTATCCCCATTGTAATTGTATTCTATTCGATATTTGATTGTGTGGTAGAAGTGGAAAAGGATGGTAGTCATTAGTATGGTTCTATTTGGCTTCCGTGTGTTTGTTTAACTATTGAGGATTCTGTGATGTTTGAACTGCGGTTGATTCTTTATGAGGATCTTGGATTCAATACATAATTTCCTTTTCCATTTTATTCCATTAATAACATCACTAAATAAGATAAATACGTATCCATATACATTTTAAGATGTTCGCTCTACTTGCACGTAAAATTATTGTACAAACCTTAAAACGAAAAAGAATGAAGAACTATAAATATTGAAATCTATGTAATATCTTTTGCTAGAGGAATCTAATACAATTAGAAAGTGACTATATATTTTCTTCACCTCTAATATTTTGTATAGTAGATAATAACACCCCAAATATATATTGAATGGGGGAAGGAAGCAAAAGTATAGACATATGTATTATTCTTATGATAGAAAATAAGTACTCCCTCCACCCTGCTAAATGCGGCGGGATTTGACACAAAGTTTAATAAAGTACTCTTTCGTTCCACTTATCTTGGTGCATTTTATTATTATAATACTCACTTGAATATAAAATGTGTCAAGATAAATGAGACAGAGAGAGTAAATTTTTGTATTTTAAAAAGTAGGAGTGAAATATTATAAATGTAAAATTTTTTTTTTTTGAGAAAGTGGCATCTTTTAATAGAACTATCTAATAAAAAAAAATGACCATATTTAGCAGGAGAGTAGTAAGGATCGAATCAAGACTTATTCATTTCACGCACTAAAATGAGTCGTATCAAGTTATAAAACTATTTTTATTATATTACTTTAAAAAATTCGAGTAATTATCTGGGCCTTGATACTTATTTGAATTGGGTTGGATAAGCGAGGAGGGTATAGGTAAAATATGCTGACCTAAGTAAGATGGGCTTAACCTAAATGTTAAATATAGCACTACTTCCATTTTTGCACCTGAGAAGAATAGAGCGTTAAATAGCTCCCTAGGGTTTTAGGGTTTCCATTAGAGTTGCAGAGGACGAAGAGCTGCGCGGCGACTCAATCAAGAATCCACGACCATGGTTCTCAAGTAACTTACTCGCTCACTCTATCTCTTTCACTTTGCCTCGTAGATTTTTACGTTGTCGGTGTTTAACTGCAAGCAACTAGATGCTCAGTGTCATTTTACTGTGAATCGCATTTTTCCACTGCGTTGTTGCTCTCCAATATATGGATTATCCATTTCGTATTCTGAAGTGTCGTAAATATAAATACGTCTCAGATTTTGATGTTCCAGGCTTGTTGGCTGCAGTTTGAAATGTGATATTTCCGATTAAATATTACACAAATGAAAATTCTGATGTTTTGTTAGTCTATTTTTTGGTGTCGGGGATAATTTGAGCGGTACCGTGAGCATGTTTGTCTAGTTTATCACTAATGATATATTTGGCATTTATGTTTAGGTGGATTTTGAACCATCTGAATTTTGCTAATTTATTTTTTGGAGATAATAATTTTGTTTATTTCTAGAGGTTATTTTAGGAGGCACTTACATGCTGGTATAGCCTTTTTTTTTCGTGCATTCAATTGTTTGAAATATCACAAATAATGTGGAAGTGAAGGTTGCTTGCCTGTGTTGGTATTCATATTTTCCTCTTTTTTGACTTGTTGTATGAGATTTATCATTCTTTCTACTGATTCACTTACCTCATATGCAATAGTCACAAGTTTTCTAACATCTGCTTCAATGATATTAAGTTATTTTGGGCCATTTCTCTTTTGTGACTAGTTACTATTGGCTTTGATTTATCAGGACAGAGCTTTGCCGTTTCAGTGGTGCCAAGATATATCCAGGAAGGGGTATCAGGTTTATCCGTTCAGACTCTCAGGTATGTTAAGGATGTTGTTGTGATGTAGCGGTACTTACCCTAGTAGTTTAAAAGCTTATGATGAACTTAGATTTTTTGCTTTTTAGTTGTGACATTTTCAATGACTTCATTGTTCTCAGCTTTTGTTCATCTTCTCTCAAGATGTTTTTTTGCTATTTATTTTAGTCTGTTTAACTGTTGTAGGTTTTCCTCTTTGTGAACTCAAAATGCAAGAGGTATTTCCACAACCGCCTGAGGCCTGCAAAACTTACTTGGACTGCTATGTACCGGAAACAACACAAGAAGGTAAAATACCATCATTGAGCCTTGTTTTTTTTTTTGGCCCTTTGCTGAATGGTTGTTTTGACAATTGTGTCCATAGGATGTTGCTGCTGAAGCTGTGAAGAAGAGGCGCAGAACAACAAAGAGGCCGTACTCAAGGTCCATTGTTGGTGCCACATTGGAAGTTATTCAGAAGAAGAGGAGCGAGAAGCAAGAGGTGCGTGATGCTGCCCGTGAAGCTGCCTTACGGTATGTACATTATAGTGTTGGAGCACTACAACTGTTGTAATTCCTTTTTGGTTACTTGAATGAGGTCTTGATCAATTGAAATTGTCATCTTAGTGAGATCAAGGAAAGAATCAAGAAAACGAAGGACGAGAAAAAGGCCAAGAAGGCAGAATCTGTGTCGAAGCAGAAGACTACAAGGAGTAATCTTCCCAAGGGGGCCATGCCTAAGGGACCTAAGATTGGAGGAGGTGGCGGCAAGCGTTAAATTTCTTATTTTGTGTTGTGGTTGGCTTACAAGGAAGGACAACATTTTGATCTATTGCATTACATTTTGTACTCATTTCGATTTTGACATAATTTTCCTTGTTTCGAGTATATTAGCAAGTAATGTTGTTGAGATTAATGCTTTTTTTAATAGAAGTATCTCGCGCAGCCTTGCACTTTCTCGACATTCTGTCAACAGAAGAATAATCGACAGTATAAAATCATCACGAGTACTGTAAAAGCATCAATCAAATGAATCAACTTTAACTTGGAACTTCACTCAGTAATTTTGTATGCATTTAAAGTTGTAGATGTGCTCTCTACTTTGTACATATATTTTACAACGAACATAAACTCTTAATAAAAAAATCAGAAACCAGCAGAGCATGTTGAGAACCATAAATCTTTGTCAAGTTCAGTAAGAACTTGTTACAACTCATGTTCATATGCATTTCTTTTGAGCAACTCCTAGTCAGTAAACTTGAGCTTTGGTCCATATACTGTCCTAGACAAGGAGAAAAGAATGTGGAAGTATAGATCGAAGTAAATGCACTGGTGTTACTGCAGTCTCGGATCAACTTGTTCTAGTGTAGGCTGAGTCTTGGATGAAATTTTCTTTTGCAATTCCAAGTTGGATATGTTAGCAGCCTCCAGTGCACGCTCCAGCTTTTGTTCATCCACAAAAAGTCAGAAAATCTTAAAAGAGACAGAGAGACGAGACATATGTACTCTCCAAAATCATAAAGAAGGTGCAGATACTACCTTAGCTGCTCTCGTACTCCACTCCCCAAGTATAGCTCTAAGCCTTTCGTTCTCCTCAACATACTGTAACATGATAGATTAACGCGTCAAAAATTATACAAGAATTTGGTAATGGATATTCTGAAGGACACTTTTGCTTTCATGCTAATCTCCAATAAAGGGTGTATAGTCCCTAGAAGCATGAAATCAGATTGATCTATACTAGCCAATATTACAATTTTAATGTCGTCTTTCCACTAGATGAGAAGTGGAAGGAGCAGATTTTCATAATAGAACCTAGTCGGTGAGGGTGATAATGTTGGCCAAGAAAAACAGTTTCAGAGCATTACGGCTGTTAGGTGGAACATGGAGTGGTATAGGCTGTTATTTTGTTGAGTGGAAAAAAAATATAGCATGTTTGATGTTTCCATCAGTTCCAACGTTAATGTATCTTCAAGACTTCTTTTGTCCTTCGTTTTTTTCTTCCCTCCAGATTTGGCTAATAGCGGTTATATAAATGGAAAAAGCTGGGGAAGGTATCTTACCTGATTGTTAGTATTGCGAACACGTTGAATCTCAGAGTCTCTCTCAGCTATCAGAGAGCGGGCAAGTCGAAGTTCAGACTGCATTTGGTTCATCTGCAACAAGGGAAATTCCTCAGAATGTATTGACAATCTGAAGTCTAGAATCCAAAAATGTTAAGATCCATAGTAAATAAGTAAATGCTGCTAAAGTATATATTCAACAATTGAGCCTCAAGATTGAAAAGGGGAGTAAATATAGGTTCCTAGAAACAAGCATCTGAATGTAGATATAGCTTTGAAGACTGTATTGTTTCAATGTAAAAAATTCATTCGTGAGCTAACCTTAGAAGTAAGCAAAATCTGTTATTTTGTGTTGAAATGGTGAATAGTTAAAAGAAACACATTTACTTAGACCTGCCATGAAGAAAAGGTGTTTTATTACCTCTGCCGAAACTGTCCGTAATTCTTGATCGCGAGTTGCCAACAAATGCGCAAGATCAACCTACAAGATCCAACAAATATATTACTCTTATTGTATAACTCAAGGAAGTGCTAAGCCTATTTGATCAAATGACACAGCATTAAGAAGCATACAAAATACGGAAACATGCAAGAGATTTTCATCCTAGATAATCTCCTATGTATATTCTCAATTTTGAAAAGTTAAAATATGTTGGAGTATGAACCGACGTAATCTTTGAAAAAACATCAGGTGAAACTTATAGTTGAGAGTCCTTTAGATACTAAGACTACTTTCGCAGAAAGCACCTCATGATTGAAAAACCAAACCTCTAGCCAGTCCTAAACTCACTTAGTTGCTACTATCTAAAGAAAATGTTCTCAATTATATTAAATTCAACAAATCAAAAACTTTAGCATTATAAATTGGGTTAATTGCACCAAAAATCACGAATTTTAATTGAACTTCCAAATAAAACATGAACATTCTAATTTACATTTCATATCATGAACTTTACATGTTTTTCAATTTTCACAAAATACAATTTTGTTAAATTATAGTACCACAACCACATGTTGAATTCTGCAAATTATATATTGTGTCATAACATGAAAACATAAGCTTGAGAAGCTCAATTATTATTTAAATTATTAAATTCAAGATCAAAATAGTAAATTTAAAGTGATAAAAGTTGCATTTTGTGTGAAAATTGGAAAACATGTAAAGTTCATGATTTAAAATGTAAATTAGAATGTTCGTGATTTTTAGAGAAATTAACACTTCTAAATTATGTTTTATAATACATCATGCAATAGATAGTGTGAAGCAGCATAAGAACTCTCTAATAATCAGGCCAGAAAGTATATAACATTCAACACACTTGCAAAACTACATCTACATATCAATGATTATGTTTACCTGAGGCGTGCTCCCATCATCTGTTCTCTCATATTTGCTCAAACATTCTTGCAGTCTAAGAATCTATAAAACATTAGGTCAGAAATCACAAAAACAAAGTTCCTAAATGAGTATATGCTAAGAACATGCAACCAGTTTCAAATTTCAAGCTCCAATCCAGATGAAATTAAGAAGTGACCAAGGGCCTTGTTGACTTGTATGAATTCTTATTTCATAACAAAAAGTAAAACCTACTTTACATCAGAGACATGAACGACTGTGCATAAAAATCGATTGTATATTCTACACTAGCAACATGAAAAATAAGAGCAGACTTTGTGGCATTAAAATATAATTTACCTCCTCACTTAGAAAGTGAAGGTTTTCTCTCTGATACTGCAGCAATGCCATCTGCTGATCAGATAGGCGCCCCCCATCATGGTACCTGTAACAAAATAAAACATCATAATGTATACATTGAAAATCACCATACTAAAGTTACTGATCATAATAACATTATATCTGCTACAACAGGAGATCTATTTTTTTATTCTAACTGATAGAAACTGAGTATAATCTTCTAATGCAATTCAATGATGGCCAAATTATGGAAAGACTATTCCCTACTGACAGCTGTCGCATCAGATCATGGTAACTTGAAGTGGGAGATACTCTAAAATCAGAATCAAGTTATTCTAAAACTATCATTATTTGACACATAATTAGGGTAAGTGTGATGCTCAGATAAGCTCCAGACCAACCTAGAATTTGGTGCTTGTTGAGCATGAGAAATTCAAAGAAGCTAGTGTTGAAATCTATCTACAGAATCCTTCCTTGAGGCTTTAACAAGTATTATACACGGAAAACACTATGTCAGGAAGTTGGAGAGAGCATTAATAACATTAGTCAAGAAATGAACAGGTTCTCTTAAAGCTACTGGAACCAATTGTGAAGGCTTGTCCAATTCGCACAAATTCTGAAAACTTATTACTAGAAAAATAAGTAAAGGGAAAAAAAGAATTATTCACAACTCTAATGTTAAAAGAAACTTAAGTATGCCAACAGACGAATTCAGTATATGCCGGTATCAGTTGAAAGTCTGAAAATATGTTAATTATCATTGTATTAATATTTTTGATAAGGTTGTGGATGGGGACAGGCTATACGAAAACGTACTTAGTTAACTGCTACTACATCAATGTGATACTCCAACAATAAATGTCTGTCTATCAGGTGCCAAAGATCAAGATAATTTATAGGTTTTAGCTAGATAAAAGAATTACTTAGATATAGATATCATGACTAATTTACTACCTCAAACCTTCTAAGGGACTTGATTCTTGCAGTGGAGAGTACAATGAGTTCAAAACATCAGGTTGGGAATCCAGCGAATTGTACTGGTGTACATAACCTGCAGTTGCAAGAATCCTCTTAGCAACAAGTTATCTCAATATAATGTTTTTATTTTCTCATAAGATCTTATTAAAATCCATAATAAAGAAATCAAAGCACAGGTTTTACTTTAGCATCAACTTTAAACTTAAAACGTATGTTGCATTCTGAATGATTTTATAAAAATTTATAGTATTGAGTTCATAAAATAATTTCGCACCAACTCACCTATGTAAATGCTCATGAAAAATCCCGCACATACTGCTTCAACCAGCATAATTATTCTACATAGATAAACTGGAAAACAATTAGGTTTTAACAATCAAGGGCCATCCTAGAGAATGATAAAACATCAAATTGGAATGATTAAAAATAAACTTTAAACATCAAATGGGGACTCCGTCACCTTGTAGTCATTCTTACAAGACAATATCGAACAAGGGAGCAAACAGAAATAGATTTTAACCTGAGTAGCATAGAAATTGAGAGAATATTTATATGGGGCTTCCAGGCCATTACAAGCAGCATTGCAGCAGTTCCTGCATAAAACTATCTTAGATCAGATAAACATAAGAGATGAAGATTTGATAGTTCTTTTCTTTCTTCTTAAAATATTTATTTATAGTGCCTCAAGAGTCAAATACACATAAAAACCTAGAACAGATTTAGTAATAGATTAGAAAGTAAAATTTATCAGTCGGATAACAAATGTATCAGCCACACAAGGATTGCACAAATTATTACCTTAATGACAGAACAAGCATAATATAAAATGTGTACCATATGCAATAGCAGCAAACGGAAGGCGGATTATATGCTTCAACTTTTGGCTGAAACCATAATAACCCTACAAAGTTAAGTGCATCTCATATTATCCAACAATATAATAACAAAAAAATAAACCTGTGAAAATATAACTACAGGGCATCCTGGCTAAAGACCAACACTGACCAAGCAATGTATTGAAGAGTCAAGTCAGAATTCAACAAGATTTTCAATTTTATTTCACTTTAATATTATCAATATCTGTGATAAGGATTCTCAAGTTAGTTTAAACATTAAAACCTGACTCAAATGAAAACAGAAGCTCTTAATTCCAACAGAACCTTTTGTCTACATCCGTGCATTCATCCCTGATTCATTGTTTCATATACTCCCCCCTTATTTCTGTGAAATACTTTTGTTTAGTCAATTGTATGTGTCAAAGTCTTCAACACTTATCAGCATCCCAAATAATGTAACTTCAGACTCTAGCCACCAACAACATAAATCACCCAGTGCACTAGTTTATGCATCCACAGCAATAGGCATTTTAAAAATAATCATTCTTAATGTAAGTTCAATGCATAAGACAGCCTACAATCAAATCCAATACTGTTGTGGTTCCCAACCCAACACTAAAGATTAAAATGAAGCTAGCCTTATTCTGGTGTCCTGGTTAGTTCACTGATACATATCTAAATGATCTTTCAAGTGTGGTGCTTTACAATTATATAAGTAATTCAACGCACATTTCAAATACAACTCTAAGCTATATATACACATATCTTGTTGAGCTGTGAGCATAATGACATCAATTCATCAAGAAAAGGATTGTTAGAGTATCTACCTTATATATCTAGGGTTTCGAGTAATATTATTATGTAGACCCACTAGTTAAGACTATATCTCTTATAACCATAGTTTCTCTTCCTATGATAATATATATATATGGGACTGTTCTAGTGTGTGTGTTGGCCTAGTGGTAGGAGATTAATAATGCCCAAGGCAATACGCCTCGGGTTTGAGTCCTCCTCCGTGGTGCGGCCTTGTAATTTAAATTCATGTAATAATCAATTTTTTTAATATATACAATCGACTGGTACTATTTTATTACTTTACATGGATAACTAACTACCTGTAGGCGTATCTTCTGGACTTGGTAAACCAAATATTGTTGAAAAATTCCTGTACAAATTGGCAAAGCTATGATTAATAAATACAACAGGTTCAACAAAGAATTCATTTCTAGATGCACCGGTCCACAAATCACAAGAAGATTTAATCATATCCTTTCATGCTAGATCCTACATAACATCTCAAATATGATAAAACCATTTATTAATAAATAAAAAGGCAATATATTATCAAAATAAAATAAAATAAACAGCGATAGATATCAGGTGATGTCCTACAAATACATCCAGGAAGGCCAAGAAAGTTCTGATTGCATCAAGTAGAGTACAATTTCAGAAAAGCTGTTTGATATAGCTACTAACCCAACTGCACGACCTCAGCACAATAGATAAACTACGTAGTCCTAGTCTAGAATATTAGAAACAAAATGAAATGGAAGAGCAGACACATATAACAGCGGTGAAGCTCCATGATCAGATAAGCAATGTAGAATCCTTTTGGAATTTAATATAATATAAAAGTTTCTATTATAAAATTTTATGTCCGTATCCAGTTAATGCCTGAATAAATTTAACCCCAAACTACATTGGTTTTACAAAGTACAACTGTACAATGATGGGAAAACTATGCTATGAAAACTTCACAATATTTGGTTAGGAAACATGCCATGCATACTTTAAAAGAGAAGTGATTAGACATTAGTGAATAACCTGTTGTGACCAAAAGAATGAAATCACAGCTACAGAGTAGCAAGATGATTAAATCGTCCAATGAATGAAGTATCCATGTAGCTCCCACAGCAAAAATTGCATAACCTGCCTAGAATGGAACGAAAATCAGATTTCCACCAACACGTGTGATGGTCTTAAGTTGAAGTAAGATAAAACTTGCCAGCAAAAGGCAATAAAAGAGACTTCCAAGTATTCTTGTTCGCTTCCGATGACCACATAAGGGGGCCTCTTGCAATATGTCAAGGAACCTGCACAACAGATAACATATAATAAGAAGAATGGAATACACAAAGAGGCCCAATGTGGAAAACTAAGGCAAATTCATTATGTTTCCACTAAGAAAGTCGCGGACTGGAAACTGAAAGAAAATAAATATATGGTTTCTTATGGCCATGCTCTCAAATCTCAAGCCAATAGTGGATAGTAGATCCCTTTTTCAAAGTTCACTCTAATGTGAGAATTCCTACACTAAAAAACATACTATTTTGAAGAAGCAATATGACAGTATGCAGAAGAACAAGACACATAAACATGAAGTTGGGATTTGTTTCGTCTTGGAATTAAATCTCAGGAGATTTAAATGCTCTACAATAATTGAATTAGGCTTCTTTTTTTGTTTTTTTTTTTGAAAAATTCCGAATTAGTTCCAAGCTATACTTTTCTCACTCCACCAAAATTAACAGTCCATAACGAAATATAAACTTATATACAGAAGCACACGCCGATCAATTGACACTAAAACAATTCTAGATAATTCCAGTTGCAAGTGAGGCAGAATTCATGACCTCCACTCCAGCAACTTCACCAAAACGAACGTCAAACCAGACGATAATTAATATAAAATAGAATGACGACAAAAAAAAAAAAAAAAAGAGAAACAGAATAAGATATAAAAATTCGGTGCGTCATTGATGGTGGTGAGAAGAAAAATTACAGTGTTTCTTCAGGGGATTCAGCAAAGGAAGAACCGTGTCTGTCCATCGACATTTGTGAAGAGAGAATGGTTAATTAAGGGGTTTTCTGGGCGGATTTGAAGCTAAATTCCTTTCCTAGTCTGATCTCACCACCGCCAACTGTTTTCTTCTCTGGCGGAAGGGAACTGTTAAATATTTATACCCCTTCTTCAAAAATCAAAACACACTGGTGATTTCACGATTTATAGTAAGAGAATTAAAGTGTGTTTGTTTTAATTTCATATATACTATGTAATGTAATTCGCATATGATATCTATCTCATTATCGTATAATTATAATATATTTTAAAAATAAAATCAGATATGAAAATTTTGAATTATACCTTTTGAAAAATATTTTTTTAAACTATATCATAAATTCAATTAGAACCATCTGTTTACTTACTTTAAATTAAAATATTTCAAACATGTAAGATTGGTAAGTTTAAAATCGAATATACAAGTTGAAATAAATATACTTAAAACTCAATCTATATTTTTTAATTATATTATATAAAATATCAAAAATTTCATAAATATTTAATTAAAATATTATATCTTACCATATTTTTAAAAAATAAAGTACGAAAAATAATTAATAATATATTTAATAAATAATAAAATAATTAAAATGGTAGTATTGCACATTTAAAATGCAAAATAACCTTTTAACATAACATATTTTTAAAAATAACTTTATTTTAAATTTTGGAAGGAAAATATTAATTATTAAAACTCTATTATAATATAATCGCAAAAGGTCAAAATTTAGTGTGTTGATATTTTCATTTGATATTCCTAAAAATATTGATATTTGTTGTCAATATTTCGAATATTGTTATCGCTGATGATGGTTGATGAATATAAAGTTGTTTCCTTTTTTTTCAAAGATTGAAAAATACAGCCAACTTAAATTTTGAATCTTGTTAACTTACAAATGAAATTTTAGGACATGTAATTGCCAAGAAATGTTAGGTTAATTGTTGATAATACATAATACTTACTTGCATTCACAATATCCACAATTTATTTTTTCTATATTGTGGTTTATGTATGATATCATACATATTATGTTCATTGTTCAATCTGACATCATAAATAAGCATCTTGGTTGAGTGTCAAATTCCACCTATATATAAAATAAATTGTAGATATATAGCGAGTACATATCAGATATTAATGGAGTAGAATATGCTACATATAACACATAAAATTAACCCTTTTCACAGAGGTCTTGAGGCAGGCATTACAAGAATATTCTCATGCAATTTTCACCTTTTAGACCTAACTATTGCAATATTATACATTATTTAGTAAATCCGTTCTTGCACAACATAACCATGTATTGTAAGGTAATCAAGGACCATCCCTGTATCTGAAACTGGACCGGAGGTTCTGCTTTAATTGTTCTTGGAGAGTAGTGGATTAAGCAACTACAGGGTATGATGCACACGTAGCAACACCTACAAACATTCAACACAAACACATTTTTTATCCAACAAAATTGTGATCAAAACCTCTATTGAAGAACAAACATTAGAACCTTTTAAAACTTACCACACATGTTCTTGCCCATCTCCATTTTGAAATAGCCATTGTCCCCCCAGTCAGCTCCCCATGAGTTCTTGATGAGCCAATATGGTACTCCATTTTCAACTCCGTAACCAACAGCAAGAACGGCATGGTTGACATCCTGCAAACGTTACAAGAAAAGGCGAGAGAATAGTCATTCTGGTGCTAGAATTTTCTTGGTTTTGCCAAAGTTCTTATAAAGTAAGAGTGGTTCGGGTAACTCACCATTGGATCATTGCCACAAGTAGTGCTAGTGTAAACACCACCATTGTATGCTTTGAATCCATCAACAACCTCAAAAGCCACACTTACTGGCCGAACAAATGCAACAGCGTGCTTCAGTTCATCTTCAGCACCCTGTGGTTTCGTATTAAGGGAAAAATATTAATATCTCTAGATATACCTATATGACTTTTCTATGACCTTATGTCTTAAAAAGAATAATGTGATGCATAAAACAATAGAGAAGGAAAGAAAATTGAGTACGAATTAAGGCTCTGATATTAAAAAAAAGAAAAAGTAAACCATCTTACCAGGGTGATATTAACAGAGTCAAGTACTGTGATGGCAGCATTTGCAGAAGAATACTTGCATTCTCCATCCTTTCCGGTATATGGATATGCAGATTCAGTCTCAAGCCCACCATTATATTTAATGTATTCGAAGGCTTGAGAGGGCAAACCACCATTGCAGCCAAAGTTGTTAAAAGCTCCAGCACAATCAACGAGCTGCTGCTCGGACAGAGAAATACTCTTTCCAAATGCTTGTGCATAAGCTGCCTCCAGTGCTCCGGTTGAGCTGTTAACATCACATATATTAACATCTGATGGACGCAGCTCATTCATCACAGAAAATTTCACCAAATACCAAATCAACTTACCTGAATGTCCAGCAAGATCCACAACTACCTTGGGCTTTCACTGGGCTAACAATTCCAGTTTCCCTCCAGTCTTTCTGCAATCCATTGCAACCAAGTCAAATACTAGTATTGCAACGAAATATAGCATGTTGGAGACGTCTTTAATTCTAGGATATTTATACAATACACTGTAAGTCGTCCACTATGTCATCCATCATATAAATATCTTCATCATGAATAAGCAACCAAAATGAACCTTTTTTTTTAACTTTAACCCCAAAGCCGAAGAGCCAAATTGAGCATAGAAACAAATATAAGTACCGTTGCTGGGAGGACAGCAGCAGTGAGCTTATGATTGCCCCTTCTTGTAGCAGAGCAATTTTGAGCAGCTCCCAGTCTATGCTTTTTGAACTCGTCCCATGTCAGATCAGAAAACTCTGTTTCAAATCAAAAGGACATTAAAGTTTTGATCAATCAAGAAATTACTACATGCATACAGCCTAATAGTAGAAGAAAGATTGACTTTTGCATCCCTTCTATGCTAAAAAAGAATACTATTACAATAGGTGCAAATGAATCTACTTAGCTATAAAGACTATGACAGCATCACATACAACGGTTACTCACATATTACTATCTATAATTTTACTTCTGTTTCAGAAATCCAAAGAAAAGAAGCAATAAATATAAACGAATATAATCAGTACAGAGGCACACAGAGATGACTTATTTCGGATTGCCTATAACTTCTCTTTTTAGGAACCTGTGTCAAATTTCGAACTTCAGTGAGCTTATACTCTTAATAAGGTTAGGGCACCCAGCATCTAACCAAATTAATTAGTCAACGCTACCAACAACCATCTAACTATAAATGGAAAAACAGCAAATTGCACCAAGCAATAATCAATAGCATAATCAACACAAATACTAACAGAATACTCCAAGTGTGAGAGTTTTAGGAATCCTGATTGATCTAAAAATGCAACCTATGAAAAGTCAACGCACTGTTTACTATAACTGGAGATGATCCTAGCTCGCACCATGTGAAAACGTAAGAAATCAGCAGCACTAAGCTAATCACGTATAGGAAAATTAAGAAGTACTGATTAATGAATAAGCAAGAGTAAAAGTTCAGCTCACCGTTAATTCCCATGGTATAGGACAGTCCTTTCTTGTTATGGGATCGGATCATCCTCAAATTCTCCGAGTAAACCTGGAACCTCTTCTGTATCTCCTCCGAGCTCTCGTAGCTCTTACGGTAGCTTTTTTCCACGATCAATGGAAAGAAACAATGTCACCGTGAGTAAAATAACAATAAAAAATAAATAAACAAAAAAGAAAAAGAAAAAGCAGAATCAAACCTATGAGCAAAGCGCGCGAAGGAGAAGGCGCGGCGCGAGTTGCCGACTGCTTTGATTATGGACGAGTGGAGGTCGTGGAAGCCGTCGACGACTTGCCTGATCGGATTATCGGTAGATGTGAACTCCGATCCGGCTCGAGCACCGGCGGAGCAGGCGATGAGAACCCCGAGGAGAAACAGGAGAAGGCGAGCCATGGAGAATTGTATTGCCGGCGAGGAGTGAAGCAGGACTGGAGTAGTAGACTGGAGAGGAAATGCGCTGAGGGTAGTTTTATCCTATGGCGTTGCCGGGAGTGGGACCCGCGGCCTATATTATTGAAGAGGGTGGGCCCCGCAGGGATGGGTTGGATGACAGCGATTGGGCTATGCTTACCCGCTTTCACCGTGGTGGATATTTTAGAAAATGAAAACAAGGGAAGGGATGACGTGGCAAAAGAGTCGCTATTGCGTCCCTGGGGAGTTCTCTTATTTAATGGAGTACTAATATCTCATTCTTTGTTTTTGTTTTTTACATCAAATTAAAAATTATTTAACAATTGTATTACATACAAATCACACTATATTAATTTTTATCTGAAAATAGATTATTATTGATAAAAATTTCTAAAAAGAACTACGAATCATTATTATCGAGATAGAGTAATATCTATGTGAATTTAAAACAATAATAATATTTTATTCGTCCATTAATTTGTTATTCTTTTAGTCATTTTAGATCATTTATGAATTTTTATCTTGATTTTTTTTTTTGTCATTTCGGAAAGTCAATAGAAATTCTTTACACTTAAATTTGTCATTTTAGAAAAAAATTATTACTATACTCAAACTACATTTTTCACACACTATCCCACAAATATCTAAACTACACTCATTATAGACTATTCAATACAAAGTCAAAATAATACATTAAAACTCGTGTCGAGTCAAAATATAAACATTTTTGGTGGATGAATAGAGTATTTTATTTTTAGTTTTGATAAGTAAATCTATCTATTTATATACACAATTCAATTAAATAAATCAAATTAAATATAAATTTCATTTAACAAAAATATATTTAAAGTTAAATTATTTATTTTTTAAAATAAGTTCTAAATAGTCTTGTCCAAAGATGCCGCTTGACCTAGGGCCACAAATAACATAAATACAAAAAAATAGCAGATTTTATTGTTGGGATATTTATGATGTTTTGATTTCGTTCCAAAATTTGATTTTTGTGTTGGGCAAGTTTGAACGACTAAGCTTGAAAAACCAACCCTGACAAATCATATCTGAAGTCTGCCCTGAAGTCAAACTTAAATACTCTGTCCTAAAGTACAGTCTGAAGCTTCTGTCCTCAAGTCAAACCTGAATAAAGTACAATATGAAACTTCTGTCCTTAACTCCAGTCTGAAGGTCCAACTTGAAGGTCTCAAGTCCAATTTGAAGGTCCAAACTGAAGCTTCACTAAAGTTATACCAAAAAGATGTTAGCCTGAAGGTCAATACTTAAGTTATAGAAAGGTGCAGATTGCAAAATTTCTCTAAAAGGACATATACCAAAAATAGAAAAAAAGACGACGACTTCAACGGGAAGAATTCAACGGTTAGATAAGATTCAAAATTCAAACGGCTACACTCAACGGCTAGTTCGAATCTACATCAACTATAAATAGAGAGCGTCACTCACTTGAAGAACCTACGGGAAGATTCAAGAACTACAAGAATTCAACTCAACTCAAGCTCAAAGCCTTATTCACTGAAACATTCATTTCTCACGTGTTTTTAAGTTAGAGTTGTTATATTTTCCCCGTGTATTCTAAGTCAAATTATTTTCATATCTAGAGCTTAGAAATCGATCAAGTTAAACTGAAAATTTGATTTTGATTAATTTTTAAAAAAACGAGTTTACCACCAAATTCCGCATTTCAAAATTTTTATTTACTCGTTTCTGGATGAACATTTATTATATCAAAACAACAACGTCACTTTACCCTACTTTTCCACTCTATTTTTGTCAATGCACGTCATTGTTTGGCCACAAATTTGTTGATGCCAATTTCAAAATTTTGTGCTTATAATTACTTTTTTAGATCCGGACTTTTATGAAAATAAATACTACTTAGTAACTAGTGAAATATAAAGGACTACTAATTATACTAATATAAAAGAAGTTTTTCTATATTTATCATTTTGGATGTACAAGCTAATTAATTGAAAAAATGACTTTTTCACAATAAGGACGAAACACATTAGACCTACGTTAAATCATTCAGTCCCAAACTTATATATATATATATATATATATATATCCAGTGAATTATTGATTTTATATATGTTAATGAAATTTATAAATCAGAGTTTTCTTGGACATAATTTCTTGGCCCTAGATTATATTTATTAGCCTATTTTGGGCACTCCATTTGTATTATATTAAGAAAATATGTTGGTTTGGAATAGGAAATGGAATGGGGATAATTGAAGCAATACGTTTGTTATAAAAAGTACTAATGTTTGAAACACTTGAGACGGTTCCAACTAACAAATAACATATTACAATAAACTTATTTGTATTTAACATTGATTTATTTGTCCTTTACTGCATTATAGAAAATAGTAGTAGTACATTTCTGTACTTGAACTAATTATGAAATTTAAGAAAATGCACTTGTTTAGATGGTTGCACTATAATTATATATCAATGGAGTTGCATAATACCTATGTATTAAGAGAAAATAGACCTTTCAATGGTACGGAGAAGAAATATTATTGTAGTGTTTCGATATTTTTATCATATAATATATAATATATTATATATGTACTAATTTATGTGCGATACAACATGATTTAGAAAGACGTAAATACCAATAACGTCGTTAGGTCACATTATGACATACTCCTGTCGTCTTGTTAAAGTTGATTTATTTTCTTTCTTGGTTCGTTCCGATACTAAAGTTAGACTTGTTTTCATTAATTATAAAAAATAATTCTTTGAAAGTTTTGGATCCTAACATCTTTTTATTTTTTACTAAGTGATCTATTTCATTTTTTACACATACCAAAAAAAAAGTAATTTATATATATGTATATGTATCTATATATATGATTAGTCTTTTGAAATATTATGCTGATAGATTTAATAAACAAAGGATAGAGTGGAAAAAAATATGTTTATTTTATTCTATATCTTAATAGAAACAAATTTTTTTTAGTGAAATACGACACTTATTAAAAAAGGAAAAAGTACATTATTTCTTAATTTACGTATCCAAAATAAACAAGCAAATTCTAACGAGACAGTAAAGTTAGTATATGTTAATATTTGTGATATTTATGTACCCATATTATATATGTATTGTAGAAAGACACGCAAAAAAAAAGGGAACTTTGAAAAATAATAGTAGTAGTAATAGCGAAAGAGGAGATTTCTTCTCAATGAAAGAGAGAGGATGAAGAAAAAGATAAAAGGACAAATGATGTGAATCATATAAATTAATATTAAAATTGTAAAACATACAAACAAAGATAAATAAAGAAAATTATCTACCACACAAAAGAGTGAAGTTTGTCATAATATATACCACTAAATCAGAAGACTACAACCAGTTACATACAATAATGTGAAAAGGGCTTAATAATTAAATTATACAAAGAAAATTGTTTGTCCCTTTTCTTGTTATTGAGAGGCAGAAACAGAGAATACTTTCATAAAAGAATTATGTTTCACTCCAGAATTATGCAGGATTTGTTATTTTCTCACTTAAATATTCCAAAATATTGAATTTGGCCGCTAGGACTTGGACCATGGAAAAAGAGATGCCCGAAGAGTCCAAAAAGAGGTATTGTTATTGGCTCGTAAATCCACTGCAAGAATAATTGATTGTGTTGATATTGCAAGTGGGTGTGATCGATGTGTGATGTTTGTCTGTGGTCATTGTGTCATATCTGAATGCGGTCTGATTGATTTATTTCTCATATATCTTAGCATTGCTCATGCCTCTTTATTAATAAAATTCTCTTTTCTTTAGTTTTATCTTGTTTGGCCGGATGATAGGTCTTGTGATTGTATATTGATGGCCGCAGTTATTGTGGACATTTCTTATGATTGTTTTAATAAAGTTTCTTTTTTAAAAAAAAAAATACTTGAAATATTAGTAATTCCAGTGAGTTGAGCATAAAAATTGTAATAAACAATTACTCACATATTTTCTAATTTATTTAAAATCTTAAATAACATCGTAATTGTGGACGTACGAGGTTTATCTTCGTAATATAATTTATTAAGTGTCATTTACGGCTTTCGATTGTCTAACTACACTGCATTATTATCTCTATCAATTTGCAAAAGATCTTCAAACCAAGAGTGTTGTGATTTCAATCATCTTTTTTCGCATCAAACTCTCAACTAACATCTATAAATTTATTGATCTTTATTGTATTTGGAATATTCAATTTCTAATTGATTTTTTTAAATTAATATTTTCCAGTACACCAAATTAATCTTTTCAAGACCAACAATATTATATCAAAAAAATAATATATAAAAAAAAGAATAGTAGGTGTGCCTGTTGATTTTATAGTCAATTATTCCTGAAATAGCTCATCCACACAATTACGCTAAATTTTAATTTAAATATTTATTCAAAGAAATGGTGATTTGGGTTTGATCATCATGGAGAAATTGTTTGTATTTGTTGGAGAACTTATATATCGGAATGCGATATCTTGTCCTGGCAATTCATGATTATTAATTAATTAATTAATTCTTCTTTAATTTTCTACACTTTTTTTGTTTTAATTTTTATTTTCACTGAACATTAAAATTAGGATGAAGAACGTTTCGACTAATCTAGCTATATACTTGATATCGTTTCACTGATATCATTTATCGGTTTGAAATCTTCTTATCTTTACCACTCACTGTTCGATTTAGTTAATCAATTATCTAATAAAATATTAATAATTATTATTATTAAAAAATTTCATAAATAAATTATTTTTCCAATTATACCGTTTATATAGGAAAATATAAAATGAAAGGAAATATCATGAAAACTAAAGACAAAAAACAGATGTAATCAATGACGTAGTGAGAATTTTGAATTCGGGGGTCAAAATTATTCTCTAATTACTACTAACTATTATGGAGTATAAAATAATGAAGCAATAATATCTCTTTCTGTGCATGTTTACTTGTTTGTTGTATTTTCATTTCATAAATAAAAATGTTGACATATTTGTAATTGTATCTTCCTCAGTTCCCTTTCTGTGATACTAACTTCCAAGAACCTGAAATTGGAAAGTGAGCAAATTAAAGAAGTTTAAAGTAGCAAGATTTTAGGTTGCATTGTCAGCTTTGTATATGAAGTTAGGAACATCACTTGTTGGATGAAATCATCTTGATTGATACTACAATGTATTTGCATTTTTTTTTTAAACAAAATACTTTTGATTGAGGGAATATAATATATAATAAGGATTAAATCAAGAGATAGATAGAATATTAGCATGTAAATTCTGGATGATTATTAATTTTTAAATATTTCTCAAACTATGACCAATTATTTTGCACCTCACATATTATTACCCTCAAATTTAGGGATGGCAATCGACCCGCGGATACCCGAAACCCGCGGGTATCTGCCCGATTATTCGCGGGTACGTTCGTGGTTTAAAACTAGTACTCGTTTAGTTCGCGGGTACGGAAATGGTTTGGCAATACCCGTACCCGCGAAACCCGTTTACCTGCGAAAATACCCGCGAAGCCTACCCACGAACCCGCGAAACCTACCCATCTAATAACTTATTTTATTATTTTATTTCTAAATTAGAATTAGGAAAAAACCCTAATTCTACAATCTACACACTCACGCTCACGCGGCGCACACACTCAAGACTCACACCTTGACACCACCAGCGACTAGCCCACCACCCGCGCGACGCCACCAGCGCCCACCACCCGCGCTGAACTTTATGGATTTAAATGTGGAATTGTGGATTTGAACTTTATGAATTATGGATTTGTTGTGATATGTTATGTATTTGTTGTGATATGTTTGATTTAAAGAATGGAAGCACTATTTTCATATTTTTTGATATATTTGGTTTCGCGGGTCACGGGTGGCGGGTCGCGGATCTCTTCATTTCGCGGGTAGTACGCGGGTGGCGAGTTCGCGGGTACCCGCGGGTTGCGGGTATGGTGGTGATCTCATACCCGTCGCGGGCGGGTCGCGGGCGCGGATTATTTTTGCGGGTACGGAAATGGTTTGGCCATATCCGCGCCCGCCCGACCCGATTGCCATCCCTACTCAAATTTGTGTGAATTGGGAAAACTAAGGTTAATTAATATCCGTTATTTGAAAACCCGGTAATGGGCCTAAACCAGGATTGGGTTTGGATGGGAATTAATATTAATAGCCCATAACTATCACATGAGATGACATCCGCCTTTCAATTTTCTATTTCTTTATTTTATCAAAAAAAAGAAGAACTAACATTCACTTCATTCATTTTGTGGAAATATATAAATCTTATATTTGTATTATATCTAAAATAACTAATCACTTCATTAATTACTATCAGATTGAAATATGACTATTTTGTTTAATTTATGAAGTTCCAATACATACATGAATAAATAAAACAGGATGAATTGTAATGCAAAACATGTCCACGATTTGGAATTAAAACGATCGGTCAGCTTTTTTAAGCATACACGTAATATAGTAGTAGTGGCAGTATATATAATATTATTGCATTACGTGTATAGTATAATATTTATATTAATATATAGTATAATATTTTTAATCGCTATACCATTTATTACCAACTGTAGGAACAAGTGTGGAAGCCAAGACAAACATGCATGCATGTGTTTCCTTAAATTTCTTTAAGCCAAACCTCCAATTTAATTTATTATTTGTTTTAGATTAAATAATTAGCTAATCTAAAAACTCTTTGCCAAATCAACCTCCGACTTTGAGAAAAATTAAGGTACATTGCAAATTACTCTTTTGTACACTTGTTCGATCTATGGAAACACACTCAAGATTTCGACTTCTATTAGTAATTGTTTTTTTTGATAGTGGGATAGTCAAAAGTCTATTAATATTATGTCAAGTTCCACTCACCACATTAATTGAACAAAGAAAAATAATAATACTAATAATGAAGGAAGCTTTTGATCAATGATAATAAATATTTGACCTCATAAGCATGTGGATATTTTATGAGGAATTACATAAGAATTAAGCAAAGCTACTCACCTTGCAAAACATGAGCGACCCAATTGTGGGATTGACTTCAAACTTTGTTAAGGTATACTCTTTTTATTCCATTAAAATGTGTTTGGTTAATTTCATCAAAAAATACTTAGAGTTTTTTTCAAACTAAATTAGTAATAGTGGGACAAAGACAGTACTATTGATTTATAACACCGATAAAAGAAACTCATAATGTTACATATGTACTTTCTCAAATAACACAATTAATACTCCTCCCATTAGGGGTGAGCATGGTTCAGTTCGGTTCGGTTTGATTTTTGATTTTTTACCAAATTTTGCTCACCCCTTTCTAAATTATAGTCCAATTTCTCAATGTGATCACAATATTAAAATTTATTTTTTAATTAAAATAACCTTATTTGAT
The DNA here is from genome assembly GCA_026898415.1 of Leonotis leonurus. Classification (NCBI taxonomy): domain Eukaryota; kingdom Viridiplantae; phylum Streptophyta; class Magnoliopsida; order Lamiales; family Lamiaceae; genus Leonotis; species Leonotis leonurus. The sequence continues at coordinate 3,802,522 of JAPKLX010000005.1, forward strand.
GTTTATAAAAAACAAATTCAAACTAATAAATAAGGATAAGATAGAACTATTGCATATAAATTATATTTTTTTATAATAGATTAAATGGATTTCTTAATAAGTGTGAAAAGTCAAATCGGATTAGTGAGACGGAACGGAAGGAGTATTAATTTGAAATTAAAGATCTTGAGTTGATCAAATTTAAATTAATAGGAGAACTTTAAATTCATTTGATAAGATTATTTGAGACATAAATGAAATATATATTAATTTGATAAGATTTGTAGGTTAGATATAATTGTAAGAATGGCCACATTTGGATCCAATATATATAATAAAGTTGGATAGGAGTGGCGTGCGTGTGTTGGCCTGGTGGTAGTGAGGTTAATGTCCAAGTTAGTCTAAAATCTCCGGTTCAACTCCTCCGATTCAAAAATAATACACCACTTTACTTCAATGTGTATGCGTTGGTTGCTCACTTCCAAGTTCAATTCGTCCCAACACATGCATTATAATGACGTTTAAATCTGACCAAGTTGAATATCAAAATTCAAAATTCAAAACTGAAGTTGTAACTTGTAACCTGGTACTGATATATATACTCAATGAGGCCAAGTTGTTTTCTGATTCATGTGGAAGATCCACGTAATTATTAATTAATTAATTAAGGTGTAAATGTTAGATTACTAGCTACATATGGTAATTAATTTAATCTTTTATGCAGCAGGGTTTTAGTTAGTTGTAACATGCATGAAGTTTCATATAAATATATAATACTCCAAAATTACTTCATATTTCACGCACCAAAATTTATATTTTTTTATAAATTAAAAGTTATATAATATATATATATATATATATAGAGAGAGAGAGAGATTATTTTCAAGAATTAATGATATTAATTAATAATTATAATTGATGGGTCATTCAGATGAAAATAAACTTTTACATGTGAACAAAAAAATCTTATTATAGATTTGTGTTGTTGAATAAAAAGGTGATGATTCTAAATCAAGGATTTTAACCTTGATCGTCGTCTTAGTGGATTGGTCTAAATGGTAGATAGTATTTAGTATTTACTAGACCAAAGCACTTTGGACTTTATCTTCATATATATATATATATATATTTTGCGACATACATATATATGTATTCATTCTTGATGTGTGCTTAAATTTCAGCTGCTTGTTAAATATTTGACCTGAGTAATTCATTCTGATTTTATTTTTGCTGGAATATTATGCGTTTTTACGTACCTTAGGTACACCAATTAGGTGTCATAAAATGATTATTTATCAATTTTGTCAAAAAAAAAAAAACATGTGCAATGTAATTAATCAGTCAAGTTTTATACCCCCATCAAGAGTTCAAGAAAAATGGATCCTTCACACTTTATTTAATTAATTTCACTCGATAATATATATTTTTATTTTAATTATTTTACCACATAAAGTTTGAGTTATATATAGTTTTCCGTACAGTAGTTAATATGAGTCAATTGGGCTATTTAATTTAACCAAAAAATAGGAATTTAATAAAACTTGGATGGATCAAATTAGTTCTTCATCCTTGAATTTGTTTAACCTAAGTGTAAGAAAGTTGGTATATGTAGGTATAAATGTATAATAAGTAATGGTATTTGGTTGTTGAACTCATCACCTCCTAATATTTCCTTAATAATTAATTAAAACTATCATTCTACAAACTTTTATATTCAAAAACAGCGGAAAGTGTATATTATATTTGCACTAAAAAACACGTAATATATAATTGTATTATATTTAATCCTATTAAACTCTTAAAACATATATTATATAATTAGATTAAATAAAAAAAAGGGTGATAATTTGGTGAAAGAAAATTCATAGAGAGGATAAGTAAAAGCCTAAAAGGGAATATTGCAGTCACTTCTCCAATGAAGGTGAATCGTGGTCTTTCGTAGTTCATACGATCGAGAGTTGAACCAATTTAAATAAACTGTTGAAATTCCAATTTTATATATACATTACCAGTTAATTTAGCACCACAATTAATTAATTCCTTTAAATACATTCAAAATTTGGTATTAAAAACTGTTGCGTGATTGGTTGGAATGGATACAAATGCATGCAGTCAATAAAAATATAACCATAAATTCCTCTAAATCTTTTCCTAAATGAGGAAATTTGAAACAGAGAGGTGGGGGGTTTGGTTAAGCTCCACTAAGAAAGAGAAGGTAAAGAGTAGTTGTGCTAATTCATAATTATCCCTTCATCATCATATATATCCTAATATTAATCTTGACCTTTATTATATATGCGATTGTTATTCAATTACTGCCCCAATATAGACTATACCGTCTCTTTACGCAGTAACAAATTTCAACATTGTTTTTCAAACTCAAACACATATAAATATGTTCCTACTTAACTTTTTTCTTATTCTTTTTAGGAATGAATATGTCCTTATTTTGAATTATCATTAGTTGGAAATGGAAGATTTTGGTGTGAAGAGAAGTTTCTAAGTATATAAAGGCTGAAACGAGACTGTACGTCTTTTTCTGGACTTTTGCAGCTAGTTGGAAGTACTACATCCGTCTCAATAAATATGACACAAAACTTTTGGGCACGATTATTAAGGAGAATCTATAAAGTAGTGTAAAAATGATAAATGTGGTAGGGTCCACAACTTTTTAAAGTAATTCCTTTTACTATTAGAAATGTGATAAGTTTTGTGGAACGTCCAAATAAGATAATTGTGACAAGTTTAGTAGGACAGAAAGATTACGATTATTGTTTATCCCACACACAAGTAATCTAAACAGAAATTAACTCCATAGATACACCCTAACACTAAAAAAAAAAATTATTTTAACAACGGAATTTTTCCGTTACTAAAACAAGAAATTCCGTTACTAAACGTTTTAGTAACGGATTTATAACGGATTTATCCGTAGTAATATCGATGGTTGCTAGAAAATTTAACAACGAAATTGTAACGGAATTTTCGTTTTTAGAATGGTTTCTTCTATTTTAGTAACGGAACTGTAACGGAAAATTCTGTTACTAAATTTTTAATAACGAATAATTCCGTCATTAATTCCGTTACTAAAATTTTACAAAAATTCCGTAACAATTCCGTTGTCGATCCGTTAAAATTTAGAAACGGAAAATTTTTCCGTCACTATTCCGTTGCTATATAATACATTTTTTGTAGTGTAAGTCGTATTGTATGAAATAATGCCAATATTCCATAATATATATTTTCAAGTTTATCCCAATTTAAAAAAATAAAAATGGTTTACATTAATATTAAATATTACATAGTCGCGTCATGAAAGATTTGAACCCGAAACCTATTGACTTGAACATTAACCTCACCTATCACTAGGGGTGAGCAGTGGGTCGAACCCAAACCGACCTGTTAGGGCCGAAGACTTGAATTCTTTTAAAAATATGGACCGACTCAAACTGAGAAAATCCTCTGGACCGACCCAGACCCAAGTTTCGGGTTCGGTCGGACCCAAAAAAAATTAATTAATTCATATTATATATATATTACTTTTTTTAATATTCACCAACAATTTGAAAACAAATTACATAATTAAACATATCTTAGTATTAAATATTTTAAATTCACAATAAAAATATAAACTAAAAATCAATTCATAACATAATAATTTATTAATTTCATAAATAAATATAAGTGTAAAAATATTTTTTATATTTTTTATTAAATATATATAAAAATATTTTATATGTATGAGTTGGTTCTGAGTCTAGCGGGTCTGAACGGGTTTAGACCCGAATCGACCCGCTACTTCACCGATCCTTAAAAATGACACAACCCAAATCGTTACCATAGATGAGTCGGTCCAAACCCGGGTCGAACCCACCGATCCGAATTAGTTTTACGAGTTAGGTTTGGACTTGCTCAACCCTATCTATCACTTCTAATACACATTTTAAGATTTTTCACAATTATCTCTCTTGGAGATATTTTCAGCATCTAGAGTGCCACGCTGGAATCTGAACTGAAAATATATTTATAATCTTTAAATTAATTGAATTCCTGGTAATAAGAAATTAAAGATTAAACTTTTTTGTTCATTAATTAATTGGTCTATTATAATTAATGTACAAATTTGAATAAATTTAAGCTTTGTATCTAAATTTGATTAATCGCTAATTTGAATAAAAAGCTATTAAGATATTACATATAGTTCCACGCAAAAAAGAAGAAGAAGAATTTATTACGTTTTTATTATGTTTGGATGAGGAGGCTCGATAATTTTAGTTTTGAGACATTAATATTTTACTACAAAATTACCCAATTGGCCACTAGTATGTTTAGTTTTGGGAACTTCCACAATACATGTTTGATTATTAATTAATTATATTGATTATATAATAAAGGATTTATTTATATTTAAATTACAAATTGGATAATATACATGACGATGGAACCCATTCTACTTGGGGTCTAGAAGTGGACCTATAAATTATAATACTGGTGTATATGACATTTCCTATTTTCTACCTACTACCAATACCAATTACTACTAACCTTGTATTCAAAAACTATGGATAGTTATGTGTTGTTCTATTCATGCATCATTATTGATCTGCATAATTCATGATGATTCCTTTGTACAGTTTTCAATCAAAAGTTCAACATAGAAAAAGGTCCGTATCCCAAGAACTTACTCCCTCCATTTCATCCCACTAAATTTCACATAATTTCTTTATTTGGACGTCCCACTAAATTTGATATATTCTTAAAATAGTAAAGATTGTCCTTTTAAAAAGGTGTGGACCATACCACATTTATCACTCTTACACTACTTTATACACTCACCTTAATAGTTGTGCTCAAAAGTTTTGTGTCATGCTTATTGGGACATATGGAGTATTAATTAATCAACATTTTAATTTCATGATGTTATTGAAATTTATTTAATATTGTGGACTAGATTATAATATATTGGATATATGAGTTTTAGTTAATTAATTGTTAGACTATTAATTAATAAAACATACTTAAGAATATGGTTATGGCAAGAACTTATAAGTTAAAAAAATAAGTTGGGGTGAAGTTACTTATTTTTGGAAGAACTTATAAGCTTCAAGAGCTTATTTTTGCAACTTATAAACTCTCAAATAGCTTAATTTGTCAAACACTTTAAGAAGCTTATAAACTCTTCAACAACTTATAAGCTCTTTTAAGAAGCTTATAAGCTTAGTCAAACACCCCCTTAAAATTTATGACCTAGATACACATATTTTAGAAGTCAGGCACACAAAAAACTCTAGTTTAGAACTGCTGTCAGTTCGTATAAGAGTGTTCGGAAGCGTGCAATCATTGATTTCTCTCTCTAACGCGTTTATATAGTCTCAACTACATAATCAATTATAAATCTAGATTTGTTCTTAACTGTATAATCCGCTGCGTGTTATTAAATGACGTCAAGAATTTCCAACAATTATATTATATATATCCATGAACCAACGAGATCCTTTAGTAATTCTAAAATCATTCATTATCATTTAAAAAATAAGGAATGTTGTCTAATACCAAATATACATGTAGTCATACTTATACTAATACATGTATCTATCTAATAATTAGTCTTAAGTTCGCATGTAGATATTAAATATATAATTTATTTTTACAAGACACTGAAACTTAATTAATCTTATCGTTTTGGAATTATAATTATAAGTATATACTTCCTCCGTTTTTTTATAAGTGTCATATTTCATTTATTTACGCATACCAATGAAGTATTACATTTACTTATATAACCTCATCAATTTATTATATTCACACTTTTATAAATGTATTCATACACTTTACTTTCATATTATAAAAATATTAAATAAGGGTAAAATGAGAAAAATGATACATTTTTTGTCTAGAATTTTGAAATGGGACACTTATTAAAAAACAAAAAATATATCAAAATAGGACACTTATAAAAAAACGGAGTGAGTATACTTTCTCCGGTTGTATAAATTCTATATTAATTAGATCCAGTGTATATGTGTGTGTGTGTGTGTTTTTCTCATAATTATATGATGCATGATATAAATAGACACAATTTATTGCCCTCATTATTCTTTGTTATTGCTAGAGTTGATATTAATTTAGCCTTTTAATGGTACGACAGAAATAAAAATAATTCCATATTCGAATTATCGTGAATTGTGATATATATTATGATTGAGTGGAATAAAATCAAAACAAAGTGTTGGCATAACATCCTACCTAATGCCATCATGTACCATACAATACCTGGCTGCCATGATAATGGTAGACATAATGATTAAAAGAAATAACATAGGAGTATACTCTATAATCTGCACAAACACACATAAATAAGTGATGTACTATGTTTATCTAGATCTAGCTAGGTTAATTATGAGATAAAAGATTGGTTTGTAGGTTTGCATTATTGTTTTGGCTCCTTTTTAATTATCAGATTAAGATAAAATAATGGAAGAAAGGTCAAAGGGTCTAGCACGCACTAAACCACACCTATAACCATTTATTATCATATATTTAAAACTGTTTTATTAGTGTATATTTCCCCAATTAATACAGGTTATATTATATGCATGTTGTATGTTGATACACTATAATTAAAGTTAACCTTTTCAATTTATGCATATAATTAGTTTACTAAAGCAGATATATAATAAGCTGATCATCCAGACATGTTTAATTACGACCACATTCACCGTAATTTTAAGTTTTCTTTTACACAAAAATTCTGATAGCAGAAACAATGGACAATTCCAAAATACGGCTCCTATGTAATTAAAAAATAGATAAAAATATTTAATTAAAAAATGAGATAAAAATAAAAAATAAATCGTACGTGTAAAAAAAATATCAAAAATAAGAAGTGGAACCCTACACCCAAAAACTCGCACTTCCTAATGCGGATTCCCTGCTCAATACCCTATTGTGGGCCCAAACTTCCCTTTTGGAGCATGATTTCTGAAATTCTTAACTCTCTAATGCAAGACTCGAGCTCAAGTTCTCTGATAGTAAATCTCGACCTGAACTGTTGCATTCGGGATGCTCTTAGAGTACAGTCGAGACAAAAGATTTAGTTACTTAATTCTGACTATTTAAGGTGACATCTTATCCAGCATTAAAATAATAAGAATAGAATAATTTGTGGCAGTATTTCATCAATTGTGGATGAACTGCATAAATATTAAGGGTATGTTTGGTATTCAAGATACGATGCTAATCTTAGGATGATATGTTTGGTATCCAAGATATAATGCTCATATCATTCTAAGATTAACATTGTATCTTAGATTCTAAAAATACTCTAAATATGAAGGATAGAAGATCCCGCGTGAAAGGTTAAAAAAGGAAAGAAACAAAAAAAGTCCACGTAAGGAAATGGGCGAGTAGGAATACTTTACATTAGAATATAAATAACATTCAAATAAAAAAGACGCAAATGCAATTACTAGGAAAAGAAAAATAAGAAAGAGAAAAGAGGTTTGGGCAAGTCAAGATAACAGCGGTTCTGGCAAGCATAACAAAGTCAAACCGGGGGCACCACGGTCATTTTCTATTCAACCAAATCTCTACGCGTACATACTTATCTAGCTGTACTGTACATATATATAATTATTAACTAATGCTTTATTTATGCATAATTAATTAGGTTTCTTGAGGAGCAAATGAGCAATACTAATTAATAAACACACATATTTTGTAAAAACGATTTATGCATTGATTAATTTGTAACTACGTCGTTATCAAATTAAGTAGTAAGTATGTTTTAAATGGTCTTATAAAGCAATTATTATCTATTTTTTCATAATTAATTATTTCTTCAAAATGGCACAATGTGAAAAGGGATTATATGTTTTTTGGTCTCGCTTTTTTAGTTTCGCATAATATTACTAATTATAACTAGAGTACCTATTAACATAGTGATTGACGTGACGTCAGTAAACTAGTAATATACACGTAATTAATATGTATTGGTAAAATGAAAACATATGTACAAGTAGAATTAAGGAGAAGAAGTCCGAATGGTAAAACTCTAGATATATAAATGTATTGTCAAATGGAATACGTATGTTAGGGCAGTAGGTAACATTTTACTAATTCGTGGAATATGTATAACTTTAAGTAAATTGAATCATTACAAATAAAATCTTATAAAAAGGAGAAGAGGAAACTCCTTGTCTCTCTTTGTATAGTTGAGGGAGCAGTTGGGGATTTGAATATTATCATCCCTCAATAATAATAATAATATCTCCATATATCTCTCCTCTCCCCATATATATATATATATTCCCATCAACAAACCAAAACCAGAAGCGCCCTCAAGAATTCACCAAAACAAATGGCAGTGAAGAGGAAGACGAAATGGCAAGACTACTTCCCGGGCTGCTTCAAGCCCGAAGCCCCGGCCCGGGCTACGAAGAAGAAGCCCGTTGCCAAGCAATCCTCCTTCCCTCGGATTTCGCTCTCCGATTTCAGCAGCAGCTCCACCATTCTCTCCGAGGATCTCTCCATCTCTCTCGCCGGCTCTAATCTGCATGTCTTCACGCTTCAAGAGCTCAAAGTCATCACGCAGCACTTCTCTTCTAGTAATTTCCTCGGCGAAGGCGGGTTCGGGCCGGTTCACAAGGGCTTCATTGATGACAAGCTCCGCCCCGGTTTAAAGGCCCAGCCCGTCGCCGTTAAGCTCCTTGATTTGGATGGCTCCCAAGGTCACCGGGAATGGCTGGTATATATATACATATATATGCATGAATATTTATTTTTTGCATTTTGATGTTATTATTATTACTCTTATGGTTTGACTTTCTATCTGATGCATGTGTGTGTTTTGGATTTTATTTACAGACAGAAGTGATTTTTCTTGGTCAATTAAGACATGGTCATCTGGTGAAGTTGATTGGGTATTGTTGCGAAGAAGAACACAGGCTTTTGGTGTACGAGTATATGCCCAGAGGCAGCCTTGAAAATCAGCTTTTCAGAAGTAAGTTTTGTTTTTATTTATTTAAAACTATAGCTTAATTAATGTTATTAATAGGCTTTAATATTAATTAGTGTATATTTACTAGCTTTAAATCAAATATGTTAGCTCGTGAGAAGATCTGACTCCAATGTAGAAAGGTTACTGGAAAAGTCAATTAAGATGGGATTTTTTGGAGCTGGACGTTGACATTTCATATATATAGGCTAATTAATTAACTTGTTAATTTAAACAAAATATATATGTTGAGATTATGTTCCCTATTTTTTTATTTATCTAAAAGTGTAATGTTGAACGGATCAATCTTTTCTTGGCAGGTGACAACTGCCAAAGAAATTGATTTAAAACAGTTGTTGCACTGTCTTTGTTGTTCTTTTTTTGTATATATAATTACAACACTTTGATCTAATTGGAGAGTTAAAGATATAGGTTGGTGAATCATTCCACAATTTATAAAATCATTATTTTTTTTTTCTTCTCTTACTTAATTAGAGAAGCTACCTTCCCAAGTACTGTGTTAATCGAATTCTTTAATAATATATGGCGTTTTGATATATCAACACACGAAACATGAATAAAGTAAGAAACTTTGGTTGTTGCAGGATTTTCAGTTTCACTTCCATGGTCAACAAGAATGAAGATTGCAGTAGGAGCAGCAAAAGGGCTTGCCTTCCTCCATGAAGCTGAAAAGCCAGTTATATACCGCGATTTTAAGGCATCCAACATTTTGCTAGACTCGGACTACACAGCTAAACTTTCGGATTTCGGGCTAGCCAAAGACGGACCAGAAGGAGACGACACGCACGTCTCCACGCGAGTCATGGGGACTCAAGGCTACGCCGCACCCGAGTACATCATGACAGGCCATCTGACAGCAGCGAGCGACGTGTACAGCTTTGGAGTCGTACTGCTTGAGCTACTCACGGGACGAAAATCGGTAGACAAAACCCGGCCTTCGAGAGAGCAAAACCTAGCGGAATGGGCTCGGCCGCTCCTCAAGAACCCTCGCAAGCTGAGCCGTGTGATGGATCCGAGGCTAGAGGGCCAGTACTCGGAGGCCGGGGCTCAGAAGGCGGCTGCACTCGCCTACCAATGCTTGAGCCATCGGCCTAAACTCCGGCCCACCATGCGCCAAGTGATCACAGTTTTGGAGCCATTGAAAGATGTCCAAGACATCCAAATGGGCACCTTCTTCTTTGCTGTCTCCACTGATAGCGATTCGCAGAAAGAGATCATGTCGAGCAGCAACGGATCAGAGAAACACAAGGAGACGACCAAGAGAGAGATGATGGGCCATGTTCACCACAAACACAGGGATACTAATAATAATAAGTCTCCTAAATCAACACTTTCTTTTGCAGAGATGAATTCGCCACTGCATCGCCGCATGAAGAGAGCTTAGCGTGATCAAGTGATTAATAACAACGTATGTCTGTCTGTAAATCAATTCATGCAGACTTATGTACATAATTCTTTTTTATTAGGCCAACTGTAATCATCATTTTGTGATCACTTTCTTTTATTTATTTATATTTCTTGTTTTGATTCATTCGAATTTTGTGATTCTGTTTCCCAAATGTAATGAGAAGGAAATTAAGAATGGTAATTTTTGGGATTTTGGCTTGTTAGCAAGAACTTGCATTACATATAATAGAATTGTGTAATAGAGTCAAATTCAAAGCCCACAATATATACAACATTAATACATTCTTTAATTATTTTGTTGGTGCATCTTCATATTATTCCCTCTGGATTTTAATTCAATCATTGAAGACTTTATAGGCATTAGGCAAGATGGGGCACCCATTTCAAATGCCCCTATTTGTTAATTGTGATTGTTTTGACTTTTCTGGGTCACAATCAGTGAAACCAAACAAAAAAGAATAATGCAGAAATAATAAAGAAATAGTTCTCTAGATGAAGCTGGTACTTATTATTGGGCTACCAAGAACTTGGTCTTGAGAATGGGTACAAAATAATGATTATATACTATATATTATAAGAGCATGGTATTGTGGACTATAGAAAGCTTTGTGTGTACGAATTAACTTCTTTGCTTCTTCTTCCTTTATTTTCTATGGGTTTGAATTTTCTAAAATTGACAGGAATAATTACTTAGCTAGGGAGGTTGGTGAAATACTGAAATGTAATGCCATTATCTAATTTCTGTACAGTTTATTAGATATAAATTGACATCTACATCTACGTTATAGACTAAATAGTGTTGTTTTATAAAACAAATTTTAATCAAATCAATTGAACTCCTAAAAATGATTAGTGCGAATGTGTTTACATCAGGTTTTAAGTAATTAAACATATGATGATACTACTATTTCAGAAGCACTGAAAATTTAGTAGAACATCTTACATCATACTACTATATAGTGTGTATAATATGTCGTTATTTAATTTGTTGTTCCTATTAACGGCTCTTAAAATCTAAAAAGATTATCATAGCACTAAAAATATATCTTGTTTCTACATATTCAATTTTTTTATTGATTGTGATTTTATATATGAAATCGGTTTTTATTCAAAATTAGTTTGATTTAGCATCTTCAAAATTTGATGCTTCGATAGGGACGATGTAATCAACACTGTAATTATAAAAGTACCCAAACGAAATCATTTGCCATTCAATTTATATATAATCACTGCAAAGATTTGTCAAGTAAGTCAACTGGTATTATTCCGAAGTTAAAAATTAAAACCAAATGAAATTTTGAAAATTTAAGATCATATTCTTTTTTCCGATCAAAACAATAATTTGGTGAATTTGTTGGTGTGAGTGAATTTTGAATTTGTTGATATGAATATTAATTTAGAACTAATTAAAATTAATATTATGAAATACATTTCAGTAAACGCACCGTTATGAGACATGGGCTTTGTATTAAAATATGGGCCTTATATGTGTTTTTATTTTAGCATTAGCATAGAAAGGGAGTTGGCCCATTTTAGTTTTAGGGATTATCAAATATTCTCTTTGTCTCGTTATTAATAATCTATTTTACTTAAAAACTCATACAATTTTAATTAAAGTATGCCAGAAATAGTATGTGAATAAGTAAGGTTTGGAATATGGATTTGTCCATTTTTACAAAGACAACATTATTTCTTGGTAATTCGTACATGCATTTAGTATTTAGTGGTTTATTCATTTTTCATTACAAATCCTTTTAACAGCTTTTGTGTGATGCAATTGATTTTAATCATTCTTCTTATATCAATCGACCATGCATGATGCACCAATCATATCATATTAACAAGAAAGAGTAAGTTGGATATACTTCCCATCAAGAATTTTCATGACTTGCAAAAATATAATCAACTTTATTTTATTAATAAAAAACTTCAATTTTTGCAGAAAATTGCAAAAAGTTGAAATCTTCGTTATTTGAGCAGTTTATACGAACAAAATTAGCAGAAATAATTGTTTGTTCTTTAAAAATTTTGTTTTTTTATGTCGGATTGTGGACGCGATACTTTCTACAATATTCAATGTAAATTGCGAACAAAATAAAATTGAATATAGTTTTACAAATGTCGTTAAATATTTCGATCCTAATGTGTATATTCGATCCCAATATCAACGTTACTAAAATAAATTTAATTTAATACAGATAATTATTGAATAAGTATACGGATGATATATTATACTCCTTTCGTCTTAATAAAAATGACCCAAAACTTTTTATTATTATAAAAATGTAATTATAAAGTAGTGTAATAGTAATAAAAATGGATGGTAGGGAAGAGATTATTTTTATTATTTTTATAATATATGTGGGACATTCAATTGTGTAGATATTTGAACAAAAGAAAACCCCCTTAGTCCCTTCTGTTGTATGAATTTCGAGAATTCGCCTATTTATTTATTTATCATAATAATAGTAATAATTCCTTCTAGTTTTTTCTTCTTTACCAAATTGTAACTGCAACCAAATCATTTCTCACACAAAATCAAAGCGCGCAAAGCAGCTGCCCTAGCTCAGGTACAGATGGCGACGCTCGACACCGATGTCAACATGATTCCTGCCGGAGAAGGCTCCTCCGGTGCCGGCCCTTCCAATACCACGCCGCAGCCCTCTAAGAAATCCAAGAAATTTGAGATTAAAAAGTGGAACGCCGTATCTCTCTGGGCTTGGGGTATTTGCTTCATCTCTACTCCTGTTTCAGGATGCCTATTATTGATTTATATTATTCTGAAATTTTGGTGTGTGATTGGTATCGATAACCCTAATTCTTATTGTTTCAGATATTGTGGTCGATAATTGTGCTATTTGCAGGAACCATATCATGGATCTATGTACGTTTCTTTTTTCTTTTTTTTCTGTTATACATTTTATTGGACTTGCTTAGACTCGATTCGTTTTGATTATCAATATTGATTTTATTATTAGGCATCGAGTGCCAGGCTAATCAAGCTAGTGCTACAAGCGAGGAATGCACGGTTGCTTGGGGTATGTTCCGAAACACTAGTCCTGATCTTTTATTTACTGTGCTCCTTAATTTTCATAGTTTGTTGTTTTGTACTACTTTTTTTTTTTTCTGGACAAATTTATAATTCAGTAGATGATTGTTTGATGATAAAGGTAGATAGTATTCGTAAATCTGTCATTCATGTAGTTTAATGCTTTAAGAAGAAAGCAACGAATAAATCATATCCTACATCTTTGGGTTATCTACCCCTTTGATATTATGAGAAGTACACATTTAGACTAAGTTGGATATTTCCTATCATTCCTTTTTTAAACAAGGCATTATGTCATAGGATCCTATTATGTATTCCCTAGGGTTTATAGTAATTATATGAATAGCGATTCCTGATGAACTGGAAGAATATCTATTTGTCATAGAAGTCACTGTGAAAGGAAAACTTCTGGATTGTAAACTAAGATTTTGGATTATGGTTTACCATAATGATGTTAATATTGGATATGATTGAACTTGTCATAATCCAACATCTGCCAGGTTCAGATAACTCTAGTCTACACCATATACACTACAATAAGGTTAATGGTAAACCTTAGTACATGACCAGTGAAATGAATAAAGTGCATATGACCATAAAGAAACTCGTCTCTAACTGCACTCCTGGCAATGAGTATCACGTTTCTCTTCTGCTTTAGATTTATCTCCGCTTGTCTATTCATTTATCTCTTGAATAAATTACTCCCCTTCCATGATCCATCTGAAATTAACTGTTGGTTTTGTTTTCAGACAAAATAATTTCGCAAAAGTTATGTTTAGCATTACAAACCACTAAACTAAATATGATAAATATTTCTAATGCTGCTGCTGTTTTTTATGTTGCCACGATGTCATTAGGTTTCCGGTTATGTCTGCAACTAATACTATCTTCTGCTTGCTATAGAGTACAGATAGAATGGCTTACTTTTCTAATTTCTACCTTGGGTGGTTCCAGCAACAGTTGGATTTGCAACCCTGATAGTGTCATCTAATGTTTTTGTAAATTTTGTATAGTATGAGTAAACATATGGGCCATTGTTCCTTACCTTTTGACTTGCTTATTTTTTGTACCATGATATATGTTGTCTCTTCTCAATTATTAGGAAAAGGTCAAAGTTATTGCTTCTTTTTTAATATTCAATTGGTCTCCTGTGCTCATCATCTTTACATTCAGTTGCTGCCTCTAATCATAAGAACTGTTATTAAAATTTGTTTAAGTTTTATTCTAACTTGGACTAAGCATGGGCTTTCCATGACTGAGACTGTTGAGCATGAGTTTTTCTGAATGAAAATTAATTGCATATGGCTTTTGTTGGAAACAAATCTGACTTGAGAAGAAAGCTTTTGGTCATTTAAAAATTGAGATTGGCAGTGCATTCACTACATGCCATCCAGATAACTACGTATCCTCTAGGATCACAATGCATCCACGTTACTTACTGTTCATACTTCTTTAACATTTTACAGGGGTTTGCAACCATGCCTTCCACTTCCACTGCATCAGTAGGTGGCTCAAGACTCGACAAGTTTGCCCTCTTGGTAAGTCGTTTCGCATACTGAACATGATTATGTCATTATTATGCCTTGATAGTATCTCACAGTCTGACAATATTATGCAGATAACAGCGAGTGGGAGTTTCAGAAGTATGGCCACTAGAAATTGTGGAGCAGACATTGGCTTCTTCCTTCACATTTGGTCGAGAAAAATTAGTGTTCCCATTGTTCCTTCTTGGGAGAAAATATTGAGTACTCAGAAGCCGTGAAATATCTGGTACCCATTTTCAAGTACATAATCCTTATGCGTACTTGGACATCCCTTTTCTTAAAAAATGGATTGTGATTAGGACATCTTTGCACTGGATTGTTGTGTGGATATGTTTCTTCTATTGCGGAACCCGTTTGGTTACTTTATCAGAACAGGGATTATCTACTATTGTTTTTTTATTGTATTACTAGGGGTGGCATTGGTCTGTCAGAACAATTTTCATGAACTGAAAACCAAATTGCGAAAAGTGAAAATATTAATCGAACTGACTGATGACAGAATAAAAACCAAATCGAAAACTGAGAATAAAAATTTAATCGAAAACTAACAGATCAAAATTGGTGGGTTTCGATTGATTTTTTTTCAATGAAAAATAATTGTTTTTTTTTTATATTTTTAAGTTATTAATATTTATAGGATTTATATTGGGGTAAATGCTAAAATACCCTACCCACTTAAAAATAAAAGATAAAAAATACTCACTTTTTACAATAGCATGATGAAATTGATCATGTGTTCATGTTATTCAAATTTAAAATAACTTGAATAATATGATCACATGATGAAATTCATCTTGTTATTGTAAAAATAACATGATCACGTGATGAAATTCATCATGTTATTGTAAAAAGTGGGTATTTTTTATCTTTTATTTTTAAGTGGGTATTTTTTATTTTTATTTTATAAAAGTGGGTAATTTTACCTATTACCCCATTTTTTATTATATTCCTAATATATATTATTAAAAAAAAAAAAATTAAAATATATTATATAATTATATACTTTTGTGTAAATATAATTATAATCATTTATAATATATATTATATAATATTTCTATTAATATATTTCAGTTTGTTTGCTTATCGACTGAATTAAATCATAGACTGAACTAAAAAGTGTATACTGACAATCGAATTCTATGCGTTTTAAAATTTATGAAGTGAATTGAAATCTTTCAAAATTTATTGAATAAGTGGATTTCTTGATTCGATTTGTTTCTTATATACCCTTTACTTAATTTAGATACCTAATTCTAGAACAACAAAAGTTGAAAGGAACCATTGTATTCTTATTGTGGATCTTGATATTGTTTGATTTATTATCGTTTTTATTGTTGAACTTTAATTGTAAATATAAATTTTCAAATTTACATTTAAATTTTGAATTTTGCAACTCTTTTATTTTTTTCTCATTTTTTTTCTCATAATCATAATGTTGGTTTTGACCCACTTGAAATAATCAGACCTACAAATTTAGAAATATACAAAGTAACAAAGAAATAAATTAAATTTTATAAAAAAATTGAAAATTTTGCAAAGTTCGATTTAAAACATTAGTTTGAAAGTTAATATATAACATATATAAGTTTAATTAAAGGTAATGCATTTTATTGAAATTAATTTATTTTACCTTGAACATTAACATTAATACGACTACACCAACACACAGGTACGCCAAACTATTTAATTTTAGTAAAGCAGAAAGGTCAAAATCATAGGGCTAGTTGGAGTGATCATATTTTGCAAATCCTCAACCTCAACTAAATTTTGGGATGATCGAATGCGAATTGTATGAGTTGGTACGGACTCAGCTAATATTATATTTCTATCAAATAGTACATTACATTTTTCAACTTTTTAACTCCAAGAATATATTTATTGCCCTCAAAAGAAAACTAAGTGTAAGATGTTGCGTATAAATACTGAATAAATTGCTCAGTATGAAAGCAAAAGGTAAAAAGAAAATTACAAAAACGAAGCTACACTGCTATGATTACATCTTAAAAGTGAAAAAAAAACGACGCCTGAGAGATTCGAACTCTCGCGGGGAAACCCAATGTACTTAGCAGGCACACGCCTTAACCACTCGGCCAAAGCGTCTTTCTTGCTAATTCTATCAGATATAAAAAATATTATTTAATATTTCATTGGGATATGTAATGTGATGGACTATTCTTTATACTACCTTTATCCTAATAAACTTAACACGATTTATTATTTTAATTCACTCAAATGAATATAAATTGTGTCATGTTTAATGGAATGGAGGGAGTATCAGCCTTATTTTAATTTGGCGGATGTGTTATAAAACATTAGAGAATTTTAAATTAGATGGAGACATACTAATGGCAAACTTGGCTTGTGTATTCAATACATTTTTATATTAAATGAGTAATGTGAAACTGCACAAGTACAGCTATGCATGCAATTATCAACATGCACATTATATATTTTGGTGTAAGAGAAGAGTGAGTTCATATTAATTTCAATTAACTTCAAATATGGGTATGTTAAAAGCCAAAAGATGAAGTGGAATGTGTTGATGGACCCTAATCTAACCCTAATCTAGTAGATAGAGTATTGGTTCAATAATTTATCAATTTCATATATTAAAACTAATTTATTATCAATTGAGGCTCCTCATATACATTATTGATGTTGTTCTCAAATCATCTTATTGGCCCAGATAATCATCACATTGACACCTTTTATTGGACAATCACCTCTATGGCCTCAGCTCTGGACAACATAATTTAGATAATCGTATATTTTCATAATTTAATAGGTATTTTAAATAACAAGCAAACACACTTTATTGTATTTGGATATACAAGATCAATCATGTCTTGTTAGTGGAGAAACATTGTAATGTTTATAAATACTGGTGCTCCTCACATCTTGTCAACTACTAATAATTATCGGTTGTGCCTCAAGATTTAATTTTTAGACAAGAATCAGCCTTTACTTTCTATTTTAATCAAATAAATTTGACGGATTAATTTATGGATTTTGACGAAAATATATCACTTGGTGAGTTTCCTTTTAAAAATTGGAGACTGCAGTGCAAGAATTTAATAGTTGGTGGCTTAATTCATCAAAATATAAAGTTTCTTTTGAGCATGCAACTTCATACTTTTCACATGTATTCGAGATCAATCTGAGTTAATTATGATTTGATTCTTTATATATCAAAATGATGTTTCTATACAAAGTGTGATTTTGTTGCTCTAATTGGTTTGGAATCAACTATATTGGACATGTAAATCCAGTAGGTTAATTTAAGCAACATATAGGAGTGAAAATGAATTCTTAAAAGATACTTACTCTATATAAGTTCACATAAGAAGAAAAAAAAACACAAGATACTAAAAAATTAAATGTGTATAATTATTTTGAGCAGATGAGCCCAAAAATGGCTTGACAACAACTTAAATAAATAAGCCAAACATCCAAACACAATTTGTAGCTTTATCATAAAATGAACCAAATTTTCGGCGGCCCAACACAACACAACAATAATAATAATAATAAAATTACATGTTATATTACACAACCACTAAATGAGTAAATGTGTATTCATCTCCATCACATGCAGAGGAAAACAACGAAACAATTATTTGCATTAAAGATGCAATTAAATTAAAATTAGTTGGCATCCAAAAAGCTAAAGTTGTAATATTTGGACAATCTTCCAACATTTTACAGATGTAATAGACTACTAGTAGTAGTATAACAATACTTTTAGCTTTGTGATGCTTCGTGGAATATATTTAGTAGTGTTTACTATTCAAGAGCTGGTTAATGGATTCATCACAGCTTTAATAGGGCTAAATTTTTGCAGCAATATATTTAGCTTTTTATGTAAAGATATTATTATATTAATTGAATATAGTAATAAAATTTGAGAGAAAAGGTGGAGTGAAATCGGCGAAAGGATTCAGTAGAGTATGTAGATTGGGATTGGGAAGAAACAAAAATAAATAATAATGCTGTACTAAATGACAAACTAGCATGCGTTTCAGATACATATTCCACCCCATCCCTAAATTAGCCTCTATTATATAATCAAATTTAATATTAGTCTATATAATATGCAGGTTAAGGGTGTGTTTTCATGATAAATACTGCATTATCAATTAATAATAAAAAATCCTAAATAGTCATGAACTATTGAGAACTATTGAGAACACACTAAAGTACATTTCAATCTTTGTGACTAAATTGAATTACAACACAATTATGAAATTAATATAGACATGCGTGTATTATGGCAGAAAAAACAAGCGTGATATGAAACTGCTGTTTGCTTGCTGCAATTCCGCCACCATATGCGCTTCCATACCTTCATTTTTTTAAAGTTTAAATTCAATTACCGTAAAAAATGATCACAATTATTTTATTTTATTTTTATATTAGATTATATTAACATTAAATTACATGACCGCGTCACGGATAACTCAAATTCGAGATCTTAGTATTGGGCATTAATCTCACTACAAACCCATCCTACGTCCTAACTATTTGAAGTAATTATTTTTCTAAAAACGGAAAAGCTTTACTTATAAAATATTAATTCTATATTTTTAAAAAAAAATACTAACTCTGTTTTATTTCATTAGTTCTAATTTAATTTTATTTTATTAGTTCTAATTTATATTAAATTAAGTGTATTAAAATAATTAAATGAGATTAATAAAGTGGTAAGGGGAGAGTGGATAGTAATTAAGCTTATTACTACTAGCATGCACGCACTATTTTCCAATCATTACTTACAACACCTCCTCATATTTTGTCGTTTCCTCACATTTTATGTTGGTAATAGCAACAAGGTTCACCTCAACCTTTAACAACATCTGTCGTCAAAATTTGACCAAATTATCACTTCCACCGCCCTTTTTAGTTTCGCTTTTACACGTTCTTATCTTAAAATCAAAATCAATTCAAGATTGATAGTCAATACTCCAAAATGATTTTTCTCCACATCAAATCTTCTACAATTAGAGTTTAACAATGACAAAGCTTCAACAGAAATAATTTCAAATCATAACTCGATCTCTCCAGATCTCACCAATTGCTACTTCAATTAGAGTAAGTTAAATTGTGATGCTTAGAGCATTCCTAATGGGGTTGCTCAAATAGTGGGTTCTGTGGCAGTTTCGTAAATAAATAGAATTTTTTTAGGTGGGGTTTGGGAGATTGTGTTGGTAGGTAGCAGTGAGAGTTTCTCGCTTTGGGTTTCCGGAGTCTCTACTTTAATAATTATAAAATGATTGAATTTGAGAAAAATGATATTAATTAAATTTATTAATTTAAATTTATAATATAAAATAAATAAATAAATAAATACGAAAATTATAATAAGAATTACAATAATTAAAACACAACATTCAATTTGAAATAGAAAGTACAATACATAAAATACAACATTAGAAATAAAAATTACAATAATTAAAATACAACATTAGAAATTAAAATTACAATAATTAAAAAACAACATTAGAAATTAAAATTACAATAATTAAAAAACAACTAAACTAAAAATCAAATCTACTCCTAATTTGAGCACACATAGTGTTGTGCATCTCGGGTTGCTCAGGCGTCATCCTCGACGTATCCTTCAACAAGATCTTGTAATAAGCAAGTCTTGTTGTGTCGTACGTGAATGTTGTAATTGCGTTGGAAGTTTATTTCAAAGTTTCCAACCCTTCCCTTTTCTTTTCGCTGCTTTCGTCCCCATCGGACGTTCTTCGGATTCGGGTTGGGCGTCGCCTCCTTGGGTTGAGTAGCTCGTGAACCCTTCCCCATATTATTTTTCCCCCTTTTGTTGGCAGGGAGATTGGAACAACGCATTGGATTTTTTGCGTGTTTCGCAAAATCTCCCAACAATGTCGATATTTGAACTCCGACCTTTTGGTTTGTTTATACTCCGCCAACGCCTTTTGGTATATGTTGAGGTCGGAGTTGCCGCTTGCCCATTGATCGCTGCACCGGTTGTAGATTGCGCAAAACTCACAAGTCGTAGTTTGAATACGTTGCCAATGACACTTCAATTGGCGGAGGGTGCGAGGCCTCGGCTGGTTGCGTTGCCGGTTGAAGGAGTCAGTGATGCGTTTTTAATAGGAGTCGGCCTTTTAGTTATTGCCGACTATGGGATCTTGGCTTGTGTCGAGCCAAATGCGGCAAAGTATGATGTTATCCTCTTCGGTGTAGGCAACATCCACTTTGGTTCGAGCGCCCACTTTGGAGAGAGAGACAGCAAGACTCTCGTCCGTAGAATCGTCGAATGAATCATTGAAGTTGATTCCGTCGAGTCCTCCGGCTCCCCCGGAGGAAGCGGTTGAGAATGTAGGAGATGGTTGGGAAGAGAATTGAGGTGAGTACAGAGGAAATGAAAATTGTTGGTCGGAATAAGTTTGGCCGAGATAAGAAGGAGTAGAGAAGAGAAGATGGTTGAATTGAGAGGGAGAGAAAGAAGAATTTTGGCTTTGATAATTCGGGTTGCCGGACGACGAATTGTCCGAACTTTGATTATCGGAGCTTCCGCCTTGACTTCGGTATAAAAATCTATTGAATTGCTCATCCATTTTTTTTTTGGCTAATTTGTAATAAAAATGGTTGAAGAAAGATGGTTGAAAGATTGAAGAATGGATGAAGATGTGTGAAAATGTGGGATTGAAATAATATATTTATAGATGAATTAAAGAATAGGGTGGGTTTCGGGAAACCCACGCCCACAGCCGCAAACCCATGCAGGTTGCTGGCGACCGCACCCGGGTTCAGGGGACAAAGCCCCGGTTCCGGCGCCCCGCAGCCACAGCAGGGGTTTCCCGGGGTTGCCCGCGCCCCTGCCCTTTGTGCTGTCCGGGTTTCCCGCATCTGCACCGCTGCGGATGCTCTTACTTTACCGGTAAAAGGTTACTTGTGGTGTTCAACCGATATAAATAAGCAGCTAAAGTCGTTGATGTATTTCCCAAATAATACCTTTTTCTGCCGTAAATGCCCTTTGCTTTTAATTTACGCATTAAATAATTCAGCCATCTTATTTTTTTCTTTTCCCATATTTTCACTCTTAACTGTAACATAATTTTGCAATTTGCATTTTGAAATTCCCTCCAAATAAGTTATAGTAATTAGCAATATCAAAATCAAAATGTATATGTTCTGTTTTTTTCTGTTCTGGAAGAGACTTACAAGTCTATTTCTACCGCCTCAATTTCTGACTTTATTATTTAAATGTTAGTATTATCTCTAAATTCCAATAAATATAAAGACAGTGCATTCGAAATAATATAATCAATGAAAGTTGTTATTCGCCAATCGCCACCCTAAACACCCCAAACATTTATCTTTGTGAGTCACTTAGTGTTTTCCATTATTGGTAACTAAACATTAAACTCGTGTTGAGTCACTTAAAATTATTACCAGTTTTTTAATTTTCTCAATTATCACAAAAGTATTGCGTGTACATATTCTATCTGTGTTTACCTTCTTGGGCAAAATATCGAATATATATTTACTTAATTCGTTTAATTAGAGTGTACAAAAACTTTAGTTTTGATTTAATTCATTTGAGAAAAGTTTAAATTAATTCGATGCAAGTAACTTCCATTAATTGTAGATGTAGTTGGGAGGCATTGATAAAATTTAAACTACAACCGTATACTTAATAAAACGAGTACTTAAAAGCCTACAAGATTGGTTAGTAATCAATTATCATTTAGATTTTGGTACTTTGTAGAATATATGTAGATGGCATTACTTCATCTTTTATGCTGGTTGTTGATGCTACTTACAGCTACAACTATACGACATGAGCAATTTTTATTTCTTCTTAAACTAATTTATTTATAAGACTGGATAAATATACCGAAAAAGTGGCAAACATATCATACCGAAAAAATAGAAATATTATTTTTTCGGTTTAGTAACATACTACGGTACTGAAAATTCGATACATATTGTACATTTGGTATATCGGTATGTACTAATATTTCGGTATATACTGAAAGTTTAGTATATCGATATTTATCAAATATTTATATCTTTTTATTTTTAATATAAAATTATAATAATTTATTTTATACTCCATCCGTCCACCAATATTCTTTACATTTTGATCCAACACGAGTTTTAATAAAATGGATTGACTTTAGTTGGTAAGAGTAAAGTGATGGTAGAGTGTAATGAGTGGAGAATAAGACCCATAAAAAGTTAGATGATGTGTAATATATTATGAATAATGAGACCCACGTTAAAGTTTAGTGAATGTAGTAGGGGTTGTTAAAAATAGAAGAAAAGTAAGAAGAAACATAGCAGGGAAATATTTAAATATAATTATAATATACAAGATGATATAATATTATTTAAAAAATATTACAAATATAATATATGTAAATTTTTTAATCTTTTAGTGATTAGGATAAAAATACTTACAAAAATAATAATTATATTATATTTTAAATAATAGTATTGCAAATTTAATTTATATTATATATAATATAAATAAATAATACTTCCTATAAAAATGATTTAATCCTCCGTTTAACCTAACTGCATCCACTAATTTATTTCCTCGCGAAGAAGGAAACCGCAATATTCCTATTTTGAGTCTGATGATAGTAATAAGTGGTGAATTCTTTAACATATTTATTTATGGGCACTTCAAAATTAGGTCATTTATCACCACTTTTTTCTATTTATAATTTTAATTTTTCACCGAAACTGTGCGGCTCATTTTCCCAACTCATATGAATCTGAACTACCAATTCAAAAACCCTATCCAATATTGGTGGTGCTTTAATGATAAAGTTGGCACTGCTTATTCACCACACTCATCCAATTTTATATTTTTGAGTTTAATACACAAATAATATTTTAAAAACACATTTTTATCTCTCCTACATTTATTTATTAGAAAGCCCATGACTCTCACTCCACTTGGAAATTGAAATAGTAAGGTTGAGATCATTAATAAATGTAAAAGATTTAGATAGAACAAATTACAGCATTTGGTTCCGATTTATTAGTATATAGACTAAAATAGTTCTCACCACCATATTTTAATTTGACACTGTTTTCTTAATTATACAGTATGTCCCTAGCTTGTTTTAGAATAAGTATTTTTTTATCATTAGTAAATACCAATTCATAGAAAATATTGGATTAATTGAGATCTGTAAATGGAAAATTGTGACATGACATGTCCCATCTGCCAAATTACATACGTCTCTTCCATTAAATTAGACCCATTTATATTAAAATAATACATTTATCTACTTTTTAAATGTGTCTAATTTAGTGGGACGGAGGGAGTAATAAATAGTTATTACTAGAAATACATAGGCAATATAGGCCATCAAATTCAAACCCCACTACCGCTGGTGGGCCTCAAAAGCAGCCTAAAACCACCAACAACCGAGTCTGAGTTGGCACTTGGCAGTGGCATACTCGTAATTAAATCTACGAAGATGTCTCATATCTGAGTTGCTTCCTTTTAAAATCCCAACACGCACAATTCTTCCACTTCTATACACTGACAGTCTTTCCCGACTGTCTCTCACGCTCTTTTCCTTTCTCTCCTTCTCCTCTCAAAAATAAGAATGGCGTCGCGCTTTGCATTCTGGGTTTGCGCAATAGCGCTACTCCAATCATGCCTGATGCCAATTCTCGCCAAGCAGGCCTACATTGTCCACATGAAACACCACCAGAAGCCGGTGGAATACGCCACCCACGGCGACTGGTACTCCGACCATTTGCAGAGCCTCACCTCCGCCGCCGCTGAGGACTCCATCCTCTATACCTACGACGCTGCCTACCATGGCTTCGCCGCCGCTCTCTCGCCGGAGGAGGCTGCGTCCCTCCGCCAGTCCGACTCCGTACTTGGAGTGTACGAGGACACCGTGTACAAGCTCCACACCACCCGCACCCCCGAGTTCCTCGGCCTCGAGGCGGTGGCCGGAAAGTGGGCCGGCCATACCCTCCAGGAGCTAAATCAGGCCTCTCAAGATGTCATTGTTGGTGTTCTCGACACCGGCGTATGGCCGGAATCGAAGTCGTTCAGAGACGCCGGAATGTCCGATGTACCTTCGCGGTGGCGCGGTGAGTGTGAGGCGGCGGCGAACTTCGATCCGAAGATCCACTGCAATAAGAAGCTAATCGGCGCGAGATTCTTCTCACGAGGATACAACATGGCTTACACTTCCGCTGCCGGCTCCGGTGCGAAGGAATCGCAGTCTCCCCGTGACGATGATGGTCATGGTACCCACACCTCCAGCACCGCCGCCGGATCCCCGGTAGGAAACGCCAGCCTCCTCGGATATGCCAGCGGCAATGCCCGTGGTATGGCACCGCACGCGAGAATCGCCTCTTACCGAGTTTGCTGGTCATCGGGCTGCCTCGGCTCCGATATACTCGCCGCCATGGATCGCGCCATTCTCGACGGCGTCGATGTGATGTCTCTCTCTCTTGGCGGTGGATCTGCGCTGTACCCGCGTGACACCATCGCCATCGGAGCTTTTGCGGCTATGGAGAGAGGTATTTTTGTTTCTTGCTCCGCAGGGAATAGTGGTCCGGAGAAGTATTCATTAGCTAATGTGGCGCCGTGGATAATGACCGTCGGAGCAGGTACAATCGATAGAGATTTCCCGGCCTACGTCGCCTTGGGCGACGGCAGGAAATTCACTGGCGTGTCGTTGTACAGTGGGGCGGGGATGGGTACTAAATTGGTTGAATTAGTGTATAATGAAGGTAACAACAGCTCAAGCAATTTGTGCATGGCCGGTTCGCTCAACGCGGCGGAGGTGCGCGGGAAAGTGGTGGTGTGCGACAGAGGGATCAGCGCGAGGGCGGAGAAGGGGGCGGTGGTGAAGGAAGCCGGCGGGTTGGGGATGATTCTGGCGAACACCGCCGCGAGCGGAGAGGAGCTGGTGGCGGACAGCCACCTTCTACCGGCTGTGGCGGTGGGGAAGAAGCTCGGCGACGTGATAAGGCAGTACGTGAAGACTGCGAAGAGGCCGACAGCGGCGCTGAGCTTCGGGGGGACGGTGGTGAATGTAAAGCCGTCGCCGGTGGTGGCGGCGTTCAGCTCGAGGGGACCGAACATGGTAACGCCGCAGATCTTGAAGCCCGACGTGATCGGGCCGGGCGTGAATATCTTGGCAGCGTGGTCCGAGGCGGTTGGGCCCACGGGCCTCGAGAAGGACACTCGCAAGACTCAATTCAACATCATGTCTGGTAAAATTCTCCTCTTTAACGGCTATTTTCATTTATTTAATTGTTGTTGCTATTGTTATTTTGACTGCCTCATTATTTTATGATTTGTTGTGTGTGAATTAGCCTCATAAATATCATGATCCTCACTTGCTTCGCCAACACAACATCCTCGTTAATGTTGCCAGCATGATATTATAAAATAAGTATTAAATAATTCACGCATAATCTATTTACTAATATTGACATATGGGAGGCGGCGGCACATAATTTATGATCTAGAATGTAATTAACTTGTGTATTTGTTTCATGTTAATTTGTTGCATAAATCATGAGAAGTGGCAGTAGTACAGTTTAACTTATTATAGTTGGCCATAATAGAATGGTAGAACCTCTCTAGAACTCTTGATGAATTGTTTATATTTGTGTTCTTAATGTTGAGAAAGTGTGTTTGGTTTCTTTAGTTTAAAGAAAAATCTCACACCACTCCTCTTTTAACCTAACTTCATGTCATTGAGACCTACCACAAAAAGAATCTAAATCAAAGAGCACTCTGAACTGTAAAATAAAAGTGTGAAAATGGTTGATCTTGAAAGTGACATTACTTAGTGCTTCAGGCAGCCATACCTTTTGTTCTATGATGCTCATTTTGGTGCCGTTCATTGAAATTATTTGTACTTACATTGACTTGTGCCTGTAACATAACAATTTGACAACAATGTTTTTAGGCACATCTATGTCCTGCCCACACATAAGCGGCTTAGCAGCACTGTTGAAGGCCGCGCACCCAGCATGGAGCCCGAGTGCTATCAAGTCGGCCTTGATGACGACGGCCTACATTCATGACAACTCAAACTCCCCTCTCCGCGATGCTGCAGACAACTCACTCTCCACACCGTGGGCCCATGGAGCAGGCCATGTCGACCCCTCGAAGGCGCTCTCACCAGGGCTTGTATATGATGCATCCCCGGACGACTACGTGGCATTCCTATGCTCGTTGAACTACACAGTCGAGATGGTACAGGTTGTCGTGAAGCGCCACAATGTGACGTGCACAAGGAAATTTCGTGATCCGGGACAGCTCAACTACCCTTCATTCTCTGTGGTTTTCATTAAGTCGAGGGTTGTGCGGTATTCACGAGAGTTGACCAATGTGGACGTGGCAGGGTCTGTGTACAAGGTATCGGTGGAGGCGCCCCCGAATGTGGTGGCCACGGTGAAGCCTGCGAGCCTTGTTTTCAAGAATGTGGGCGATAAGCAACGGTACACGGTCACCTTCGTGTCACAGGAAGAGGGGAGCCCGGTGAGGAATGCGTTCGGATCAATTACATGGAAGAACGAGCAACATCAAGTGAGGAGCCCTGTATCGTACTTGTGGACGAAGGTTCGTCGATGATTTTCAACAACTAGGGACCTGTGTGGGTCGTATCATCCTTTAGTATTGTTAGGAAACATGTGTGATCGAAAATAGAAAAGTAGAAGGAAAAAGAGAGGGGATGATGATGATGATACGGCGTTCAGATGCTAATTTTCTGTCTGAATGTATGCAGAAGCTAAGCTGCCTACTGGTTTGTTTTATGGAATTTTAATTATATTTTAATATATAAATCATATTTAAAAATCTCAACTTTGTTTGGTTGCTGGAATATTGGAGGAATGAAGTTAGTTGATTATGAATTTGGTGGAATTGAAGTCCAGTTATCGTTTCTTTACGAAACAGCTGAAACTTTGTGTTACGTGTGGTGTGTATCGAATCAAACTGGAGTATAATTTAATTCAAAATATAATTGATGAAAATTTAGGACAAATAACCATTTAAACTTTGTGCTGCACTGCTATGACTAAGATTTTTCTCTTTTGAAAAACTATGACTAAGATTTTTCAATAATATAAATTATTAATGTATATATATAGGGACTAGAGTTGTAAGTTAATCCTAATTTGTGTTTAATTTTAATTAATAAAAAATATAAATGTAAAAAACGCTTTTCATATGAACCTTTTAAATAGAACTTTCGGTCTTAAATAAGAACTAAAATTTATACATATTATCTATTATTTTAATACATTACATATAATATTTTAATACATAACATCATAATTTCAATGCATAAATTTAATGTACGATTAATTTGAACCATAGATTATACAAAAAATAAATCAAAACAATTTAAGTATTGAGGTAGACGGTTAGATGTATATATATTTTTAAGTAATTGAATAGAATAGAATTTTTAATTAAGGTTAATAGTGTAATTGTCCATGTAATTGTAATTAGGGCTGCAAACGAGCCGAGCTGAGCCGAGTAGTGGTCTGTTTGGGTTCGGCTCGTTTAATATTTTACATGTTCGGGCTCGGGTTTGAGTTCGACTCGAACTTTAAATTCGTGCTCAAGCTCGGCTCGAGATAAAATATTTGAGCTCGAGTTCGGCTCGGACTTGAGCTTGAATTTGGCTTGTGAAAAGCTCGAGTTCGAGCTAGTTCCAAAATACATGATTTAAACATATATTCTTTTAACATTTCAAATGAACATAAACTAAAATGAAAATATAAGCTCGATTAGAGGTTTGATTAAGAGTTCGCGAACTTGTTCGCGAACAGACTCGATTAATATACGAGCCGAACATGTTCGCGAGCAAAACGAGTCGAATACCATACTGCTCGAGTTCGGCTAGTTAATTTAGTCGAGCTCGATTTCGGACTCGAGTTCGGCTCGTTTGTTAACGAGTTCGAGCTCGAACGAGCTTTTACCGAATCGAGCAACGAGTAAGTCCCGAGTAGCTCGGCTCGTTTGCAGCCCTAGTTGTAATTGTCGGTAGGGGTGTAATCGAACCGACCTGAACTGAATACTATCAGACTCGAATTCGGCTCATTTAAAAATTCGAAGGCTCGAACTCGGTTCGAGTTCTGAAAATCAAGCTCGAGTTCGGTTCGATAAATAAAAATCGAGCTCGAGTTCGGTTCGTAAATTATTCGATTTAATAGGAAATTAAAACTCGAGCTCGCTCGAACTCGACTCGAGTTCGTTAAATATTCGAGTTCGAGTTCGTTTATTAAATTATTTTGTTAAAATTATATATTTTTATATTATTTTGATAAATTCGTGAGTTAGTTCGTATATAAAGTTCGCGAACTATTTTAAGTTCGACTCATTTTTAAAGTTCATGAACAAGCTCGTTAACAAAGTTCGTGAACTATTCGAAGCTCGGCTCGTTAAATTATATTTGAATATGTTCGCGAACTTTTTGCGCAGCAAGCAATGATAGTCCTTCGGGCAGCGATTGTGCTATCTGGTCTGGCTGAAGCAGATCGGGGATGACCAAGCTTGAACTCTATCCAAACTCTTCTTGCTTTCTTGCTCTTGCCTTACCTATTCAATTCAATCCAGTTAGTCTTCTCCTTTACCGGGAGGGGTTTGGATTCTTAGTGAACCAGGAAGGAAAAGGAAAGGTCACATCTCTTCGGAAAATGGCAGCAAGCTCCTTACAACCCAAGTAGCTGTGGCCCATGATCCAAAGGACCCGCAACCAGTCTGCTATCCTTACCTTCCAACCAACCCCTTCGATTCCGCTTCTGCAGCAGTATATAATCTCGGTCCCTTACCTTGTACAGCTCAATTTGTTTTCCAGTGATGGCAAGAATCCGCGAAATACTGCTTTTTCTTCTTCTTGTCTTGTTTCTGAATGAATGGCGGGGGGTAATCGGCGTACTCCGATCAGTGGGACGTTCAGTCCTTTTCCTTGTATCAAATAGACAACTAATTGAGGACCTAAGCGAAGCCCACTATTCCATCAGCCTAATCTTCAAAAAGAAAAGATTCATTTCTTTAGTTAGATAGTTCAGAGTGGATTTCTTTGCTCTCGCACGCTTGAAGAATTCTCGTATTTCTCGGACTTGACTCATAACAAAATATCTTTAGACTCGAGTTAGGCTCGAAAAATTATTCGAGCTTGGTTTGAGGCTCGAGTTCAGTTCGTTTAGTAAATGAATGAATTTGAAACGAACTTTTATCGAGTCGAGCTACGAATAGTTCGTGAATAGTTTGGTTCGCTTACACCCCTAAATGTCGGCACATAATTCATTAGATTTGTATATATTCATTATGGAAAGTATTGTGAAATTGATATTAATTTTTTTAGTGAAACATGCATTACATTAAATTTGTTATTATATATAATATTTATTTATGGGTGTTATGGGTAAAATGCCCACTTTTGTAACAAAAAATGAAAAATACTCACTTTATAAAAAAATATATGAAAAGTGTTCATTTTGATCGTAAATTACCTAAAATACCCATAATTAAAATTAGATTTGCATCTTACTTTGGAATGTAGTATTAATTAATTAATTTCTTATTTTTTGCAATTAAAAAAATACTTGGTATATGTTTAAAATTATACACATCCAATTTAATTAAACAAAAATTATACACACCCAACACCACACATACATATTATTAAATAAAAAATTTAGGAATATACAAAAAAATAAAAATCCTGTCTGTTAAAACAAAACCCGGTCGTGCTTAACAGGACGACCGAGTTTTGTTTAAATACGACCGGATTTTATTTTAACTAACCGGGTTTTTGTTTTTGTGTATATTCCTATTTTTTTATTTAAATAATAAGTTAAAATTATGTACTGATTAAATCAAATTCGATTAAATCAAATATTAAATATAAAATTCAAATATATATATATATATATATATATATAAGATATAGATCATATACAAAAGGTTTTTAAAGTAGGAAATAGGATATAATCTGGGCCATTAATCAATCTAATCTAACGGTTTGTATTAATTGTATTTTTTAATTATGTTTATTATTGATTCTCGGTTAGTTTGAGTTAGTAGAAGGACAATTAAGTAATTTTATGGTATGAGGGAGAGTTGGACGTGTTATATTTCAAGCAAACTATGAGAGATTTAAGGAAGTAACTGATGCAATTAATATGGTGGTTATTTACTTTCCGTAATTACTACATTATAGATTTATTCTATGATTCATAATGGATCAATTACGAATTGATAGTCATACATCAATTTCGTGGTAAAGTTGAAGAATATGGCAGAAGAACAGATTGAAGGTTCGTTTCTTTGTGTTGATCGAGTAGGAGGTTTGCGCATTGGGTTATTGTATGAAGTAATATGCATTATCAGTAGAATCTTATGCATCGTTGTTCTTGTTTTATGCATGGTTTAGGGTTCATTAAATTATGCGTTTTTTTGTATGTAAATCATAACTGTTGATTGACGTTTTAGTGTGTATAGTAAATTGCACAATTTATTATTCGAGTTTTTTCGATATTAAATTGATCATAATGTTTGACTGATAGATTATATGAGTCAATGATGATGACATTATATGTAAGTGATTCACGTGAATTAAGAGTAGTATTAATTGTATTTACAAAGTTAATGCATAGTAAAATATACCAAAAAGCATAAATATATTTAGCAATATGCATTAGTAATACAATAAGTCAATTGATCATAATATGTATGTACTTGAGTTACATATATATATATAAGTGCATCGTCATGTAATACAATATGCGTTGTTAACATATTTTATAAATAATAGGTGTTGTCTATTAGGTTTGTATGTGTTCTTATATCTGTTTTTCATTATTGTTTTTAAGGTACGGGAGATTGCTATAATTCAGATGAAGGAGATATTTATATACCTAAGTGTGAGGACAAATTGAAACCAGAAGTATGCCAAGTTTTTAAAAATTTAGAAGATGGTATCCAGTTTTATAAAACGTATGCTGCAATATGTGGGTTCGACATACGACATGGTACCATGACAAGGGCTAAAGATGGTACAATTATTTCCAGATACGTGTTGTGCAATCGTGAAGGCTTAAAGAATGTTGACCGTTTAGATGAGAATAATAGGAAAGACGTAGATTGTCCAGTTGGACAAATTGCAGGGCTAGAATTATACTATTTTTGAATGGTGCAGATGGTTATCGTGTTAAAGCTTTCGTTGAGGCACATAATCATGATATGATGTCTATTGAATTCAAAAGGTTTATGAAGGTGCACAGAAAGTTTGATGTTGGCCATCAGAATTTTATGTTGAACTGTGCAATGGTGAATATAGGACCCATGCGTTCTTTTCGCCTCTTTAGAGAGTTGATTGGTAATTATGATGATGTTGGGTGCAACTTGTCTGATTTTAAAAATTTCAAGCGTGATCTCCGTGCGTTTGTTATTGGTGTTGATGCCCAGATTATTTTGGATAAAATGCAAAAACAAAAGGAGGTGTGCAATGGTTTCACATTCGAATATGCCGTGGATGGAAGTGAGAAGATAGCGAGTCTGTTTTGGGCAGACGAGCATGCTAAAAGCAATTTCAATGCGTTTGGTGATGTTGTATCTTTTGATGCAACATATTGTACTAATAAGTATGTTTACAGTTTTTTTATATTGTATATGATCAAATAAAATGCACTATACGTTTTAAAAAAATGCACTATATAATTCATTAATATGCATCTTATATTTTATCACAGGTACAACATGATTTTTGCTCCATTCACTGGAAAAGACAATCATGGGAAGTGTGTAACATTTGCAGCAACGCTTCTTACCTCGGAGGACGTAGAATCATATTCATGGGTATTCAACAGGTTCCAAGAATGTATGGGTGCAAGACCAAGTATATTGATTACAGACCAAGATCCAGCTATCAAGATTGCTGTGGAACGTGTTTTCCCACGAACAATACACCGTTTTTGTATGTGGCATATAATGTGCAAGGTTGCTGATAAGATTCCAAAGAGCTTGAAAGAGAATGCTGATTTCACTAAGAAATTTAACGAGATTGTATGGTCTAATCACATCGAGCCGTCCGAGTTTGAACACCGTTGACATTCAGTGTTAGAGGAGTTTGAATTATTGGATGACCAGTGGTTCAAACACATGTTCTCTCTACGTAATCATTGGATACCGGCTTACTTCCGAGATGTACCTATGAGTGGTTTGTACCGTACAACTTCAATGTCTGAGAGCGAGAACAGTTTTTTTCGCAAGTACTTGAATAAAGGTTCAAACCTTGTTGAATTCTTTATGCATTTTAATACAGCAATTGATGCACAACGCAATGCACACGATCAGTTGAGTAGCCTGGACAAATCATCTTTTCCGGAGTGCAAGACAAAGTGGGATTTGGAAAAACATGGTGCATCTATTTACACACACAAGATCTTCTACGACATGCAGAGGCAAATTCATTATGCTATGAATGCATGTTCGATTAGAAGAATCATCGAAACAGCCGGAGGTAATGTTCATGAAGTGGATGATCATAAATATGGTATATTTCATGTTGTTCATAAGTTTGAAAGCCTGGATACAATATGCTCATGTAAACGTTTTGTTCGGAGAGGCCTTATGTGTCGTCATGTGTTGGTTGTATTGAAGAATATGAAGACTAATAAGATTTCGGAACAGTATATTGTGCAGAGGTGGACATAATTTGCATGCTTTAAACAGAAGCAGAGCATGTCATGTGGAATAAGTGCGGATAGGGGAAACATGAATGTTATGAAAGATATTTTCTCTGATTTCTATTCAATGATTGGCAGTGTTAAAGGTTCGGATGGTTTGATGGTTGAGGTTGCTCAGGATATACGCATGCTTAGAGAAAAGTATGAAAGTAGAATTCCAGAAAATACAATGCATGCTGGAAAACAAAGCATTTTTGAGAGGTATTACGGAGCTAAAGTTCCTCACACGGTTGATGTACACCCACCAGACCCTGTCAAGGCCAAAGGAAGTGGGAGTAGGTTTAAATCAAGAAAGGAGAAAGCAATACTCAAAGCAAGCAAGCCAAAAAGGAGATGTGGTAATTGTAAGCAGATGGCGCATCATGATTCGAGAAATTGTGATAAGATACGCGCATCGGGAGCAAAAAAAATTTGAAACAATATAATTTTAAATTACGTTGCGTTGAATGCCCATTTTTTTATAAGAATTTGTCGTTTTTATAATGTTTAGCAATTTTATTGATTGTTATGTGTATTTAGATTTGTTATATACTTGGTTATGCATTATATAATTATACACAATGCATAATAATGAACATTTGAATGCATTGCAATTTCAAAATGTCAAACCATAATAAATAATATATTCATGCATCAGAATAATAATTAGTATGCATTACACATCTTTTACTTGTGCACTACATAATCAACTAACACGCAATTTAGAGTATAAAACATTTTAATACATAAATATGTATAATATTATGCATATATTTAGAACATAATTGTGCATTTTATATACAAACTCGCATGAAAAATACTCAAATTAAGATATGCAAAATGATACATAAATTGAAGGAATGTCAAAGTGTTGAATATTTTTAGCAAAATAAAGTAGGTGTGGATGAACGATTACATGTTATATACACAAACGATCAAAAAAACCACGAATAAATTCATATAATTGTTCAAATATCAAACTAATTTGAGTTGCATGTCTATGTTGAAATTTGGATCTGAACTCATGAGTTGAATGAACTCGTTCGCCTCTGTGAGGTTTGCATCTCTATACTCGTTGTGCTCCCACCCAACAATTGACGCGCAGTACCTTATTCGAAGCATCTTCAGCTGCTTTTTCGACCTTTTGGACAATCCACACGACCATTTTTTTTTGGTGCGCCCCATGTACGCTTCCATATGTCGCATTAGGTAGATGTCACAATCCGTACTGTTAGACGTATCAACCCAATCCATTGTCTCAATGTTAACATCATAGTCGGTTGTATCTTTGTATCTCCACCCATAGCCCAGTTTTTTTACATACCCGATGAACAGATCCAACTGCAAGTAAGGTTAATGGATAAAATTTATATTATTATATGTTAATATAACAAAATGAAAGATATGTTAAGATTTCATACCAGCCTGCGAGGCACGTTTCCGTATTTTTCGATCGCTGCATCTTTTTCTGTCTCGTTTTTGCTGTCAACAATGATCACACAACGTTTAACAACGTCTATGCAAATGAAATAGTAGTGGCCATACCTAAGGATAGGGAAGAACAGCTGCATAGGAACATTTTAATTATAATATGGTATAACAATGCATTTTTTAGTATATAATGATACATAAATAACAATATAATAGTTCAATAAAAACATGTCTAACCAGATCAATCTTATCAAGGGTGCTATCAGCAAACTTTGCAAACTCATCCTCAAAATTGTCACAGAACGATTGACTTATTTTTTCATCACTCCAACCACTCGGTGGTGACACGATAGTTTGTAACTGTATACACAATTACACAAGTGATAATGTATGTCATGCTGGAAAATAACATAATATGTATTGGATATTTGAACTTACACAAAGATTGGATGTGAAGAAGTATCGAAATGGGTATCCCTCCGAACGAATTGACTCCCTATGATTAAGCATCATTGTCCACACATCAATTACACTAACATTGATCAATTCACCAATTGCCATCGTACGCAGCTCGTTTCTTCTCAGTACAACCTCCCTGTACCTGAATAGTTCGAGGTCTCTGTATAATATTGCAAATGAATTCATTAGTATAAATAATTCAATTGTAATATATATGGATTGCAGAAAATTAGAATTGGATCAAAAGTATATTATGTATCAGATTCTGTGTTTTGCGTGGTGAACAAAGCTATTGCCTTCTCGCTCCTATTCAGGTTGGATTTTGCATCAATTTTTCATTCAATGTACGGGGAAGCAAACTCTGAGGCCACCTTGAGCTTACTCTTATCACGGCATGATCTTTTCGCCCGGACTGTAACTTTGTCATTTATCTGTGACGGTTATGATTTTTATAGTCATATATATTATATAATTATTATATAATACAAAATCAAATTTTAAAATAATATACGATTACTTCGCGCGGATGTTTTTGAATGTCTACTTGTACTTCATGGACAGGTGAATCAATTCGATTCTGCATATATTGAAACGTATGTATGAATATATTTGCATTACGTAGAGAAAGTAAGTTCATTAAACTAGTTATGACTTAAATACCTGATCAACTGAAGTTGTCGTAGCTATCAACGTATTGATATTTCCACCGTACCATTTGCCCTGTTAAGTATATATATAAAAAAACAATTATATATTAATTAGATGTAATGTTGTAATATACATAGTAATAGTGCATATATCATTTGATTGAACCTGATCAGTACACTGGTTGATTACGTTATCAATGCTTGCATCAGTCATTTCCTGCATAAGTGAATAAAACCATAATATATATAATTAATGCATTAATTAATAAACATTTATGCATTAATATCATTACAATAATGCATTATAATGTAGTCATTACATACCTCATGCATGTCAACATCACCATCGTTGACATCATGTTCTGCAGGTGGGGTTGTCTGACATTAAATAACATTCATGTCAATTGATAGTCATTAGTTTGATTTCAAACTAAATTATGTTAGAAAGTTAAAAAATGCATACCTTATTCTGAGTACCGACATCCGTGTAATCCTCCGACGCATGTTATTGGTTGTGTTCCTTTGTATTACCGACATCTATCTCATCAGCGGCCACATCTTGTTGAATCTCCTAACAATATGTTTTCAAAAATGATCAAACACGATTTATTTACATTAACAAACATAAAAATTTAATTAGATGAGTAATAATTTTCATACATGACCATCATCTTGCACAATCATATCAGATCCACGCATAACATCGTCTCCAACTTCGCATTGTCCTCCCACCTACATGAGATTACAGATGTTAGTATAGAGTATTACATAACATATATATATTGAATGTCAATATGAATTAGATACATACATTCACTGCACCACCAGTGTTGTTCTGATCATTCAAGTCATCATCGAAGACCTGTGTGAATCCTGCCCTGAAATTAGGGACATCATCCGTTCTTTTTATGTAATCAGCCACAGTGGTGGAGTTTTTTAGTATTGCGTCCACATCTCGGAGCACGTCTGGATTATCCCAGAATGCATCCAATTCGGCCTGGGACTCTGTATGTGGTGGCAATGAAGTAGAGGCAACGTCACTGATCCCAAGCAGGCGATGCGCACACTCTACGCATTTCTTCACATTCACGTGCTCTACCAAATGAATCGGGGATTCGTCAATGAGTTTCACAAGTTCGACCAAATCAGTAGTCAACTTTTTCGAAGCCGTAATTATAAGCTGTGCATAGTTGTTAGCCAATGTGTCTTCACTTGCATGTGCGTTCTCAGAATCTTTGTATGGTTGATCGCGAAGTGAGCTGTCTTGCAAGCCACTTATGTCAATAGGACCGCATTTTCTTCCGGCACCGAAGCCACCAATTCTCATTTCCTCTATCCGTCTTATCTTCAATGTTTGGTGAGTCCAATTAGATATAAGAGGAAAGTTACGGCTTCCAACCTTATTGAGGATTATCATTCTATCCACATAGAAAACCTACAAAAAATGCATTGTTAATCATTAGTATAAGTTGATATGAATCAGTGTTAGCATTTTACCATATTAAAGTATAATAGACTTACAACAAGAAACAATGCAGGGCCCACAAACGGTTTGGACGTGTCCTTTGACCATGACATTCTTGTGCTAACAAAGCATCTCATCATGTATTCACACCAATTGAGTTCTCGTACTGCATTGACGTCCCTGAGGCAGTTCATGATGTTCGGGTAGATGTATCCACATCGGCTATTTTCAAACAAGCACGCAACAACAAGAATCATAAAGTTCCTCTTGAACCAGACACCCCCGTCAACATCATTCTCGAGCATGACGTCGACTAACATCTTTGGTACTACCTTCCCTATCTTGTTTGCAGGGAATAATCTATTCCACTCCTCAAGCAGATCTTTACCCTTTTCACGTCCATCTTTGACAATCAATTTACCCTCAATAGGCATACCAAAGACCCTGAAGACGTCTTCATCCAAAACTGCTATTCTTTTGTTGTTCTTCAAAACAACTTCGCAGCTTTTGTGGTCAAATGACTTAACCACAAAGTGGCCGAGCTTTGTAGGCAGATCACGTATCCTCAAATCAAGTAGATGACCGAACCCCATACTACGCACTGCAGCCTTCTGTCTGTCGTTGAATCTGCTAACAGCTGCAAATAAGGTTGATGGACTTGTTCTACACGAGATGAGCGGGTAGTTTGCTTTCTTGCTTACAAGACGATCATCTTCTGTATTGCTTTCACTTGTATACGAAATGGTTGATTTTTGTGGTTTTATCCTTTCTCTTCCTCTTTCCCACATTCGTTTGTCTTCTATCACCCTTGGGTTGTGCAACAACCAAAGATTTTCGGGGAGCGGGGTCATGTCGTGACTTGGTTCTCTCTGTAAACAAGATGAAGTTTAAAAAATAACCAGCCAAATAGCGTGTAATATATAATGCATATCATGTTGATAAACAGTTTAGATAATAGTAATAAACATTACAGTTGAAAACAAATGTAATAACACAATACAGTCAGACATGAGATGAGTTAGTGCATAACACGTTAATAACCAATGCATTTTTTTATAAAAAAATTTATATGCATTTATTTATAGAGATTAAAATAGAATTAGAACAGAAAAATGTAAATTGCATATCAATGTGATAGTCGATTAATTTTTAAAACAAATTTGATGCATCTATATATATATCACAACAATCTCAAAGTCCAGAAGATTAACAAATACAACAAATCATATACATATATCACAATGCATAATATAATAATTATCAATG
>JAPKLX010000005.1:3841505-3968218 GCA_026898415.1 Leonotis leonurus
ATCTTTCTAACACAATGCATACATACTAGTTTGTTGCGTTTATTAATAAATAATAACAAAGTATAAAACAGAATGCACCTCAGTATGATGTATAATGCGTTATATTTAAATACAAAATGACAATATAAATCATTAGAGCAAATTGTTATTTTGTGACGTAAAATTCACTACAAAAAAAAAATGTGTAGTGTCGATAATTTTTATCACTATATGTATCAAAATCGTCACTAAAGTTTACTAGTGACAATTTTTGTCTTCGTCGCCCTGTTGCAGCTATATGTGCCGATACAATATGTTATAGTGACAACAAAGAAATAACGTCACTACACATCAATTTATTGTGACATGTGTTCTTGTCAGTAAAAATGATGAATTTGTCACGGATTTCTACCTTCACTATATTTCAACTTCTATAGTCACGATAGAAGCCCGTTACTATAATTCATGTTTTCAGTGACGTTGTCTGTTTGTCACTACAATATTAACAATAGAATTCAATGAATAAGTTCAAATACAAGATATATTTTGTACAAACCCTAATTTTTTTCCCAAATTTAAGAACAAACAGTGTATGAACGACTAATACAGTGCATTGTTACATTTTTAATTATGCATTGTGTCATAACATATCTCCAACGAATGGACTCTATCGCATTATATTAAGTTGCAAATAGTCACAAAACCTTATTTATTCGACCCAACATCCATTTCGATGCACCATCAACTCATAAAAACTAACATGCATGGTGTAAAATATTTAAACTAAAAAGTAGCAATTTTTTTAGAATAGAAGCACTGTTATCAGTGATTTTGTGCAAAAAAAAAAAAGAAATTTTGAAGCGACCTCACCTTCATTGCTAGAAATCAACCTTCTTCTGGTACTTTGTTCTGCAACCCTTACTTTTATTTGTCTAGGTGGACTTTCGAAGTCCTCCTCGTCATCGTCAACCAAGTTGTTTCGGCGAGTTCTTGGCATGTCTTCGACGGAAATGGAGAAAAATTGGTTTGTTGTGTAGAGATGGAGTGTTTCGAGAAGAATAGATTAATGGGTTGCTCTTTAAATGAAAATGCAGATTGATAGCGTGTTGTTTTGGTTAAAAGGAAACTGCAATTTTGCAGTTCCTACAATTTATGGAATGATTGCTTTTTCCTTAATTATGCATAACTGCCGATGCATTATAGACCATAATACCCCTATGCATTGTTTAAAAACAATGCACGCGAATTTAATGACAATTTTGGCGCATTTTTTGTTTTAATCATGGCCGTCGGATTATGTTGATTTAATGGCCCAGATCATTTCCTATTTCCTACTTTAATTTCTCTTTTTACCTGAACCACTCCCTATATATATATATATATATATACCACAAAAAATATAACATGATTTCATACAAAATTGATGTAACATGAATGTAGTGTGATTTAATAGTAAATTTAAGGGTATTTTTCATATAAAAGTTACAAATATGGAATTTTTTATGTTGAAGTTACACTATAGGGTATTTTTCATAAATAACTCTTTATTTATTGATATATTATTTGACAATAGTTGTAAGTATATTATGCTTTATTTTAATTATATATTGTAAAATCTCGAAAAATCGATATGTTTATTTATAAATTAATTAAATATTATTATCATTATTTATGAAGAAAATCTCGGTGGAAAATGTTCGTTTTTTTAGCATAATTACAAACTTTAATTATTTTAGTTTAAAATTTTATTAAGATATTATATTTATAGAACGGTAACGCTTGCAAATGGGTAACTTGGAAAAATAATTTTTCTTATTATATTTTTATACTACCTAATAATAGAGCTCGTCGAGACGAATCCGTAGACACCAAGATCGTAAAAATCGGACATCGTTTGAGTGCTCGGTGAATTTTTAAAGTTCAAGGCGAAGTGGATAATACCCTTCCATCTCCTTTTCTCCTCATTATTCACCTTACACATATTTTAGAGAGAGAGTAGAGAGAGGTGGTCTGCACCCCACTGCGGAAGGCTGCCGGATCACCGTCGGACCACCGCCGACCGGTTTTTCCGGTGACCAAATGAGCTCAAATTTCACTCGAAGCTTCCTTTCTATGTGTATATCCATTTTCGGGGTCCGATCGTCCAAAAAATGGCTGGAAGGCAGCCATGCAAGGCCAAACTCTTGGCCAAAGTAGTAAGTTTGATCTTTTTTACCTCTTCTCTTTTCTCCATTGTCATCCTTCA
The DNA here is from genome assembly GCA_026898415.1 of Leonotis leonurus. Taxonomy (NCBI): domain Eukaryota; kingdom Viridiplantae; phylum Streptophyta; class Magnoliopsida; order Lamiales; family Lamiaceae; genus Leonotis; species Leonotis leonurus. The sequence continues at coordinate 3,843,730 of JAPKLX010000005.1, forward strand.
CTTCTCACCCCTTCTCTCTACTCTTTTTTTACAACTATCCTCCGGCAAGAACAGTGTAGCTCCGGCGAGGAGAGGGGAACTCCGGAAAATCCCACCAGGAAAGCTTCATCTTCACCCAATCACATTAGTTCTTTAATAAGGTAGTCAATCTTTCTCTTTACTGATTTAGACCAGAATGAGGTAGTGTTAGGGATTGTCTTGAGTTAATATGTGATAATATAGTTATATTATTTTAGGATTAGTAGTTTGATATTGTGTTGGTAATGAAACATGATGAACTAGGGGATTAAATTTTGCTTTACATTCTTATGTTGAAAGCTTCTGCCCGACTTCTGCCTCGTCATTTCCGTATAGTATAAATATCGAAATTTTGATCTTTTTAATATAATAAAATACTATATCGAGTTAGGAGTAATCTCCTATTTGAATTAGTTGATTTTGTTATGTTTTCAATTTAATATAAGTTTTACAAAATGATTGCGCAAACTATCAAATATTTTGAAAATTTGGGCATTTGTCTAACTTTGAAAATTTGGGAAAAATAGAGTTCAAGTTATTTTACGTGTTTTGTTTTTGGAAAATATAAATTTAAGATATTTGGGTTCATCTTAAAATTTTATTCGACTAAATTCGAGTTATTTTAAATTTATTATGATTTTTCAAATTCAACTGCTCATATGACATGAATAGATGTGTTTGTGAACATTATTTCGAATCTATATAATTTTATTTTAGATTATTAGCCCAATGAAAACAATTTTTTTTAAGGCATATTCCCTATGATTTTAGTAATATGTGTGTAAAATATTAAATTCATTAGAGTTCGTTTGATAGACTAACAAAAATTCAAGTTTTAAAACGTCTTAAAAGGTTTTGAAAGTATAACCTCACATTTTTATTCCTTGAGGAGTATGAAAAATGAGTTTTTGAATATGTTCTTTTGAAAAATATTGACTTTGGAATTTTGGAAAGTTATTATTATAATTTCACAAATTTATCATTAGTAGTTTGAGAGAAATTTATTTTCAAAAATGAGTGTACATAGATTTGCTATGAAAATTTAATTGAGACATTGTTTTACAAAATGTAGTAAAATTATTATAAAATCTATTTGACCAAAATTCTTTTTGAAAAACTCAACTATGTCATGTAGAGAAACATATATAATGTGTTTGCATAAGTTTTCACTAAAAACCACCATTGTAAGTCCAAACACATCTCAACTCATTAGCCATTACAAATTCCATTCCTTATAAATGAAACTTATGACGTGATTTTTCCGAAGTAGTATAATGATGATCCAAAATCCTAATAAGTTGAAACGACTCATTGCTCGAAGTTGATGGACGATATGATTATGTAAAGTACTCGTGTATACGAGATAAGTGTTACTCCTTCTACTGTGACGATCGAATTGACTAATAATGAATTGAAATTATTTAAGTAGTTAGCATACGAGTCTCGTAAATGGTGATCGTCGGGTAATTAATAGGTCAACGTTAGAATGGTTAGACAATAAGTTCAGGAAGCACTAGAAGTGTTTAAGGTTGAAGAAGAGGTTAACGCCCATCAATTTGTATTTAGCCATAAGATTCATCTTGTACGGTCTTATCGAGGAATATCATCTGCACTCTATAACGGAATGTGAGCTCCATTCATCGGTGACACGTGAGGGTCTATTTACAGTACGGTATTTTGAGTTAGTAAGCTTGAACTGCTTTTTATGAAAATATGGATTTACATATCAAATGTTTTATTATGCTCATGTGTATCCTATGTGTGATGGATCGGTGTTACCGTACCCGTTGATTGGCGCTGCCAATGACGTAAGTTAACAATTGTGCCTTGAGCCGGATCTGGCCAAGGTAGTGTACACGGAAAGTCCGGATCGGATGAACTTGGCCAGGTTCCATGGTCTTGGCGAAGGGGGATTATTCGGGAAGACTTCAGTTTTCCCCGTCTAGTCGCAAAAGGAACACTGTGAATGAACAAAGAATGATGACGAGCTCGATATGATAGTAAAATGTATGTTTTCATATATGTATGGTGGACTTTCATTTTAAAACGTCGTGCATCATATGGTTGGACATGTAATATTCTTTAAATGGAGATTTATGTTGTTTTTCATTGAAAAAGTCGGGCAACGACTCACACTGAGTACACTAGTACTCAGCCCAAAATATTTTTCAAATGTTTTTACAGGTTTTAGGACGGTGATGAGTTTGCGAAGAGGTGGGCCTCATCGAGAGCCTTATTCATAAATGTCGATTAGCTTGGTGAGATTGATGTCATATTGTTACTTATTTCGCAACTAGTTTGTTTCATCTTGTTAATAAGCCTCATTATCCAAATTCATGACATTATCATGTTGATCGTCAATACGATATTTTCAACTTTCCACCTCATTTACACGATTGTATACGGTTCAATGTCCACATACATTGGACTTGTGTCGTATCTAGAGTTTCCAAATTCCTGAGGTTTATCTATCTTCTTCAATTATTACATTATTATTATCGTATTAAAATATTTTCTAATATATTTCATTGAATTCCTTTTTCCGCAGGACGTTACATATATGCATTAAATTACTTGTATCATGCATTGGATTAATTAATCACAACAACTAATTACTAATTAGTATTCATTGGTCTCAATTTGATTTAGTGTACGCACCAAATTATAATATATTTCATTCAATTTTATTATTATTATAATGACTCATATTTTATGTAGCATCGTTAAATTAGTCGCGTGCATGTTAATTATTTTTTCTTTAAAATATTACTCTCTCCGTCCGATTAAGTATAATACTTTTTTTCCGGCTCAATTATTAAGGAAAATTTATAAAGTAGTCTAAGAGTGATAAAAATGGTAAGGGTCCATCCTTTTTTGAAGGGATAACTTTTATTATTTAGTTTAGTGTGAAGGAGGGAGTACTAATCTTAATTAATATACAAAAGTATTATCCAAAATTTGATGCGATGCATTAATTTAAGTAACCAAATGCATTTACATAATTGATACGATGCATTAAAATTTATATGATTTTTAGTACATGATATTGCATCAATCATTTTAATTTAAGATTTAACATGATATTGTATCATAATAAGACATTAGAGAAAAAATAATACCATATTATATGAAAATATTAAATCTTGTTTACTGTGTTAGTAATTGAAAGGAGTTATAAATTTTGAAGATACATTTCTAATTAAATTTAAATTTAAGTAATCGATGCATTTCATATACTAATTGATGCATTTTAATTATAATCTTATATATTAATTTTGTGATGAATTTTATGTACAAAATGATGCATTCAATGATATTTATTAATAATATAAAGTAAAAATTAATATATTTTATGCGTGATATATTATATGAATAAATTAATGCATTTAATGATATTTATTAGTAATATAAATTAAAAATTAATATATTTGATGCATGATGCATTTTATGAATAAATTGATGCATTTGATTATATTTATTAGTAATATAAATAAAAAATATATATCTTAATATCTTATGCATGGTAGCAGGTATATCAATAAGTAAGTTTAATTCTTATTATTTTCATATATTATTTTTTTTCCCTAAAATAGTTGAAGTATGAACGGTTATATATATTGTGCAAAATAAAATATTATTCTTTCATCAATCTATATTTATATATTAAAACAAGGATTGCAATTGAAATTCAATTGAGTGACAATTTAGAAATTAATATAAAATTAATGAACTTTTAATTATATTATTCAATTGGATTATAAATAAATAAATTTAATAATTATAGTAACATAACATAAATTTATCTAACCACGTTCAAGTCAATTTAATTCCAACTAATAAAAAATTAATTAAATAAATAAATTTAATAACAATTACAACTGTGAAACACACGTTTCTCAATAAATTATAACACCACCCACGTTTCTCAATAAATTATAACATTTACCTCTAAATTAATTGAAAATTTATATATTTAAATAGATGATTGCACAATGCATATCTCACGGAAAACTTCACTATCATCTAGCACAAGTATTACTATGGCTCCATTCCTCAGATTTGTCCATAACTTGGAAGAAGGTCTAAGCAAGTTCCCCATCAAACTTATAATCAAACACCTTTATGAGCAGCCTTCATTCAACAACAAATTTGAAATTGGAACACTGAAATGCATCATGCATGATCAATTTGTATAATCTCTTCATATCTTCATATATTATTCTTAGAGATATTTTTCAATTTATCTAAGATTTCTCTTCACTTGCAGGAAAATTTTGTTCATGGAACGGTGCAAAAATTACAGATTCCTATGTTCAAACCAATACTAAAGGTTGAAAGACTATTTGCAATATCAGATTATATTGTTGGAGCAAATACTATGAAGAATAAAACCACAAATTCAAGGCACAAAATACTTTTTTCCAAGAAGACTCGCATATGCGAAGTGCCGGAAATTGAGAATTTCCCTTTAAATATGTACTCATTCAAATAAAATGATAATAAAATCTTCAAATAAAATGATTATAATAAAAATAACCACTAATAATATAAGATAAATTGTAATAATCATGTAGAATATAAATTGTGCATAAATATCAATACATTATATATATATATGTGTGTGTGTGTGTGTTTTATCTTATTTTGTGAGAAATGAAAAAAATATCAACTATCTATTAAAAATAAATTTTTATGCTCCTAAAATAAAGTACTTATATTAAATAAATTAATCTTAATCATTAATTTTAGACTGTTTGAATGTACATAATTTTTTTCCTCTCATATCAATTTATCTCCATATTTAGGTAACACAAATGAATAAGAAAATATCTTAACCATATATTTTAATAAATTAATGGTTATGAAAAAAAAAAACAATTAAGATTGAATCATAATTAACACTCAGATAATAAATTAACATTTGAAACCTACTCTGTATATAAATAAATATATATAATTATATATGGTTTTACATAACATGAATTATTAATAGTCTTTTATATGTAATATGTTCATTTAAAATAAATTTTAAATAATTATATTTAGATAATTTGGTCAATTATTATTATGATTTTGTAATGTTGTTTATATTATAACATTTTTTTTTTCAATTTTAAGATGTATATTGAATATATTTCTACATACAAAATATATTAAAATTTAGAATTAATATAATTATAAGAAAATTTAGGTAGTTATAACTTTTATAACTTTCATTTACCAAGTAATTTGAAAGGTTTAATCATTATTTATTAGTAACTAAAATAATTTAATCTATATTTATATAATAGGTCATTAATTTGAATATAATTACATAATTGCTATTGAAATTGATGTTCAATTGAAAACCTTGTTTTAATATATATATGGATGTGATGGAGTATTTGTTTTCTTCAGGAAATTCATCTCGCTCGGGAAAAAAGTTGAAAAGGTCAAAAATGTTCGAAAGATATGATTATTTGCAATCTTCTTCTTCAATTAGCAGTAACGTTCATAATAATATTATTTGAATTTTCATACATATCCTTTTCATTATTATTATTTTATAATTATTATTATGAGGTTTTAATTTGAATCGGTAATATTTCATTAATAAAAGAAAAATGTGTGTGTTTTTTTAGGAAATGTTGGAGATAACGAGCCAAATTCATTTCCGGATAATGAATCTTTGGAAGAGAGTCAAGAGACTACATTAATTGACGTATATATTGAAGAGATACCAAATACAAGTAGTAATCTATATTATATGTCATATTTTAATTTAAAATTTTTGCACGCTAGAACTACATGCTAATTTATTTTAAATCTATTAAAACTAAAAAAAGTTGATCATGCACAATTGCTTACAATATTATTTAATTTTTCTAATAATTCTTTTATTTTCTTAGCAATGAATTTCAGAAAACCAAATTATAGTGGTGGGATGAATTATACAAGCGACAAAATAAGTAAGAACGATGGATTAATTGACATCTATGTCCTAGAAATTCATAATAAAGGTAATTATTCGTATTTTATCATTTTCACGGTTTAAACCTAATATTAGTTTTTGAATAATAGTTTAAATTGTAAGAAGATTATTACATTATATGTCGTTAATAATTAATTATATTCACTAATATTATTGAACATAATAATATGATCATGGTGATCCGGTTTGGGTGTGTGAGTTTTGCAAAGCCCACTTTTGGTATGATGAAAGATTAGGGAAATCTACCAATACTAAAAATCCAAAATATTCATTATGTTGTCAAAGTGGTAAAATCAAATTGCCGAGAATGTAAAATCCTCTAGTATTGTTGCAAAACTTGCTATATGGAGACGATGCAAAAAGTAAACATTTCCGTGATAACATCCGTTCGTACAATAATATGTTCACATTTACATCAATGGGTGGAAAGATAGATTTGAGTCTAAACAATGGCAATTCACCACCCACGTTTCGACTGCACGGTCAAAACTATCATTTAATTGGTAGTTTAATGTCATCTGAGGGTTCTTTACCAAAGTTTGCTCAATTATACATTTATGATACTGAAAATGAAGTTACAAACAGAATGCATTATGTGAGGTAATTTTTATGTTACTTTTAAACTGATATAAATATTTTAAAATTTTATATAAATTTGATATTGTGTGTTTTATGATTCATTTATTTTCTATTTATTTAGGCAAAAAACAGAGATAACAAGCTACATGCTGAGATTGTTTATGATTTGAAGATGATGTTAGATGAAAACAATGTATTCATGAAGACATTAGAATGACCAAAGAGAAGATTATCGATCACGGGCAATCTGATAAAGCTTATTGGTAGAAGATGCAGAGATGCTCGAACATATAACTTGCCCTCTGTTTCAGAAGTGGCAACTCTGATTGTTGGCGATATAGATGAATCTTTAGGAGATAGAGATATAGTAATTGTAACTCAATCTGGCGAACTGAAACGCATCAATGAGCTCCACACAACATATCTTGGCTTGCAGTATCCACTCTTATTCCCATATGGTGAAGATGGTTTTCGTGAAGATATTCCTCTGTGTAGCACAAAAATCTCTCAATCAACTAAATCTCGAAAAATCGTTAGTATGAGAGAATACTTCGCTTATAGGTTGCATGAAAGAGAAAATGAAGCAATGACTATTTTCTCTTCAAAGAGACTCTTTCAACAATTCATAGTTGATGCTTATATTATGGTTGAATCGTCCAGATTGATGTATGTCCGTAGAAATCAAAAGAAATTGAGAAGTGATATGTATAAAGGCCTTACAGATGCTGTTATCAGAGGCGACATGCATCCAGCAAGTCAGGGAAAAAGAGTTGTGCTGCCATCATCTTTCACTAGAGGAGCAAGATACATGATTCAATGCTATCAAGATGCAATGGCAATTTGCAAATGGGCCGGGTATCCTAATTTGTTTATCACATTTACATGCAATCCAAAATGGCCAGAAATACCGAGATATGTAGAAAGCCGACGATCGAAACTTGAAGATCGTCCGGATATTGTTTGTCGCGTTTTCAAAATGAAATTGGATAATTTGGTAGAAGATATATGCAAAAAAAAAAAATTATTTGGAGGAGTAAGAGCATGTATTATTGCGTAATAATACTACATTCTAAATGTTTTATATATTATTTATGTATATATATAGTTTCTCAAATTTAATATATTTATTTATTATTCTTACAATTGTATACACAATTGAATTTCAAAAACGAGTACTCCCACATGCGCATATACTGCTCTTTATTTCTAAAGAAGAAATAGATCCTTCCCCCGAAAACATCGACAAAATTATTTTTGCTGAAATACCAGATAAAGTTTCTTATTCAAAATATTATACGGATGTACAAGATTTCATGGTTCATAGTCCCTGCGGACACTACAACAAAAACTACATATTGTGGCACTTATTTGGGGACACTTTTTATTAAATGCCCCAATCTATACTATTGAGGCAATTAGTTAAATAAATTAAAATAAGAGGGCAATATTTAAATAATATGTATTGTTTTTTTCCCCAAACATAACCGCCATTCCTATTTCTCTTTCACAGGAATTTTTCTCCAGCCTTAATCATCTCTCTCTGGTGAGTTTTGGCTTGTATTTTTCACATATTCTTAATCCTCTCATCAAAGAGAACATATTGGGTGTGATTATTCACAATATACTTGTGTTTTGCGAACTAGGGTTCTCAATCCCGTCGCTTGGTGGCAGGGCCGCGCCCCGCCGCACCCCGCCGCGTCCCGCCGCTCCACCTGTGCTCCATTGGTGAACTGATAATCCCTACGCACGCACCTTTTGAAGGTGGAACTAATCTGGTGAGTTTTGGTTTGTACTCTTTCTTTATGTTTGTTTTTCTGTTTCTGAACATGATTTCTTATCTCTTTTACTTTCTGCATTTTTTTTTGCTATTGGAATATTGGAATGTGGTGGAATTGTTGTCAATGTTATAGTTTTAATTAATTGAATCAGAATGTGGTATAACTAGCATACACTGATGCAGTCGAGCTTGAATAGGCTATTGATTCGTTTGTTTCTTCTAGTGTTCGACATAGACCTTAGTTGAGGTATTCTATAAATTATTAGATTTTTGGTCTTTCTAGGGATAGTAATAACAAAATAATTATGTTTTTAGGATGACATTTAATAGTTCGATTGATTTTTTTTATATGTTTGTGAGGATAATGATGTACAACTAAGACTGTCTTTCTTTGGTTTAAAGCAAGTTCTAGAAATAGTATGCTTAATGCTGAAAAAATTTGGATGAAATCAATTGTAAATTCTGAAGCTCCTTTGAACCACCTGGTTATATCTTGTTTAATCAAGATTGAGTAGTGGATAACATGCCTATCCAATTCATTATTCCTTTAAGTGATTTTTCTATTCTTATTGATATTTAGTAACTACTGTGTTCATCTTGGCTTACAAACTTCAACCAGCAATCATTTTTATTGATGAAGTGGACAATTTTCTGGGTCATTTTTATATTATGTTGTGTTTCTTCCATCGTTATTGTAGATTAATCTCTTTACTAATGCATGAATGCTTGATATGTATACACCCAATCTCTTTAGCTCACAATAAAAATAATTTTTACTGCGTAGAGACTCAGATGATTATCAGGTCCAGGTTGCAATCGGCGAGCTATCTAAGATCGTTGTTTCGCTGATTCTCAACCATTAAGTCAGGTGACCAAGATCAGTGATTATAGTTATCTTTCACAAAGCCGTGGCCCCTGTGAGTGATTTATTATATACTTGGATAGAAGTAATGTTCTAGAATTGATTGACGAGATTGTTGAGTTACCATCGACCCCAATTTTGGTGATGCTTGTTAATATGCCTCAATCACAATGTAATCTTGCATCAAGGCTATTAGTTGTGTTATACATATTATGATGTCCTGAGTCCTGACTGGAGAAGGCATATGTGTTTGGAGGATATAAAAATTATATTTCCATGCTTCACTAATCAGTAGTAACTAAAACTTTTTAATGGACTGGTTTTAGGCAAATAACTAAGATGCTTCTGCTATTAATATGGAGTTTTGAGTACATGATTCAACATTGAGTTGTCTTATCTTGTTAATAGTGGATTACTGATATGATAAGCTCCGTGTTTGGACTTTTGAGAGTTCATTCACATGGAGCACCCTCACATAATATAATCTGCTTATTATATATAAGATTTGTTGCCCTTATTTATCTTAATAAATATAGTATTCTTGTGAGTTTTTATTTGTTTGCTTGCAAATCACACAAGTCTATGTATTTTGTGATGAATGTGTGTTAAGTTTCCATTATATTCTCATGATATATGCTATGTGTTCTAAATGAGCTTTAGACTTCATTTTGTAGTTGAAAATATACTCTTTTTCTATTTACTTTATTAGTTGTTTTATTTACATAAGCTTTGAACATTGTGTTGAATTTATAGTGAATGATGGTGAAGATTAGCTTGTTTGAGCTATAACTATAGTTGGAGATTCGTGGTTATGTCATCATTGAAGATTCATAGATCAAGGATTGACATGGAGATTCGTGGTTCTATCAATGTTGGAGATTCATAGCTCAAGAATTGAGAAGATTTGTATTTTGTTGAGTTTAGAAGGGATAATATACTTTGAGTTGATGATTGTAATGTATTAACATTTTTATACACAATTTTATTTGAATAGAATGAAATTTGTGAGTATTTTAATTTTATTTGTATTGAATTCAATTATAGATTATAAATATTAAAACTAATTATAGTTTTTAAGTAAGGATTGCAGTATTAATAATAAAATATTTACGAATATTTTAATATAATTCCAATTTTCTATATTTTTTCTTCTCATTATTAATATTAAAGGCACAAATAAGTGTATCAATATTTCATTTAAAGGCACAAATAAGTGTCCCTAAAGTTATATTATCATAAATTTAATTCTTTCATAGGGCATTTATATGTGTCTTGAAAATCAATCTTGAGGCACATTTAAATGACCGGAAAACAGTTAATATTGAGGCACTTAAAAAAGTGTCCCCAACCCTTTTGGGACACGATAACACGCGACACATATGATAAGTGCCCCAAAAATTATATGTGCCTCGAAAGACCATATCTTGGGGCACTTTTTGGTGTCTACAAAACCCATTTTTGTTGTAGTGGGAACGGCAAACAAGAATTCACTGTGTATGACAAATGGTCATTGTACAAAGTACTTTTTCAAAAACACGAGGAAACAACGAACATGGATGATGAAGGTTATCCAGTATATAGAAGAAGAGACAATGGACGAACAATATCGAAGAATGGTGTATCTTTGGATAATAGATACGTCGTTCCCCACAATCGTTATCTTTTGATGAAGTACGAAGCACACATAAATGTAGAATGGTGTAGCCAATCACGATCCATCAAATATTTGTTCAAATACATTAATAAGGGAAATATTCGTGTAACGACATCTTTCTATAAGAGCACAAATGAAGAACATGCTGGGAAGAATATTGATGAAGTGAATATGTATTATGACTACAGATACATATCACATTGTGAGGCTGCTTGGCGGATATTTGGCTTTGAAATTCAGTTCAAAAAACCTTCTGTCGAAAGACTGCAATTTCATCTTCCGCGTGAACAAAATATGATATTTTCAGATTCAGATGGAACTGATGAAGTGCTGAAAAAACCGACGATTGGAGAAAGCATGTTCTTAGCGTGGTTTGAGGCAAACAAAACATATCCCAAAGAAAAAAAACTTACATATGCAGAATTTCCGACACAATTTATTTGGAAACAAGATCTGAGAGAATGGAAGTCGAGAAAACAAAGATTATCGATTGGAAGATATAGTGCGTGGGCCTATATGCTATGAAGATATAAAAACTGTTACTGGGATCCTATACAATTCATTCAAGGATGTTTGCTTTCCACTAGGATTATTGAGTGACGATAGAGAAAACATTGACGTTATAGTTGAGGTAAGCTTTTGGGCATCTGCAAAATCTTTTAAAAATTTGTTCGTGATTTTATTATCTTCGAATTCTTTCAATCGTCTAGAAGAAGTTTGGAATGCATGTTGGACGTATTTATCAGATGATATTTTGTATAAACAAAGGTCTTCTATGCATAATCCATGTGACATTTCTTCCATAAAATTTCGTACATAAGCCAATATATATTTAAAATAATTAACCATTAATTATGTTTCAAAAAATGCAGAGCTGCAGTTGACGCCTAATCAAATTAAGAGTTATTGTCTCGTGGAAATCGATAATTTTTTAAGAGGTTTTGGTAAGAGTCTACGAGAATTCGAACAAATTCCATATCCAAGTGTTGAATTTTTCCAGTATGATGAGAACAAATTAGTTAGTGATGAAATGAGGTATGATCGTAAAGCTTTGACGGAGGAACACAATATCTTGATTGCTAAGCTTACTGATGAGCAGCGCAATGTTTATGATACTGTAATGAACGCAGTACATTTAGATTATGAAGGAATATTTTTCGTATATGGCTATGGAGGCACCGATAAAACTTTTATCTGGAAAACACTTGTCTGGAGTTCTGAGGTCAAAAGGAGAAATTGTTTTAAATGTTGCTTCAAGTGGTATTGCATCTCTATTGCTGCCTAGTGGAAGAACAACTCATTCTCAATTCAAAATTTCAATAAGTGTAAATGAGGATTCCACATGCAACAGTAAGCAATGAACTCCGCTTGCAAGCCTTATTATTAAATGTAAGATTATTATTTGGATGAAGCACCGATGATGCACAAGTATTGTTTTGAAACTTTGGGTCGAACTCTTAGAAATATTATGCACTTTGTCAACCCATCAAGTGGATGCACCCCTTTTGGGGGTAAGACAATTGTGTTTGGAGGAGATTTCAAATAAATATTTCCCGTGATTCCAAAAGGTAGTCGGCAAGATATTATTTTTGCAACAATAAATTCTTCGTATCTTTGGAAAGATTGTAAAGTTTTGTGGCTGACAAAAAACATGAGACTACAACATACGAATTCCAGCGATGAAGCTATTGAATTAGACGAATTCTCTAAATGGATTGGCGATGGAGTAATTGGAGGTCCAAATGATGGCGAAGTCAGAATCAACATTCCTGAAGATATTTTGAGAAAATGGACTTGGAATCCGATCGAGCACATTGTTTCCAGTACTTATCCATCATATTCCGCAAATAATGAACATGCAAGTGATCTACGAGAAAGAGCCATACTTGCACCAACTCTTAATGCAGTGGAATCTGTGAATGAGTATATGATTTCGATGAATAACAATGAAGGATTATTATATAGAAGCTCAGATTCAATGTGCAGATCAAACTCAAATTATGATACGTTACAAGAAGTACATACTCTAGAATTCCTAAACACTATCAAATCTTCTGGGGTACCAAATCATGAAATTTATTTGAAGGTTGGAACTCCAGTTATGCTGTTGAGAAATATTGATCATGCAAATGGATTGTGTAACGGCACTCGCTTGATGATAACAAAGCTGAGAAATCATATTCTAGAAGCAAAAATACTCACATGGCAAAATGCGGACCAAAAGGTATTGATACCGAGAATGTCTTTGACTCCAGCTGATCCGAAATTGTCGTTTAAGTTTGAACGACGAAAATTTCCTCTGATTGTCTCTTATGCAATGACAATCAACAAAAGTCAAGGACAATCACTTTTCCATGTTGGTTTATTTTTGCCCAAGCCAGTCTTTACACACGGACAACTGTATGTTACAATATCAAGAGTACGAAGTCGTAGTGGACTAAAAATATTGATTTCAGATGAAAATAGAAAAAATAGTGCAACTACGACCACTAATGTTGTATATAAGGAAGTTTTCCAAAATATATAATAATGAATACTTTTGTACATTTCGATAATGTATTTAATTTTTCCTTATGTTTTTATTTAAAATATGATTTCATTAAATCAAAATATTCGTGCATCGCACGGGTCAACGTACTAGTTATTATTGACTTTATGCTTAAAATTGAATGCATATTTCAAAATCAATCTAAACCATCCCAAAAATTAAATTAAGGAGGTAGATTTATTCGTATTTCTTATATTAAGGGATATTCTCATGGGAACCACCCATATATATATATATATGGGTGGGTTCATGTAAAAAGAGAGTAAATTGTAGGAAATATGAATTGATCTGTAGCGTCTATTTGAATGGATCTAATGACTATAACTGATTCCTTAATTATTTCATTAGTTTTCTAATTTTCAGGTTGCATTGTGAAAATACAATGCAACAAGGGTAAATCGGTACTTTTCTTTTTGGGCGGTTTTGGTGAATATTGAAATTGATATGGATTCCATAAATTACACAACTGCAATTGAGGAAAGAGAAAACTAACGTTTGTTTATTGTTGCACCGACAAACACATAATTTGCATTAGTATATATGTAGTGTTGCATCGTTTAGTTATGCAATTTGCATTTGACATGTATATATTGTACTACCATTTAATTTTTGGTAGTTGGAAAATTTTATGGGATAATGTAATCTTCCAAAAATATTTGAAAAATCCCCATAATTTTAAATTACAAGAATTTTAATTGGGAAACGCAACCGGAAACTCCACCGCCCACGTACAATATCGATTTACGCCATTTTGATTCACAATCAAACGTTTGATGCATTACGTTATATTTATTGATGCATTGTAGTCTGTAAAAAATTATAAATTGGTTGGTACTAAAATATTTCATTCTAATCTAAATGACAATGCAATTTACATGTATGTGTGGTGCAACATAATATTATTAAACAGTAAATACATGAAATAATATTACAATTTACACATATATGACAATGCACTCCACATAGATATGTGGTGTAATGTAAAGAGTGCAACAGTCAATTTTGCAATAATAACATGCCAACGATACAAATTCGATTTTGCCGCTGCCGCCCCCTCCCGATCGCGCCCCCCTCGAAACTTACGTCGTTCAAATCCCCGCGACAATGTTTGCCACATTTTACCGCTGGAGCACGCCTTCATTGTGGAGGAGCACATCCGCAAGGAACCGCCGCCAAGTTGGAGTTGAAGCTGCGAAGGCGGTGTTTCGCTGCTCCCTCGCCCTCCCCATCTTCCTCGTCATCGTCGTCATGGCCATTGTCATCCTCACTGCACGCGCCTCCCTCTTCCGCCCACCCCACAAGCTTTCACCATCACCTGCGTCTGGGCCCAATACACAGAGAGGATTGCGATTGACAAACTCGACCACCGCATCACCGAGAAGAAACAATGGCTGACTTCGGAGCAAGTCCGATTTCTGGAGAATGATCGCTTGTATTAAACAGAAAGAGAGTGAAAAATCACGCTAAAAAAGGTGGTGGATATATCTTTTTCTCTCTCCTCAATATAACCATTATTACCTTAATTAGTAGAATTTGTTATTTTCTCTATCATGCTTAATTACATAAATGTCCTTATTATAATATATTTGAAATATTTTAATATATTTAAAAATCAATAAATTCGAATAAATCATAATCGTTCATCTACTAAAATTAACTGTTGAGATCATTTCTTATTTCCTATTCAAAAGTCAGTTTCTAATCTATATCCTATATATATATATATTTGCTTTAATAGAAAAAATGTGGTGTAAAGGTTTTGGGTTAGGCTTGTTAATGGGTGGGTAAAACCCGGACCGGAACCGTTAAATTAGATACGGTTCTAGAACCGGAACCGGACCGTTGAATATCGGATCCGGATCCGGACCCGGACCCGGACCGTTAAATAAAATATTAATGGTTCCGGTCCGGGAGAATACCCATGGGTATTATTGGGTATGGGTTACCCATGGGTCTCCCTATGTTTTATTTATATAATTATTTTAGTCACCAATTCGTTAAAACGAATCCGGATTAAAAATAAATTAATTAAATATAAAATATTTAATAATGAAACTTCACTCTTATTTTATTTAACCATTATTAAAAAATCACTTAAATACCATAATTATTTTACGACTTATATGTGTTTATTGTTTGGGTACATTTATTATTGAATTAGGACGTATAGAGTGTTCGTCTACGATTAAGGATCTAACACGAGATATTATAAAATATTATTTTTGTAAGATAAAAAAAATTGAAGAAAAAAAAATTGGAAAAAAAATGATCAGGCCGAACCGGACTAGAACCAGAACCGTACCTTACGGGTCGGGTCGGGTGACAGGGGATGATAAAAGAGAGGAGATGAAAAGCTTCACACTAAGAACAAGATTGGATAAAAATGAAGAGTCTGAAACTCTCGATATATCAATATTGGAAATTTAAGTCTGCCCTTCACCATTCCTAACCCCCTCTATTTATACCAAAACTTAATACATCCTCCAAGAAAAATAATTAATGCTAATACATCAATTAAAGGCAAGTACATATAAGGATTATGAATGTGTAGATGCATGCATTCTCCCACATTAATACCATGCTCTGCATCATTCTCCCCCGGTGGGAAAAGGACTCGTCCACGAGTCATCGTCATTCTCCCCACAATACTCTGTTAAATCCTTGATATTGAAAGTAGGATGTGTCTGAATATTTGGAGGCAGATCTATCTTGTAGGCATTGTCATTGATTTTGTGAAGCACTCGACATGGACCTATCTTCTTTTCCTTCAACTTGTTGTACGAACCTTGAGGAAATCTCTCCTTCTTCAAGAAAACCCAGACAAGATCTCCTTCTTTGAACACTTTGCTGCGACGATGTAAATTTGCAGCCTGTTGGTATTTATCATTACTCTCTTCGAGCTTCCTGCTGACTTCTTCATGAATCTTTACCATAGAAGTGGTAAAATCCTCTGCTTTTTTGTGCGGCTGGTCTGCTGCAGGTGCCATATCAAGATAATGGCGTGGAGATTTTCCGTAAATTATCTCAAAGGGACTCCTACCAGTAGAACGATTCACCACAGAATTATAAGCGAATTTAGCTTGAGGTAAAGTCACGTCCCATTGCTTTGGCTTCTTCGCCGACAAACTTCGAAGCAAGTTTCCCAGAGTTCGATTCACAACTTCAGTCTGCCCGTCTGTTTGCGGGTGATAGGCACTACTGTAAAGTAGTTTGGTGCCAATTCTTTTCCACAAACAACGCCAAAAATGGCTCAAAAACTTAGTATCTCTATCCGAAACGATAGATTTTGGGATGCCGTGAATCTTAACCACCTCTCTAAAATAAAGTGCAGCCACATATGATGCGTCCATCGTCTTTTTACCAGGAATGAAATGGTCCATCTTAGAGAATCGATCCACAACAACAAAAATTGAATCATTACCTCGTTGAGTTCTGGGCAAGCCGACAACAAAATCCATGCTCACATCTTCCCATGGAGCTTGAGGGATTGGAAGGGGGGTGTACAAACTTGTGTTTTGGGTTTGTCCCTTACAAGTTTGGCATATCCGACATCTCTTCACGTATTGATTCACATCCTTATGAATAGTAGGCCAATAGTATCTCTCTTTCACCAACAAGATGGTTTTGTCTCTTCCAAAGTGACCACCTAAGCCTCCTGAATGCAACTCCCTGATCAAATACTCTCGAAGAGAGCATTTAGGAATGCACAAATAAGTTCCTTTAAAGAGAAAGCCGTCTTGGAGTAGGAAATCATCGACCCCGTTTCTTTGGCATATCGTCCAAATCTTACCAAAATCTTCATCATCAGAATACATGTCTTTGATAGAATCAAATCCCTCAAGTTGCACCTTTATTGAGTTTAAAAGTACAACTCGCCTACTCAATGCATCAGCCACTTTATTAGAGCTCCCACTTTTGTGTCTCAACACAAAAGTATATTCTTGCAAAAAAGAAACCCACTTTGCATGCCTTCGATTTAGATTCCCTTGGTTATTGATATATTTCAAGGCTTCATGATCAGAATTGAGGATAAACTCCCGTTGAATCAAATAGGATCTCCAAGTTCGAAGAGATTGAACAATGGCATAGAATTCCAAGTCATAAGTAGAATATTTCTTCTTCACTTCATTAAGTTTCTCGCTGAAAAATGCAACAAGATGACCTTCTTGGCTAAGTACTCCACCAATGCCAACATGAGAGGCATCGCAATCTACCTCAAAGATTTTCTCAAAGTCTGGCAAGCTTAGAACTGGAGCATCAGATAATTTTTCTTTCACAACATTGAAACTGCTTTCGGCTTCTTTGCTCCACTTAAATTCTCCTTTCTTCATACAATCTGTCAAAGGTGCTGATATAGTACTGAAATTTCTAATGAATTGACGATAGAATGATGCCAATCCATAAAAACTCCTTACCTCTTGCAAGCTTTTTGGAGCAGTCCATTCTCGAATGACTTTTATCTTTTCCTCATCAACCTTGATTCCTGTAGACGTCAAGACAAAGCCTAGAAAGCACAGGCTACAGGTCATGAAGGAACATTTCTTGAGGTTCACATAAAGCTTCTCACCTCTTAAGGTCATGAAAACCTCACTCAAGTGTTGAAGATGTTCAGACTCATCATAGCTATACACAAGGATATCGTCGAAGTAGACGACAACAAATTTTCCAATGAAATGACGGAGTATTTGATTCATTACTCTCATGAAAGTACTCGGGGCATTTGTGAGACCGAACGGCATGACCAGCCATTCATACAAACCTTCTCGTATCTTGAAAGCTGTCTTCCATTCATCTCCAGGCTTGATCCGAATTTGGTGATAACCGCTCCTTAGATCAATTTTGGAGAATATTTTTGCACCAGCGAGCATGTCGAACATATCATCAACCCGAGGAATAGGGAATCGGTATTTAATAGTAATGCGATTTATTGCACTACTATCAATACACATTCTCCACGATCCATCCTTCTTTGGTGTTAGGAGAACTGGAACTGCACATGGACTCATGCTTTCTCTGATGTAGCCTTTAGCAAGTAACTCCATAACTTGTCTATTTAGCTCTTCATGTTCCTTGGGGCTCATCCGATAATGTGCTTTGTTCGGAAGAGTTGAGCGTGGCACCAAGTCAATTTGATGTTAAATGTTCCTCAAATGAGGCAGCCCACACGGCAGTTCTTCCGGAATCACGTCATCGAACTCCTCCAAAAGAGAATTCACCTCGGTAGGAACATTCATTTGACTCTCCTGCCCTTTAGCAAATAATAAATATACGACTCCAGTATCTTCACTTTCTTTCATAAAGTCAGTCAAACTCAAAAGACTACTACTCTCCCCTTTTTCTTCTTTCCATGGTAGAAGTACAATTTCTTTCTTCCCAACTCTAAACGTATAAGTATTTGCTCTACCATCGTGTATAACATGCCTATCGAATTGCCATGGTCTTCCAAGAAGTAAGTGACAGACATCCATAGGAACGACGTCGCACAAGACCTCGTCATGATATTTTCCAATAGAGAAGGAAACTAAGCAACGTTTAGAAATGGTTACCTCATTCCCTTTTTTGAACCAAGAGATTCGGTATGGTTTTGGATGTGGCTCCGTTTGCAGTTTGAGTTTGTCCACCATTTCTTGAGAAACAATATTCTCACAGCTTCCACCGTCAATAACAATAGTGCACACTTTCCCACCTTGTGTTCTGCATCGAGTTTTAAAGATATTGGAACGAAGCCAATCTTCTTCACGATCAGCTTTAGGAGTTGCAAGAACACCGGCTGGTTCGAGTCACCGAGAACTTCTTCCTCGACAAAATTAACACGTGCGTTAATTTGTCTTTTTGGACAAGACTTATAATGGTGGCCAACTTCTCCACATGTAAAACAAGGACTTGGTTTTTGTCCAGGCTGATTTCCGCAACTACCAGAAACAAATTTTGACTTTCTAGTAGCATCAGGACTTGGAATAGCTCCTTTACCTCGTGAAGATTCGCCATTAGGAGAAGGATAAAGACTCCTCACATCAACATACTTCTTAGCACCACGAGCAAGCTTAACCTCCACTTTCAAGGCCAATTGGTATGCATCATTAAGCTTGAATAGTCGATGCATTTCAACTTCTTCTCGGATTTGCATTTTTAAGACACCCACATATCGCGCAACGAGCTGTTCCTCACTTTCTTGCAAGTCATTGTGAGCCATGAGTTTGTAAAATGATTCTGTGTAGTCCATCACACTTTTTGATTCTTGGCGAAGATTATTGAATTGAGAAAAAGCTACTTGGACAAAGTCAGGAGGAAGGAACTTTTCTTTAAGCCTAGATCTCATTTTCTCCCAAGAAGATATTTTAGGCTTACCTTTGCGAAGTCGCATCTCATGCACTTTATCCCACCATGCGGAAGCATAGCCACGCAATCTTGTTGACACGAGCTTCACCCGTACATTCTCCGGCGTTTCTTTGTAGTCGAAAAATTTCTCAATAGCACTGAGCCATTCAAGAAATTCTTCCGTTTGGAGTCGGCCATGGAACTCTGGCAGGTCAATCCTCAAGGATTCATGATATTGGTTCATCCTTTGCTCTCTACGGTGTGCGAATGGATTGATATCAGATTCATCACTAGAATCACTATGAAGTGATTCGCCAAATTCACGTCGAGCCTCTTGTCGTTCCAGCCGCAACGTGAGTTGCTCAACTTGTCTTCGAAGTGTTTGAATTTTCTCATCTCGTTCATCTCCCGTTCGGTTGTTACATCTTCCTCCTCTACCTCTTCTGCCATGATCTGAAGGTAGAAATCCAAGAACGTAACCAAAGCTCTGATACCAAATGACAGGGGATGATAAAAGAGAGGAGATGAAAAGCTTCACACTAAGAACAAGATTGGATAAAAATGAATGTGTAGATGCATGCATTCTCCCACATTAATACCATGCTCTGCATCATCGGGTCTGGACCGACCATGAGCAGGTTTGTATGGGTCTAGAACCAGAACCGGAACCGGAATCGGAACCATAACTTTAAAATGAGCAGGTTTTGACCGGTTCCGGTCCGGGTAAAACCCACCCATTGACAAGCCTATTTTGGGTGTATGAAATTGAATGTGTTGTCTAATTGCATACTAGCATTGTAAAACACAAGTGCATAAGTGGTCTAACAAAATTCCACTACTATCTATATTAACTGTATGTATCGATCGGCTGCGAAACGGTTATTTAAGGCGGCTTTTCACCGGAGCGCTGTTCGATTAGGCTCACCTTCTATTTTCTCATCCCCAATCGTACACCAGGCATTGTCTTCTGCGGGCACCTCCGCCGAGAACGCTCTAAATCATAAACCTCACAATACTTCTGCTTTCGGTTCGTCATCCTCGTCGCCATCGTCGCCTTTGTCAAATGAAGAGCGGAACCCTAGAGTCACGGTCTGCCCCAAAGCTCACTGGCAGGAACAGCAGGGCATGCTAATTTTAAGTCGCGGTTGAAACTAATTCTCCATCTGATTACCGACTTATTTATTCTCCATTACATCTGCCTATGTATCAGTAGTCAATATATGCAACGTGCACGAGTTTGATACTATATATAGTTAAATTCTGGTGAAGTCACTTACTCTTTGGTTGGAATGGTTGTTTAATTCTATTGAGCAGGCTAGAGTAGGATGGAATGATGCTGCAATAATTGCTAGAGCGAGGGCGGCTGGTGTCTCTCCTTCTGTTGTAGGATCTTTTCCTGAAAGGAAGCTGCTCTAGTCAAGGTATAATTTTTGAACCCCTTATGCATTATCGATATTAAATCTTAAACTGGAAGTTCCGAACGTAATGCTTGATTATCATCATCCTTTGAAAAATATGTGCATACCTGTATATATCAAAAAGAAGTATCTTGTTAATTGCAATTCAAAAATGAATAAAAAGAATACAATAATAGCTTCAACGTCCTCTTAGAATTAATATAGTACTATACATATAGAGTCATACCATTTTTATGTTATATAACATTTAATGGTCTAATTTTAAAGACCAAAGAGAACTAATCTTTATTCACATGAAAATATATAAACATATATATTTGGAGTGTAACCTAAATATTTAATATCAGCAAAAATAGCGCTAATGATCCAATTAGAAATTCACCAATTTGATTTAGAAACAAAAAAAAAAAAAACAGAAATTAGATCACAAAAATATAATAATTAAAAACCACGTGTTTGCACACCAAACAAAATTAGAAAAGGAAAAGAGACCATAAAATGTTGAGATATTTTGATTTTAGATGTTTTGAGAAAGATTAAAGTCTCATTCACTCTTGTTCTTCAAAACCCAACTTACATTCTTAAATTAGTTTTACATTCACTCTTCTTCTTCGTTCTCCTGAAATGTCATTAGTTTTTACTGCTCTATTTCTACCACCAATATTGATAAAAAACATGTCCTTGTTCCTCCATATAATTTGATATTTCTTTAGATTTTATACTTATCGAACCTAATCAAAATACATTTCAATATCATCTTATTGTTTATATATCTAATGCTATTTATAAAAATCACATATCAAATTATGTAATACGTCTACAATTGATACTCCATTTAACAAAAATGTATCATTAATCAACCCAGTTGATAAATTGAGTTCATAAATTGATCTTAAAGTTTAATTGTAACTAACGCCCAAAAATCTACAATTCTATACATTTATTAGTTTTATTGTTCTATACATCAAATAAAAGTGACATTAAATGTTAAAAATAATTATATATCATATTTGAATGTGATAAACCCTAATATTTGTATAAAATTAAACTAAATCATATAAAATTAAAATAAAAAAATAAATTAAAATTTAATAGTGGGACATGATTTCATCTCCTCCTTTTTTAGAGTTTTACATTCACACCTTGGATGAGTGAATATCATTTTCCCTATATTCTCCATCTCATCCAACTTCATTTTCAGTTTCTTTCGCCTATATTTGAGTTCTAATCTCAAGTATTCCTATTTCACACAACGCATCAGATATTTAAAATAGTGGATTTGTAAAATAAGAAGTCATCCGGACAACAAAATATATGAATGTCAATAAATAAAATACCGACTGAACAAAACAAAGATATGCATATTAATTATAGTAGAAATTTTTACATCCCCAAAAGACTTCCCTTCCCAATAATAATCAGTAATTGAAAATCAGTCACACCCATTTTATGCCTCTGAAGGACATGTATTCGGTTTATTTCAATATTCCTCAGATACATCATCAGCATTAACAAACTTCTTTTCAAGTAGCTTTCGCCTGATCACAAACAAATGTTGGATTATATATAATTTGCTACTAATATCATAGAAGTGGCATTTCCGGACCCAAAGATAAAAAACATGACGTGGACAAACAAGTCAGAGTAATAACGAAGATTGGTGTTCATGTTCTGATGGAACAGTTATGGTGTGTGTCAGTCATGACTAATTTGTACTCACATTAAGTAGTCTGACTTAACCTTCAGCTGGACATATACTTGATACGTTTATCTGGTCAAAGATCTTTACCCTCGATGTTTATTATTGATCACATACCCATTGCAGTTTCATATCAATAATATTTGCTATATAAACTATTTTAATCTTGCAATTTGCTCAGTGCAGTGCACCCCCTGTTTCTAGGGATATGATCTTTCTTCCATGATGCGTGTATGCCATTTGTTTTCTATGTGGTAGCTTTTCTATTTATAAAAATTAGTTCGTGCATTCTCCATTAGCCTTTTCTAATACCTTTTCACCCAAGTCCTGATTTATTTGGTTCAGTATTTCATGGATTATTGTCTGCAAAAGTTAATGAATATTGCTGACAGAATTCGCTTAGAGATGCAGGCACCTTACATCTCAAAGTGGCATCAGGCACTCAGCATACAGGTAACTTTTATGCAAGTCACTTATTAATTGGTTTTCACCATGTACTCTGTCTGAATTTTTCTATATTGTAGGCACAAACTTGGAATATTTCTACAAGCTTCAAGCAAAGAACATTGCTTGTTGATGAGATTCGGCATGCTGATGGTGATGAGGCCACTCACACTGATTGGTATGTGAAGCGCACAGTCCGTAGTGGAATTCTGGAATTTATTCTACAACAAACTATGCATGCTGACTGATACTTCCCCAGGTTAGAGTCTAAATAATTGTATTTTATACTCACTGCATTGTTCAATTTCAGACTGGCGTTGGTTATCATGACCAGATAAGCCTCAAACCCCGAAGCCAGAGCTAGTATGGGCTGATTTTATAGTCTTAGACTCTTAGCTATTGATATACTTTTTCTTTAAGCAAAATAAAAAATGGTAGATACCATTTTTTACTTCATTTTTGCAGAATGTATATTTGATTTTTTTCTTTTTATAGCATGAGTTCCATGTTGTAAATACCGTTAAGTTGGGCACTTGGGTGTATTATATTGTATTTTGTCATTTATTTATTGCCAATACAAAAACAATACGTCATTTCTGGCATGCTATCTGCTGAATCAGCTCTCAATTTCAGGGAAAAAATGAAGTAAGGTATATTTGAAAAATATGGTAGTATGAGAATCACATTGAAATTACCCATATGTTTGGTTATATCGGTTTAAAACAGCAATATAATACGGTTTGAAAAGGTATTTCCCCCTAAACAAACAATGTTAGCATTTAGGCTGCTGCAGCCCAATCAAATCCAAGAGCGTTCTTGCATTCTTAATTGATTTTCTCTCAGTTGATGAAAATATTTGTAAAATTTGCCAACCCCTAAAAAGAGGTGTCTCTGCTTATCTTGTTGTTCAATTTTCCGTTATTTGCTTGGTTTTGGAACAGGAAACAAATATACAATGTGTATTTTGTATATGTGTGCATGTCTATGTACTAGAGTTATAAATCTTTCTAGAGGTGTAATGAATAATGGTTCCGCACAGACCAAGCAAGTTGGAAACATTTGTTTCTACATGAATCTCAAAAATGTAGAACATGACCAATATACTGTAATTTCCATCTACACATTAAAGAACTTTTCTCATGCAAATCCATAATGAGCTGTTGATTTTAGAAAAAGAAAAAAGTGTTGTGAACAGTGAGTAAATATGCATAAACTAGGTTGACAAGATATAAACTGCTCTTTAGGCCAAGTAACTCAGTCTAGTTTATTTCTTCTTAGTTTATAGGTATTTAAATAGTGGTTTATGTACATTGCATGATTTGATTTCATTCACATCTCAGGCATAAAAACGGACTATCTCATTGGGGGTAAGTAGTCAATTTGGTTTAAGGGATCTTCTATTACTATTTCTGATTGATCTCTTCATTTCCAGATAAATCAAATTAAATTATAGTAGTATTTTCTGCTCATACAAGACTAAAATCATTATAAATTGCTTCTAGTTTGACCAAACTCAAACAAACCTCGAATATCAGTTCATAATAAAATTCAAAATTTCCCCTTCCAAAAATCTTGAATAAATGGCAATTGAAACCGTATCAGAAGAAAAAAGAAAAGAAAAAAAGAAAAAAAGGAGAAATTTCTTCACTCTTCATCCAGTGCAATGACAAGAGAATCGAGGAGATAATATTAGGCTTATACTTGTTTGAACTAAAACTGCAAATTTGGCCGCCTGCTGCTGGAATTATATATAGGTTAGTTGAAGCCATGAGCAGAGATGATCTGGGATATGTTTCTTCAATTGGATATCCCTTGCTCACTTGACCTCTACACCATGTCTATAAGACTATACTAGGCATACACCTAGTGCCCACAGTGTTTTCCTGTTCTGTACTTGAAATCATCCTTCAGAATATCAATATCTTCATCATTTGTGTATATATGTTGACAATTGACACTTTACAACAATGCAATATAGTTTGGGATAAAATGTGCAAGTGCTTTAAGATTTTTGTCTTGATGCATATGACAACTAGAATTGAGCCAGCTCACTAAGTTAGAACATCCCGATGTTCTCCTAGGTCATCCCAAATGGCCACATGCACGGTTGAGGATAGGTTTCTTATTCGAGTTAAGTTATTGTGCCATTCTCAGTTATTTCTCTTTGTCATTTGAGAGCCCAAGCACTATATAGCTGGTGTATATTCAAAGAATTGAATTAAGCTGCTAAGTTCCCAGAGGGCGAGGAGGGAAAAATATAAATTTTGTCTATGCCCCTACTTCTTTTCTGATGGGGAAAAATCTTGATCATTTTCACAAATTTATACATTATTAGCTTTTAAAACTATTGCCCCACGGCCCCCACCACTCTATGACTAACATGTGGCTCAGAAACTGCATTTGATCTGGGATAATCAATTAATCATTATGATTAAGTATTTTCTAATTCTGTTTGGACTCTTTAAGACATCAGAGGCGTAGCTGCAACGTAAGATAATTCATAAGAGAACCATAATGCTAAATTACTAGTCTTGTTGACTGTAGAGACCTAAGGTCTTTCTCGGATTCTACAGGTATTAAGGCATTCAAAACATGTAGCAGAATTACTTTAGAAGCCTACCTTTTATTCTAAAACTCAGTATAATACTTGAAAATAATATCGTCGTAAAGCTAACTTTCCTAGAATTCAGTAGTCCCATAGAAGTGATCAATTTGTGAAACGAGTAGTCAGCAAATAGAAAATTGAAGTTTGTACTAAAATTTGCTAGGTTGAGAAATTCCAATACATCGGTGATTGTATTTGGGAATACTAGTATTTTTCTCTACAGAAAGCAAAAAAGAAACAGAAGATTTTACATAGCACATTTTCATTTTAACTAGAGCTACATAAAAGCTGGATGTTGTGAGGTAATAAGCCATATGAGCTGTTTCTTTTTTGCTCCTATTGATTCTCACTGCAATTATGTGCTGCAGAGCAATCCAAATATCATAATCTGAAGCTTATTAAATTACATTTTGCGGGTAAAGTATTTGGCTGGACTCTGGAGCAGTGGGGGCTGGGATGGGAGGTCCCGTGCAAGGTTTTCTGAGCAGGATGTTTCAGCATTGAGCAGGATGTTTAGAAGCATGGTAGGAATAATTTTAGGTAGGATGTTATGGCAAAGACGCTTTGTAGAATACAAGTATGAAGATTCAAAATAGTAGTAGTTTGAATATTTGTATATTTATGCACCCACAATATTCGGAAGCAAGCAAAGACAGTTTGAGCTGAAGCAAAACCTCATGAGGCGAGACCTAAAACTCATATGTATATGTGCTCTTTGATCTACAAACATTTTGGTCTCAACAAGATTCTTGACGAATTACATACTCAACCATGGCAAAATAACATTTTACCTGTACCAATGGATGGCACAGGCAAGCCATGGCAAAAAGAAAAAATTAAACATGCTCTCAAATTGGAATCTTGTTGAGAATTATTTTGATCGTAGATCCTTGAATGTCACAAATATTTCACATCCTTAAGTCCCTCGCCGATCTGAGTATATGTTGATTTGGAGAAGAAGAATGGGCTATATTATATCTCTAGCACAATATCTGCAAAAAAGCCAAAGTAGATGAAATTTCATTATGAAAAAGTAGAGCAATATTTGTTGATACGAATGAACACCATCTATATGTGTACTTACATTCAGAGTCTGTTTTCACCCATTTGCTTTCATGGCTGCCCTTCTCACGTTCTTCTTCTTCTTCTTCCTCCTCCTCACTGTCGCTTTCAGCCATATCCAAGTACTTCTTGGGGGTTGCAGGCCTCTGAGGGTATATCTTCTTGTGCAGCATAGCTCTCAATATCTGCAACCATCAACTTTGATTGATACTAGTAACTCAAATAAGAAAAAGAAAAGAGAATGTTTAAATTTGATACCTTCTCCATGGTTGAGTGATCCAATCTGGGATCTGGTAGTGGATCTCTAACGATGGGAGGTGCGGCGGTGAATCCGCCTCTGCAGAGGAAGGCCTTCTTCATTAGAAACGATAACGACGTTTTGCCAATGCTGCTGCTCTTTCTCTTTTCCGACTGAATTTCCTTTGTTCCTCTCTGAACCACACTCCCCTGCCTCTCTAGGCTGGGTACCACCTCCACCGCCGCCACATTTTCCTTTTCCGGCGGCAGACAAGTGTTATTCAACACCAGTCTCAACTCTCTCTCAACTTGTTCCAACTCTTCTTCTTCCTCCAATTTATTCTCAGAGTGTTTGAGAATATAGTTGTTATTGTTGTTTCCGAATGTTCCGATCGTCAGCAAACCGTTGGGCCAGTCGGAGAATTCCTCCTTGCAGTGTTCATGCATGACGCCATCTGCACTTATTTGAGTTGAAACACACTCATTTGTTGTTGGCAAAGATATCGAAGAAAACAAAAAGACTTACAAGGTTTTGGTTGTGGATTGGGTTTGTTTGTGGCTTCATTGCGCTTGCTTCGCATCCAACTAAACATCTGCATTATGAAAGAATGATTGTAATAACAATTAGGTGCATGTTGGAGTTTAAGCTACTGATTTTATGATCAATATTAATGCTAATAGTTACCTTCATCTATGGCAAAAAGAGTGGACCTTTTTCTCCAAATTAAGAAAAATGATTGTATTGGTAATAAAAATGTGTAGGGTATGGTGGGATTGGAGAAATATAAGTGATGGTGATAGAGTTCCCACAAACATCACAAATGAGGTTCATAAGGTATAAATAGAGAGGAAGAGAGGAATTACTTTGAATTTATGAATTGTGGAGTAGTAAATATTATAATGAAGAAATTTGGTTCAAGTTCCAAAACACATCTTCTTCTTATTCTTGTTTCTCCTCTTACTACCGCCTTTTTTGAATTTCTCGTTATCTTGCTGTCTTCTTTTATCCCATGTGAACTTTTACTATTATTCCACCAAATATCAGCTTCTTATTATGCTCTTAAATTTTCATTACATTTCTCAGCCTATTCATATCATATCGAATTTTAAATATTTAAAGATCTAATTATGCTTCAAGGAGTGATTACCCGGTCTTAACTACAATGAATTACAGAATGAGTAACTCAAAATTTGTACGCATGCATGGATTGACCATCACCTCACTCTTTTTTCATCATTCTCAATTTCTTCCAAGAAAATTGTATCAAGGCGCATATATATAACTTTTTCTTCTCATTTCTTAATTTTGGACTTGCCCATTATCACTGTATTGGAAAGGAAAGAATGTAAAGAGGGTATAAACGTTAGGTGTATTATTGTATGCACTAAAAGTGCAAAGAGCAGTAGAGGCTGCAAGGCACATCTGGATTGGGCTGAATTAAATAACTTAATTAAAGTGATTGAGTATATATGTGTAATGTGTAGGGAAAAATTATTGAATTGGGTGTCCCATGCTCACCCAACCTATACTTGTTGTCTATATTAGGCATACATGCATATACCTAATCTCATCTCCACACTCTTGTTTCTCTTCATTTCCCTCCAAATTATCTGTCACAAATCCATATCTCATAGATCTGTATAGAAGATAATGATGTTTACATTAAAATGTGTTAATAATTCAATTATGCAATTGCTTATTGAAGAAGAATGTGGGGGTTAAGAAATACTAGGTCCTATGGTTCAATGAGCACAAATCCACAATTTCCTCATCTATGTTATTTATATATATTGTGTTGCCATATTTATTTATTATTTTGTGAGATGAGGATATATTTGAAATGGCTATGTTTTCGTTTCAAGTGTATGATTGAAGTAGATTCAAAGAATTGGGTGGCAAGTGGCAACTACTGCTAAGCCATATTATAATATTGTTGTCTATTGAGGGATTTATTAGTAATTATAAGAAGTTAATTGGGATGTTTGTAGTTTGTGTTTGTAAGACATTAGACATATATATAGGTAGACAACATAAGCTAGCCAGCTTTAGCTAGACAGTTCATAATAGAAACTAGCTAGGATAATTTCAAATTATTAATTCAGGCTTAAATTAATGCATACTCCTTAATTAGGAGTTGATGATAATATTATTATATGTGACATGCATATTTTAATAGGCACGAAGCCACAAATTCTAATTAAGGGGGCGAACTTTATCGTTATCATAATTATAAAATTATATGAAAACAAAACAATGAAGACAATATACAATATTTTTTGTAGCCGAATGTTCTAACCAACCAAAAAATTTCTTATACCAAACTAGTAGAAACTTTCTACAATTTTTATCCACAATCAAGAAAACTCCGTAGGCATTTCTTATTATCATTAAAAAACGAATGAAGTGTTTAATACTTCATTGTATTTATTAATCTATACAAGGTTACTCTAAAAAAAACTATTTAAAAAAATAAATATGAAATATAAAAAAGACAAATTGGCTATTAAGAGACAAAGAGTTTAGATCGTGTATGACCGATTTAATTGGCTATTAATTAATTCATCTCTAAATATTAATATATATATATATATATAACAAATTGAAATAATTAAATTATAGAGAAAATAAAGAATAACAAATATTTGCATATGAATTAAAATATAAAGAATAAATTAGATCTCACATAATAATCGCGCTCGTACTTCATTAACTGATGTTGAAATAGAAGATATTAGCCAAAAATCATACTAAATAATATATAGAAAATTGAAAAAATATTTTGGAAAAGTTGAAGGCTTGCAACTTGCAAAAAAATAAAATAATGTAACTCTCAATCGCAAGTTATGCATGTGCTAACGACAGTTGAGATCTATAATGTTAACTCAACAAAGTTAACATATTTATATATAATAATACATAAGTTATGAAGCAATATGGTATGAAATTAATTCTATATAAAATCCACCCAAACTCAGAAGCCTTGTGGCTGTGGCTGTGGCCTACATAATAAAATAAAAATAGTAGAGACTTTAATAAAACATTGAGAAGCACGTGAAGTTGTCCATCGCCATGCAGATGCAGTCCACATGGGGATGGATCCCCATTTCTTCACCAAACAAAAACTGATTTAATAATTAATAATATTTGCTGAAATGGGAAGGGGGAGTCACACGTGTCAAAAGGCGGCGCAGTGATGAGCCCCCATCGGGCGCCGCCGCAGCAACACGTGTGGGAGTCGGACAAAGCCTCCATTCTCGATTCTCTGAGGTCGGAGAATGGATCATTACAATCTTCACAACTACTCAACTTCCAACTTGATTTTACCCATGCAACTGTTTCTTGCTTGCTTCACTACTAATTAATTACATGCATCCATCCCAATATTAATTAATTTCATACCCACTCTCCTCTTCACTCTTCTCTCTTCACTCTTCACATTATATATATTTATAGATAGATACACCTCCTGCGTTTATTCCGATGCATTACCTGCACATAATCTTAATCTTTCTTTCATGCACCGGTTGGTTGGACTAATTAATCCAAGGCTGCTCAATTCATTAATTAGTTACTTAATTAAGGTGCAAATCTAGATTGATTAATATGCATGCATACATGTGGATTAGTGAGGTAATTATGCCTGTTATGGAGCTCCAATGGTTCTGTAGCATATGTTGCTTGGAGCTGATATTCAGTTTGTGGTCCCTTAATTTCCACTAAAAGGAGTAATGTTCTTCATCATTATTAATTCCACCAATCAACAACTCTTATTCTGGGATTTTTTTTTTCATATTTGATTCTGTGGTCCATTTGTTGATACTCATATTTGAAAGAAGAAATACATATGCAAAAAAAATGAGAAAGAATGTATGTCTTAGTTGGTTTAAGATTAATTAAATTTAATATAAATATTTATGTTATTATTAAATTAGTATTGAGTAAGATGCATATCATATATACTCCACAAATTAGTATGGAGCTATTCAGTCTCTCAAATTGATATCAGGTACAAAATGAAAGATAGCTCAAAATTATGCTATTTAAAGGAAGATGTAAAAGTTCAATTACGAAATGGTTAGAGCATGTTAGCATGCTCAGTGTGGCCTCTCGGTCAGGGCTTCGCTGTTTGGGAGTCCGAGCTTACCCGGGAGTCTGGTGATGTGTAGGGGAGAGGCGTGCGAGCTAGGCTTGGGTGAGACCGTGCGGGAGTGAGCCCGTGCTGTGGGTGACGGATTTTATATAAATTTTTTATATATTTTTTTTATTGATCTCAACTTCATCTATAAATAATACATTTCAATCTTAACATTTCACACATTTTTTCACATTTTCAATCTTCTTACCATCTCTTTATTTCACACATTTCTTCAACATTTCATGCATCTCTTCAATATTTTTGCTATCTCATCAAATTTTTAAAAAAAAAGATAATGACCTTAAAATTCATCACTTTTCATTTAGAGCACCCGCAGCGGTGGGGAGCGGGAGGCCCGGGCAGGGGCGGGCAACGGGGCGCGAGGCCCCCACTGGGGCTGTGGGACGCGGGCGACGGGCGGCTGTCGGGTGAGGCCGGGCACTGGGCGCCGGCGCCTGTGTGCGTTTCACCACTGCGGGTGTGGGACGCCCGATCCCCACCCCATTTTCTTTTTTTATTTAAATTATATTTTTTTAATTTTTAATTATTTAAATTATCTACATTTATAAATACCACCAGTGGCGGACCTTAAAGAAGGACAAGGGGGTACAGTTGTACCCCCAGAAAAAAAAAATTATATATATTAGATATTATAAAATTATTAATAATAATACATTGTACCCCCATCTATATTGACTTCTACTCATATTTGACTCTCTTAATAATAAAATAATAAAGAAATACCTAAAGAAATTAAAAGCAAAGGGAAAGAAGCGGATAGCAAAGCAGAAGGAAAAAAAACGCAAAGAGCAGAAAGAAAAAAATGCAGGCACAGCCGCACGCACAGGCACGCCGCGAGAGCTTCCGAAGCTCCGAGCGAGGGTGATTTCTTCTCGATTTTTCGTTGCGACGCTACCACTTTGAAGTTTCAATTTCACTTTCACCTTGTTCCAATTCTAAGGTACTATTATACTTTATTTTTTAAATTAGGGTTAAAATGTCCAAATGACTTGTTGATTTTTTTTGTTTATTTGATAATTTATATGCGAATTTGTTTGTGTTAATTAGTGGATTTAGAATTCTACTATCTTATATATGTGTGTTGGATATAGGAATGACAAGTGAATCACCTAAATTGAAAAAATCAAAAGGAATGTCAAAGCAACCCGATCTTCGACAATTTATGTTCAAGAAAAGGAAATCTCAAGAGAGTTCAAGTAATTCAAATGCTAGTGTGTCTCCAACAAATAATTCGCCTCAAGTTGAAGAAAATGCTATGAATTTGAGTGGTTCAAGTACTAGTAATGTGCCATTAGAGGATAAAGAATTGGTTTATGATGTTGAGCTTCTTCCTAATGATCCGGGAAAAAGAATAAGCATAATGGATTATCCTCCAAATCAACGAAATGCGGTTAGGAGAGCTTATATTCTTAAGAAACCTTGTCAACCAAAAACTCATGATTTCCCCCAAAAAGATTGTGGAGGATTCCGCCGCTTTAGTGTTTCTTGGTTTGAAAAATGGGATTGACTTGAATATAGTATTGAGAAAGATGCCGCATTTTGCTTTGTTTGCTATTTTTTCAAGAATGAAGTTGAAATCAATACGGGGGGAGATATATTTGTGAATGAAGGATTTAAGTCGTGGAATAAACCGGAAAGATTTTTGAAACATGTTGGTAGAGTTAAAAGTGCTCACAATCTTGCTTATGAGAAATATGTGAACTTGAGAGATGGCAAAAAAAAATCAATTCTTGTTTCTTTTGACAATGCCACCGATGTGATGAAAAGAGACTATGATGTTCGCTTGAAAGCTTCTATTTCTTGTTTGTGTTATCTATTGCGGCAAGGGATGGCATTCCGTGGGCATAGAGAAAGTGAAGAATCCCTTAATAGGGGTAATTTTCTTGAACTTTTGAAATGGTTAAAGACACATAATGAAGTTGTTTCAAAGGTCGCTTTGGAAAATGCTCCCGGTAATTGTCAATTGATATCTCCAAAAATTCAAAAAGATATTGTCAATTGTTGTGCTAAAGAAACAAGTAAGAGAATTGTGGAGGAGCTTGGTGATGACTATTTTTCTATATTAGCCGATGAGTCTAGTGATGTGTCCCAAAAAGAACAACTAGCTCTTTGTTTGCGTTATGTTGAGAGGAAGATGGGAAAGGTAGTGGAGCGATTTCTTGGACTTGTTCATGTTGGTGATACCACGGCTTTGTCTCTTAGAAGTGCAATTATGTCTTTACTTGTTGAACATTCATTGCGTCCATCTAAGATACAAGGACAAGGATATGATGAGGCTAGTAACATGAAGGGTGAGATAAATGGCCTCAAGGCTTTGATTATGGAAGATGCTCCAAATGCTTATTATGTTCATTGCTTTGCTCATCAACTTCAACTAACTCTTGTAGCTATTGCCAAAAGGAACAATGAGTGTGCTTGGCTTTTCGATACGCTTGCAATGTTGTTGAATGTGATTGGAGTTTCTTGTAAGAGAAGAGAAATGATTCAAGAAATTCAAGCACAAAAGGTTGCTCAAGCTTTGCTCATCGGTGAACTTGAAACAGGATCGGGTCTAAATCAAGAGCTTGGTTTGAAGAGGCCTGGAGATACTCGTTGGAGTTCTCATTACAAAACACTTTTGAATGTCATCACCTTGTTTTCTACAATTGTTGAAGTTCTTACGATGATTGGGGGCAATGGCTTTAACTTGGATGATAGAGCTAAAGCTCAAGGCATTTTGTACTCACTAGAGTCATTTGAATTTGTTTTCATGGCACACCTAATGACTGCTATATTTGGGTACACTAATGTTTTGTGTCTTGCTTTGCAAAGAAGAGATCAAGACATTGTTAATGCTATGAGGCTTGTCACTCTAACCAAAGTCTTATTACAGAGAATGAGAGAGAGTGGATGGGAGACTCACTTGGAGAAGGTAATTTCATTTTGTAATGATAATGACATTATTGTTCCAGATATGGAGGCTCGTTATATCCCTCAAGGAAAATCAAAGCGTTTTGTCCAACAAGTTTCATATCTTCATCATTTTCGGGTTGATGTGTTTATACAAGTTATTGATTTACTACTTCAAGAGCTTGAGAATCGATTTGATGAGGTCAATATGGAGTTGCTCAAATGCATGGCTTGCTTAAATCCCAAAGATGGCTTCTCTTCTTTTGACAAGGAAAAGGTACTCAAACTTGCCACTTTTTATCCCTCTGAATTTTCTGGAATTGATTTGATTACTCTTGAATGCCAACTTGATATATTTATGGAAGATATGACAAGAGATGAGGAGTTCCATGATTTGCATGATATTAGTTCTCTTTCGATGAAGCTTGTTGAAACAAAGAGGCATGTCACTTATCCTCTTGTGTATTTACTCATAAAGTTGGTATTGATTCTTCCGGTTGCTACTGCAAATGTAGAGAGGGTGTTTTCTGGGATGACTTATATCAAGAATAAGCTACGAAATAGCATTGGGGATCAATTTTTAAATGATTGTTTGGTCACTTTCATTGAGAAAGATTTGTTCCTACAAGTTCCCGATGACGAGGTCGTCAAACGCTTTCACGAGATGAAGACACGTCGAATAATAGATTAGTTTGTTATGTAATATTTTTTGTATTTTGAAATGTATGACTTTAATATTAATCAATATTATGGGATGTTTCGGTTTTACTATCATATTTTTTTTATATACGAGTATATAATATTTGTCGTACCCCCGTATACAAACTCCTGGGTCCGCCACTGAATACCACACTTCATTTCATTCTTCATACACTTTCATCCACTCTTCTATCTATATTTTCTCTCCAAAATGTCTTCTTCTTCCGATTTCAACGATGAAATTAATGTTCAATCTTTGCAACTCGCAAATAATTTTATGGAGGCGGGTCATCAATATCTAGCATCACTCGGCACATCCGACTCCCAACGTAAAAAAAAAGAAGCCTTTATCAAGAGGGATCGAGAGGAGGCCTCTGTACGTCTATACAACAACTACTTCTCCCAAAATCCAATATTTCCCGATAATTATTTTCGACGTCGGTTTCGTACGCGAAGATAATTATTTCTCTGCATCGTCAAGACCTTGGAGAATCGTGAAGAATACTTCCGACAACGTACAGATGCTACGGGTCGTCAAGGGTTCACGCCACTACAAAAATGCACGGTTGCAATCTGGCAACTTGCAAATGGAGGTGCCGCCGATCAATACGACGTGTATCTCCGGGTCGCCGAGTCAATGGGCATCGAATGCCTCAAACGTTTTTATCGTGCCGTTGTTGAGGTTTTTTTGGGTCTCAATATTTGAGGCGACCCAACCAACAAGATATTCAACACCTAATGTTGCTTCACGAAGAGAAGCACGGCTTCCCCAGCATGCTTGGTAGCATCGATTGCATGCATTGAGCGTGGAAAAATTGTCCGATGGCGTGGCGTGGGGCTTATACACGTCAAGACAAATATCACCTAACTATCATGCTCGAAGCGGTCGCGTCCCAAGATCAATGGATATGGCACGCTTTCTTCGGCGAACGACATTTGCATGCTCAACCAGTCTACGGTGTTCACTGACATGCTCAACAGGAAAGCGCCTCGTGTGACGTTCATGGCCAACAACAAACAATACAACGTGGGCTATTATTTAGCCGACGGCGCTTACCCATGTTGGCCGACTTTCGTCAAATCAATGTCGACGCCCACCAATGAGAAACGGTCTCGTTTCAAAGTTATGCAAGAAGCGGCACGCAAGGACGTCGAACGAGCATTTGAAGTACTCCAATCTCGATGGGCAATCATTAAAGGTTCGGCACGCCTTTGGTTTCGTGAGCATTTATCCGACATCATGTATACTTTCATTATTTTGTATAACATGATTGTTGAAGACGAAGGTCCATATGCGATTAATTGGGCATCGAAGACCGAAGCAAGCTCCTCTTCTACTCCACCCGAAGAAGCTACTCGCGGTGTGAACGATAAATTCAAGGAATGCTCGAGCATGATTTAATCGAAGAAATCTACGCTCAATTTGGGGATTTAAATTAAATGTGTTTTTTCGTTTCTTTTTTTGTATTTTAATTTCATGTGTTTTCAATTCTCGTATTTCAATTTCTTGTATTTTGTATTTGAAATTAAAATTAATGAAATTTTAATTTCTAAAATTTGTTATTTTAATTTTAATTTTATTTAATTAAATAAATTAAAATATTAATCAAAAATTAAATATTTAATTTTTTTCGTTTTTATTTATTTATTTATTTTATATTACAAATTTAAATTAACAAATTAAATAATATCATTTTTCTCAAATTCAATCACTCTATAATTATTAAAGTAGAGACTTCATAGTCCGAAAATAAGAGTCTTTCACTGCTACCTACCAACACAATCTCTCTTTCTCACCCAAAAAAGTTTCATTTATTTATGAAAATGCCACCGAGTCTCCTGTTTGAGAGTCCCCCATTGGGGATGCTCTTAGTTGCAAATATAACATGACATTTCAATTTAACTTAAAAATACACCACCTTTTACTTTGTTGTAATTTTTCCCAAATTTTGGAATGACCTTAATTTGAGATGACATGACACACATGTGACAATAGATTTTTAATATATCTAATGTGTCATTTCAATTATCCAATGTGGCATTTCAATTATTCAATGTGACATTTTATTTGTACAATATAGTAATATATTGTACTCATGTTAATTTTATTCAATTCATAATTAATTTTATAAATATGATGTGTTATTTTATACATAACAATATAAATTATACATTTTTTATTTTTTTTAAAGTATAAATCATTAGATTATAAATATTAAACATAACAATGTAAATATTACTCCCTCCGTCCCACCGGTAATGACCCATTTGAAAAGTAGATGAGTGTATTATTTTATTCAAATGGGTCATTACCGGTGGGACGGAGGGAGTATATTTTTTATTTTTAAAAATATAAATCATTAAATTATAAATTTTAAGCATAAAATATCCACATATAATATTATATAAATATATATAATTTCAAGCTCATCTTGTTCTCCAACTCGTTGGAGGGGATGATTCTCGCGAATCTCAGCCGTTCCCGGTGAGATTTTGTCGGGATTCACCGCTCCCGGAGGTTTACTTCCTCGACCTCTCGAGCAATAATCTATCCGGCACGATCGGAGATAGGAAATGAGATATGTCGGACCTCGAGATACGAGAGAGAGAAGGGGCGACGGTGGGATTGAGACCAACAGAAATCTAAGTTTCATTTATACCAAAAGTTTTCTCTCTCATCACATACAATATAACCGCATATCACCTCCTTAATTAGTGGAATTGATAATTTTCTCTCTCATGTTATAATTACATAAATGTCCTTATCATAATATTTATAAAATATTTTAATATATTTAAAAATCAATAAATCTGGATATATCATGACCGTTGATCTACTAAATTTAACGGTTGGGATCATTTCCTATTTCTTATTTCCTATTGAATAATCACTTTCTATATGATCTACATCTTATCTATATATATATTATGTGTGGATATTTTATACTTAAAATTTACTCATGAAATTATTTACATTGGATAATTGAAATGACACGTTGGATTTATTGAATTAATTTTTAAAAATCTATTGCCACATAATCTCAAATCAAGGTTATTCCGAAAATTGGGGAAAATTACAACAAAGTAAAATGTAGTGTATTTTTAAGTTAAATTGAAAAGTCATGTTATATTTGCAACTGAATGAAAATGTGATGAATTTTAAGGCCATTATCCCTTAAAAAAATGATGATAAATTATTTGCGCACATCGAAGAAGACGCCAAAACAACTCAAAATGTATTTTAATTAATGTAATTTAAAATTTTAATTAATTTAATTTTTATTTTAATGTAATTTTAAATTTGAATGAATTGATTTTTTAATTAATGTCATTTTTAATTTAATTTTAATACTATTTTAATTTTATTATATAAAAAAATTGAAAATTTTGAAATTAAATAAGAGAACTCCAAACCGAAATTATCCTATAATTATTTATTTTTTTGTAAGACTCTCAAAATTCGATGAATCCCACTATTTTTTTTTTTAAATACGAATGTCAATCCCACTTCTGGAAGTTCCATTAAAGATGATCTTATATCACCTAGTGACTGACTAAAAAGAAGAATGTAAATAAGAAAATTTATTATTGTTATTGATTTTAACTTGTTTTTAGCGAAGAGAAACAATATACGCTATCTATTCCTTTCATAGATTCTTGGATGTATATACACATCAATTGAAGTATTAAACATTCTCCTCCAACAAACTTCATTTGTAAAATTTGTTATTACATCAATATTATTAGCTAAACAACCATTATTTAAATAATATCAACAAACATGATAAAACAAAATGACTAAAAAAAAATACTCTTGTTATGATATAATCAAATCGATATAATCAAATCAAATTGAATCAAATATCATTCGAGTTTAGTTTGGTTTTAAGTTGGTGAGCAAACTAGTTAACAAAGTTCGCGAACTATTCAAACCTCGATTTGTTAAGATTAGATTTGAACATGTTCGTAAATCTTTCAAATCGAATATCATTAGATTCGAGTTCAATTCGAAAAAGAGCTTGAGCTCGGTTCGAAGATCAAGTTGTTCTATTTGTTTACAAAAAGAACAAATTGAATATGCAAAAACTTATTGGGTCAAACTCCAAATAGTTTACGAATGATTTAATTTGCTTACACCCCTCCTACATGTAATTAAATATTATCACTAAAACTATTCAATCCAACAATGAATTCACAGAGTATAACACTTCAAGACTTTTTCATTTTTTCTAAAGATCACAATGATATATACTATATGAATCACGATATTAGGTTGTGTTCACTTTGGCCATGTTCGGTTAGTGAGTATTATAATACCAAGACTCAATCTTAGTATTTCTATCTAGGATAAAATTTGTCATTGGGGGTAAGATAAGACTCAAAATATTAGAATTAGCTATCCTAGATAGCTTTTTAAAATTTTATCTTGTCAACCAAACACAAGATAATTTTTGTCTATATTCTAATCCTATAAACCGACCACTCCCTTTGAGGATAAATTTATCCCTCCAAAATAAGAGTTGAGAGTATAATTATCCTTTAAATCGCTTCTTTTTACCCTTCATTTCTATCTAATTTATAATTCCACTATTTCTTCATTTTCATCTCACTCTAAGGAGGGATACTATTATCACTTCAAATTTGAATTCATAATATCATCCCTCCTTAGAGTGTGATGGATGAGAAAAATATATATATATTAGAATTATAATTTAAATAAGAGTGAGTGATAAAAAAAAAGGAGTTATGTAAAAGACGATTATACTCTTAACTTTCATTTTGAAGTGATAAATTTATCCCAAAAAGAACATAACCTAAAAAAAAAAATAGCACTTGCACAAAATTAATGTAAATTAGGAAGGAAGACACGCAATTCATATTTCTTTGACATGTATATAGGGATAAGTAAAAATTGAACCATTGGCAATATATATATATATATATATATATATTGAATAATTTGTTTGAACATGTTCAAAAACGAAAACAATAAATTCTTGTTTGACAGTCCAAACTAATATTAAGAACATAACTTTTGATAAATGAAGTGAATATTACTTAATTTGAATAATAATAACCGATTTAAAAGTTCACATCTACGAGGATCATGTAGCCGCTGCTTCTATAAAAGTTATTTCTTAGTTATAATATATTAATAAATTAATTTATTTTTCTCTTTTTTTATATCATTCCTTAAGTCCATAGGTTTGATTTGGTGAAATTCGATCAATGAATTAGCTAGGTGAAAACTTGATTTCAAACTAAAAAAGACATTGTTTCTGTTTTATCATTTTGTTAATAAGCCCGTAAAGGAACGATATGTTTATTAATTAAAAGTATATTCTAAAAATGATTTAGTGTAAACGCTCATAATTGCAGAAAGGATTTGGACTGAGGAATTGATAGTTAATTACAAAATCGCGATCCAAATTGTTTATATGAACACGTTTTTAATAATATAATTGATTATAATAATTTCATCATATTAGCAAGGTTATATAGCAACACATATAGACAAGAGATCTAATGTACAACATACATAGTTCCTGCTTCAGAGAAACTTGACGCCCCTTTTCTGTATATACTCAGCTCCCGTTTCTCCTTATCCGTTTCACGTTCCTCACCCGTCTTCTCCACTGCAACACGCGTTGCAGCAGCTGTAGCAGCTTAAGCATGCTAAGGCACTGAACAGCTGAGTGAGGATGATTGCACACTGATCATTCATCTTGGAGCATGCATTGATGCAGCACATGCAACAGCAGTGTCTCCAGCACCTTCCGCAGCAGCCACAAGCTGCCTTTGCGAATATTTCTGCAGCATCGGGTGCAAGAGGGTCCCCATACCCTGATGGTATGTTTTCGGATGTCGCACTGACATTGCCAAACCCAAGTCCAATGCTGTGCAATGTTGAGATCGGTTTAGGCTTAGGCTCTTCTTGCTTTTGAGCATCCCCTTTTCTTGAGGCCTGCAATCATGGGGAAACTATCAAGACTAAGCATATATATTCTCCATCTTCACAAAGTAGTTAGATGCCTCTGAAACTAAATAGAACTCTTTTATCTGCACAAACTATGGGAAGGCGTATCTTTCGCCGACAGAGATACACTATTATTCTCTTTGAAGACTGGTGTGGTGTACCTTTTTGGTATCAGTATTTGGTTTCCCTCTCTGAGTCTCAAGTAAAACCATGTATGTGTACTCTGAAACGATGGTATTCAGCTCACTCATTTGTGCTATCTGACGAAAAAAGGCATCAAATTTACTGTCTTGAAAAAAACCACACAATATCTGAAGATGGCACTGTTATAGCACCATGATGTATAATTTACCTTCTTCTCAAGCTCCTGATTTTCTGAATGCCATGCCTGAGCAGTAAGTAATTCGATCTGATGCTTGGCTGCCATCTGCAAAAAATGAAAGGTAAATAAATATGTCAATCGAAGACGAACTAAAAGAAGCAAGGAAAAATTTACATCTGGAATGCAACAAACTCATAACTTAATTAGAATAAGAAGCATTGGTTAGTTCCCTTACATAAGATGTTTGTAAATGACATGACTGAAAACTAAATATTCTCAACTTTGTTAAGTTAATAATCCGAAGTTATTATAAGAATGATATCTGAGATTCTGAACTATATCTCAAGGAGTCTAGGACTATATTAAAGAAAAAATATTATCATTAAGAGATGGAACAAAGAAACCACTTCATTTCAGAAAAAGATATGCATCCTTATGTGGTAAAAATCTCTGATAAAAACATAAGTAGAAGTACAAAGGACATATATTCTTCAACAGTTTAACTGAATGGGGAAATTATTATTAAACTTAACATGCATATCCATGGAAACAAACAGAACTACATCATCTCTATGATATTGTCAACTGTATTTGATGTGAAACTGATTAACCAACAGGGATCAATTTCAACTTAAGCATATTGTATGAATGGAACTGATGTTTTGAAAAGTATTTACATCCTAACTGCACTGTTCACCTTTGTTATAGGTATCTCCTTCGCCTCTTCCACCTTCAGGTCTAGAGTAAAAGTGGTCATATCTGCAAGGAAACCACTGACTTTGAGGGTCTGAGGAAATGTTCCCTGGTATCTGCCTGACACAATCAAGAGGCTTTCAGACGACAGGTCCGTAATTTGGGAAGGAAAAACCTAATACAAGAGCAGCGCTTTGTTAATAATGTCTTTTCTTGAAACTGCATAAAGGATACTAATAGGATATAAAGTCGCTATAATACTATGGAGGTGATTGGTTGGATGGAATGGAATGGAGTGTGGAATGTAATGAAATTGTTAATCCATTCATATGCTTGATATGTATAAGGAATAAGAATGGAATGAAATGACAATTTGTTTGTTAGTTTAATTCTTATAATTGATAACTACAATAAAGTAAATGAATAAATTATATTTTTATTGTATTACGAAATCATACTTTTAATACTTCAAGTAAGTTTATTTTTCATTTGTTTTTTTATGGACCAAAATATTCAAATAAAAATATTTCAATATAAAATTATAAAACGTAAGGGTGAAACATTCAGTTATATGATTCAATTTTATCTAAAAAATGAAACCAAATCAAATTATAAAAAAAAATAGATGAAAAAGATAATTCAACCAAACAAAAAATTAATTGGACCAAATCAACTAAATTTATTTTGATTTAGTTTGGTTTGTCCGAATATTTTATTTTGTAATTTCATTCAATTTTAAAATGATAATTATAAAAAAAAATTAATCATTCATTTAAATCTTCAATAGTTTTCATGTACTAAAAAATATGAAATTTAAATTTATAATCACAATATTGAAATTATTAATTCATTCACATTTATCTTCAATAGTTTTCAATTTTCAAATGATAAAAAACATTACAAATTTAGTAAATTTCATAATTCTACTGTTCGTAAATCTAGAAAAAATTTA
This sequence comes from Leonotis leonurus, assembly GCA_026898415.1. Classification (NCBI taxonomy): domain Eukaryota; kingdom Viridiplantae; phylum Streptophyta; class Magnoliopsida; order Lamiales; family Lamiaceae; genus Leonotis; species Leonotis leonurus. The sequence goes on from JAPKLX010000005.1 coordinate 3,886,611, forward strand.
AAATAAAAATGAAGTAAATAAATTACACATTTAATTTATTACATAATTTTAAATTTTAAAATATATGATAAAATATGATGAAAATAATAAAAATATATATGATGAAATAATTTTATTTAATAAAAATAAATTATATTTTAAAATTAAAAAATAGTTCAATTTTTGTATATTCGTTTAATCTAATTTTGTCTAAATCGAATTATAATTTAATTTAAAATTAAAATCGAACCAATCAAATATTTGAGTTTGATTACTCCATGTTATAAACAAAAGCTTTGTAATAAACAGAACATATATATATATATATATATGTTTTTGTAAGCAGCCATACAGATTTGAATTCTACAAAAACAATCAGAGGTAAAATGTCAGAACATAAATGTATATATATATATATATATATATATATGCTGTTAACCACTTAAGAAATAATAGTTATTCAAATCCAATAATGTAGTAACAAATGCATTACAGTTTGACACAAAGTTGGAAACTGATTCGCAGTGTTGTACCATGGAAAGAGAAACCAGAACTATGCATCTTGAAGTAGAAATAAGTAACAATACCTGGAGATCATCAAGTTCCTCAAGATTTTGGAATGCAATATCTGCAAGAAAGATGGATGACGCCCTAGCAAAAAGGCCTTCCAGTCGAGCCTCGATATATTCTGCCAAATCATTGTAACAATAAGAGAAGGGCCTGAATTTCCTTAGCCGAAGTAAGAAAGTTGTTTTAACAGTTCTTTGTTTCTTTCTTTTGCTGTACATTTTAGTTATTATGGAAGTAAAAATAAATTGGTTGGAGGCATTCTAATCAATACCATAAATTAATTCTAAACAGTGTCATCAGTAGTATATATGCTATGTACTAATATAAATAGGGGATAGTGATGAATACATTAACTCCTAACCCGTGAGTCTCCAATTTTTTACCCCAACCCACAACCTCCCTCTTAATTAGTTCAAATATTCATAGAATGCTCATGCATGATAGACTAAGAATGAGAAAGACTTGGTGAAATCAAATAAACAATTTCTTCATCCTAAGTAGAAAACCAATTCAACTAACTACTTGAAGAGTAAAGACAACTTAGCTTGGAATGTTTCAAGCATAATACTTCCTCATAGCAGATTATTATAAGAGGAAAATATTAAGTAAAAGTAGAAACCTTACCCACGTCACTAGCAGAATCATGAAGCCCCCTAGTAGTCATTGCAAGCATCCGAAGAAAATAATGATTACAATACTTACCTAACAAATTTAAAATGGTTTTCATATCATCATATGGAAGATAAAACAGTGTTAATCAAAAATGAAACTTTTACATTATGAAAACACAAGAAGCAAACCAATTTTCTAATTGATTAATCAAAGATTTGGTATCTAATATCTAAATGCTATATAGGTTAGTAAGAAATAACTATGAGATTCTTGAGAGCAGAAAAAATATATTAGGCAATAGCTTACAGATCAAGAGCTAGGCTTTCTCCAAAGTACTTTCAATTGTCATATGGTTTTTTTATTTATTGAGATTTATTACTTCTTATGAACCGATCAAATTATTTTAAATTAATAAAACAACCTTCGGAAGCTGGCTATATATCTAAGGAGCAAGTTGAAGCTTGCATGTAACAACTGCTTTCTTTTGAAGAATATGTACATAACTTAACTGTTCGGAAAAGAACTTCACTTTGTGGCTTATGAGCTTGAAGCATTATTAAATGCATAAACAATAAACATTACCTATTCCCAGAGTATATATTCTTGGAGAAATATTTTTGTAGTTTCTTAGCTGATTTCTCATGGTATTACAAATAGTTCTCTCATCTTCAACAGCCCCATCGGTAATAAGAAAAATGATCGGAACTGAGTTCGAACTATCAGATAACATCTTCATGGCCTGAAAGTAAAAGTGTTACTGTTTAAATTGTTGCATTACATTTTAATAGGTATTTTAGAAAGAAAAAAGTAAAATAAAAGAGTAGATATTTTGTAGCTAAGAATTCTTCAATTTCACTGCATTCCAGCATGCATAGAGAAATGATATGAAAATTCGACTACATCTTTAGATGAGAAAACATACCTGATTTAGCGGAAGCAGAATGTTTGTGCCGCCACTTGCTACAAAATATGAATGTACCCACGAATTCACATTTTCAATATTTTCTGCAGTTGCTGGCTCCAGAATCAATGAAAACATGCAAGTTTCACCATTGAACGCTATTACATTGAACAAGTCTTTGCGGTCAAGCTTGGCAAGTGCAGAAAGTAGGGCAGTTTTTGTATCTTCGAGAGGTTGACCTCTCATGCTTCCACTAATGTCAACAACAAACACCACTTCCTTCCTAAAGACCTGTCTAACATAAGATTGGAAGTCAGCCAATGTTAATCCCAAAGCAAAAGATGAACTTTTAAATGTTTATACAACATCAATAAACAAAGGAAGATTAGTAGATCATTGAGCTCTAAAAAAATGACAAATATCAACCTTCTCAATATAGAGAATTTGAAATGCACAAAATTGTTTTCTTTCTCAATTCATGTTCTGCAAAGAAATCATGAGAAAGGGTCCCATAATTTTCTAGAACGAGTGGGAAAATAAATTTACCTTTCTGCTCTCCTGCTGTCCTGGGTAAAGGTAGCAATAGAACATATTTCTACGATCTACATCACCTAACAACGGCGGATTCAAGAGTACTGAACCAAAAGTATGACTTGAAGATACCTGAAAAACGTTTAATAGAATGGAGCATCTCAAAAAGCATCTATTTAATAAAAATCACATTCTAGGATTAGTTCATAAGATGAAACTTGAGATTTTTCTATCTAATAAAATCACATTCTATGAGCAGTAGCGTTTCATAGTTAAAACAAATTCAAGCACTAGAATTCTTACTGTGTATGTGAACATAAAGTCACTTCTTGACCATGAAAGAACTTCAGAATCATAGATGAAACCCAACTTTCCTGCTTGTCTTACTCGCTCCTAAGATATCAAATAACAAATGGGTAAGAAGAGAATTGTGGTTAATTCATTCTCTTTATTCCATAATTACCAGGAGTGCCTGCATAAAAATGTTACCTTTAAAGGATGGCTAATTGTTTTACAGAGAACCCCTGTTTCTGGACCATTAACATTCAATTCTATCTTCTCTCGTTTCGACATCTTCTTTGCAGCAGGAGTTACATATTCAGGAAAACTAAATGGAACCCTCACAGTGAGTTGGCTATAATGATACAATAACTTTTGAGACCATCTAATTTTAACTAATATATTGGTTCCACCATCAACCTGCCACAAAGACATATATCTGAAAACAATTCGATTGATCAATGGATCAACTAAGTATTCTTACAGACTTAGACTTAGGAACCGCAAGTAAATATTATAGAATAAGGTTTAATTTTGATCCTATTTCATTCTAAAAATGGAAAGTTCGGCACAATTGAGATTTTTTCGAAAATTCAATACAATTACTAATTCATGATTGATAAATACTCATTTTACATGTTTCACATGATATTATTATCTAGGTTCATATTTTACGTCGTCGTATTTTGCTTCATTTGTCGGTTTTGTATTTGTGTTGCGTGGGTGTCTCGTTTTCATGTTTTATATAGAATTTGGTGGAATTGACGTGATGGGGGTGAACATCAAGCAAGCCAAGAGGTGTGTCAGATCAAAGAAACGGACGAGCATCGAGGCAAGGATGCACGGGATGAGGAAAGCCGGAGCCGGGGTTAAGGACAACAAGATCGGCAACCTCGTTGTGCTGCAAATAGCCGTTTTGATTGCCGAAGTTGCTGGAATCCTTGACATATTTGGTGACCACTTCGGCGACTACTTCTACGATCACCGAATATATGGCTTTTTGGCTGCAACTCTGACGATCACGCTAGCTGTAGCGGTCGCCGAAGTTTATTGGCAGTTGAGGTTTGGAGCTGAAGGTTTATTGCGTGGATGATTCCTACGTGATAATGATCAGATGTTGATGGAGACATGAAGGAAGTATCTCAGCCGTTAGATTACTGCATAATCTTGTGGTTTAGATTGTATCTTAGTTTTAATAGAAGTGCTATGCGATTTTATCATTTAGTTTACGTTTTCTTCATGTTAGTAAGTGGGGTTTAACTAACAGATTGTACTCATCTTTGTTACTTGATTCGCTGCAAGTAACTAATTGAATGGAAGTTAGTTTTGTTCATCTTCTTCATCTTCAATTTCCATCGCACCATATACAAAATTGATCAATCTATGGTTAGTATAGTCTGATTTCAACAAAGTTGCGCGCATTTTGGCAAATTCGAATTTTCCACTCTTATCGTAATTTTTCATGCATAGATATGGACTCTAGGTGGACTCGAGTGATATTTAAATACACATCATTGTCGGGTCATTTATTATTATAGTCATATATCATATACACATAAGGGTTTAGATTATTTTGTTTTCTGTTGTGGTGGAGAATTTACGATCAGAGATTAACGATCAAAATTGAGATTCTACCATATGTTTATTTTATTTTATTCCAGTATTGTTTTCGGTATTAGTAGCTATGTGATCTTTTGAGACTTGTGCCTCAAATTAGTCGAGGCGGTTGAGGTAGTGGAGGCACCTGAGGCGGATACGAGGCTTTTGTCTCGTGAGATGCAATTCAAAGTTGATATTTTTCATTTTTAGGCCTATAATGTCATGACATAGCAAATTTGAGTAAAATATTGATTGAATTTTTTTCATATTTATGACTAAAGTGATCCAATTATAGCTAAATTGATCCAGTTAGGTGTAAAATTAAACATATTCATCGCCCGGCCTATCTCAAATTACATATCTCCACTTCACTACTCTCTGGTCCGGTGCAACATTTCACTCCACTTCACTCCTTTTTCGACGTAGCAACGAGACTTTAAACACTTTTATCGATTAGAAGATAGAGACAGAGATGGATACAAGGATAATTTGGATTTATTGTACTTTTGACTTATGAACATTTGATATTAGAACGTTAATTGACATTTTTAACAATTTTTAACTAGTTGTAAATTTTGATTTTTTTAGGATAATTTGGATTTATTGTACTTTTGATTTATGAGCATTTGATATTAGGTTATAATTTTGAGTGTATTTTGATATTAGGTATAATTTTGTTACTTTATTATTTGCGCCTCGAGGCAAAAAACACATTTTTAAACCTTCATTTCAAAGCCGATTTCTCGAAACATAATACAACCTCGCCTTGAGACCTCGCAAAGATAGGAGAATTGTAGGAAGATATTGTGCTTTTGTAACTGATTTATTTCTTTTAAAACCTAGTGGAGATATGGATCAAATTAGTCCTCTACTATTCAATTAGCATCATCTAATTACGTTATTTACATATATTACAAGAAATTGGACTTCTTTTTAATTTGGAATTAATCTCTACTTTCTAGCAGTGACCAAATTTGTACAAATAATATTCAAACACTTATAAATCAATATTATACCGACTAATATTCAAAGTTAACAAAATTGTAACCAAATATTTGTATCATTAAAGTTAAAAGAGCCTAAATATCAATAATATTTAACTTAAAGGTCTATTTGTAAACAAAAAAACATGAGCTTAGTAGTAAACGTAAGTAGACATTGAGGGCTTATTTGACTCTTTTTCTCTTAAAGGAGAAGGTGCATTCCCTAACGTTTTCAGTAAAACACAAATCACCCCATATCATTTGTTTTGGTGCAAATATAACTTTAATGTTTTAATTTTAGTACAAATACAACCCTAATGTTGAGGAGCTTAGTTGTAAACGTAAGTAAACATTAAGGACTTATTTGACTCTTTTTCTCTTAAGGGAGAAGGTGCATTCCTTAACATTTTCAGTAAAACACAAATCACCCCTATCATTTGTTTTGGTGCAAATACAACCTTAATGTTTTAATTTTAGTGCAAATACAACCTTAATGTTTTAATTTTGGTGCACAATTATTAACCCTATTTTTTTTTTTTTTTGGTAGATCTCATCTTATTTAATTTTTCATCACATTTATTAATTAACTATTATTTTATTTAACTCACTACAAGTATATTTAATTAACATTAATAAATAATATAAGACTATTATTCCACTAATAATACGTTTAACTCATTTATAAAAATCAATTTATTTTTAGGATTATTTTAGAGGATGACCCGAATCGGCTCAAAATGACTTCGAGCGTGATGGACAACTAGGTGCAAGTGTGCAACCGAACCATTTTACAATAAAAAATATTTTTAGAGGTATAATTTTTCCCAAATTTTGGAATAATCTTGAATTGAGATGACATGGCACATATGAGGCAATAAAATTTGAAGGATTAATTTAATATATCCAATGTGACATTTTATTTATACAATATTGAAAAAATAATTATAACTTATTTGAAATGTATAAGATAATTATCTTTAATTTTTTCATATTATATGAAATAATTATATTTTATGTGCATTCGCAACTTTGAATTTAGTATTTGACTTGAAGAGTTATTTATTAATGCATTGGAGGTAGACTTGCACGATTAAAGTTGTCAAAATTGTCAGATCGGACCTTTTAACGTTTTGAAATACGTCCAAACTTGTCGAAAATTTTTCAAACATATATATATATAACTTTAAAATTTTGGCGGTGTCTTTGCATGATTTAAGGTTATATTTTTAATATTTTAATAAAAAAAATTAAAATTTTCAAAGATTTTTTAATGTTTTAATTACATAATTGTTTGTCTTATTTTTGATGTGTTTTTAGTCTTAGTGTTGGTTAAGTCTAGTATTTAGTTGTTTTATTTTCGTGTCTTTTAGTTCATGTTTACGCCGGATTTTATGTTTCTTTGTCATGGATGTAGGTTGGCTAAGAGGGAGTCATTGGGAGCTGAATGGATGCAAGTGAGCCGAGGAAGCATTACTGATAGAGTTTGCATAGATCAAAGAAAGTACGAGGCGAAAGAAAGCACGAAGAAAGAGAGGCTGGGAGCGCTGACCGCTAGGCTCCCAGCGCCCGTTGGAAGAGGACTGCAGAGTGGACAGAGAGCAGGCCTATCGTTGGGCCTGCGTTAGGCACAACCCCAGCGGCCGCTGAGTACCCCCAGTGACCATTGGGCATGCGTTGGCAGCGCGCGTCAGAGCCACAACCCCAGCGATGGAAATTGGCAGTTATTTAACGCGTTTTTAAATAAAAAAAACTGATGTTATTTTGGGGAAACTTACTTTAGAACTTAGAACTCGCCATAGAACATTTTTTATTGCTTTCCTAGATAGTTATCACTTTCTTTGGATTGAATATCAAAGTTTATCTAGTAAGTTATCTTTCTATGGATCATAACTTGGTTTCAATCTCAATTCTCATGGTTGGCTAGACATTTACTAGGGCTTGATATTCTATTTTTCTATAATTGATGTTTGATTCACTTACGCTTGGTTGTTTAACTTGTACTTAATTGAATTCCATGTTTGATCAACATGTAATTCTCATTGATATGAAATTTATTGATGAATGATTTTAATATCTGAACTAGGTTAATCAATTCTTCTTCCAATTGGAAACGTAGGAAGAGATCTCATGTTTAGAATAATAATCTCCTTAGACGTGATTTGGATAAGCAAGTAAAAATCGCCGTCTAGCACACGAACACGAAAGTAAACAACTAGACAGTCTTGTGAGAAGTTGTTATCGAGCATGGATGCATGAATGAATCAGATGTTGATTGTAGATTGAAGAATATCTAAATCCTAGACTTCAATTCATTGTTCTTTAATTCCATTATTCCTTAGTTAGCTAGATACTCATCATTGACCAATCATAATTAGAATGTTTAGGAATTTGTATGTAACATTTTGAGTACTTATGATTAATAGTCCGGTTTAGCTTTCCACGTGATTCGACTAGGGTCAACTTATCGTGTACTATAGACCTCGTCCAATTGCGAGAACTTAGACACACAATTTAGGTTGAACAATAATCACCATTGAAAATGAATTCTAATTGATATTTTGTGTTGAATATATATAGATGGAATGGACTTTTTTAAGCCCGATATTTGATTGGTTCGTAAAATTTTTAGATGGATTTTTCGGGTTTTATTATTTTCATACCTAAATTTTTAACCTTTCTATCCAAATCCCAGGTACTCTAAGTTGACAAGTCGATTCAAGCATGTCATGACAACTTTATTGGTAATACATATATAATAAATAAATTATCACAAAATTCAACAGTTGATTAAAAATATTATTTAACATATGTATAGTAATCCAAATAAATTACAAATATTAGTATATAATTTATTGTATATATTTCGACTCATAAGAAAACAGATTAAGCGAGAAATGTGAAAAAATATATCTAATAAATGAAAGATTTGTGAGATTTTTTTCAAAATTACGTATTTATATAAAAATATAATTTTCACGTCCCTATTGTAATGAAAATATTTATATTTAATTACATTAATCGTAATAATTAATTTTAAATGGATAAATAAGATAGATTCTTTTTCTTTATTATAAATGATTTTTTTCTCATATATGAACTTAGAGCGTATATTTACATATTTTCATTAATTGTATATATTATTTCATAAAATTATAAAATTAGTATAAAGAAAATTAAGGATTGATAATGCCTATAAAAGAAAAATAAAAATTATAACTATAGTTATAAGTAACTCTTGTTATACATTTAAAAGTGTCATAATTTGTTAATATTAAAATTCCTTTTTTTATATTACAAATCAAATTAAAGCTCTTGTTGTACTCTTTAATTCAATATATGCATATATTTTTAATAATGAAACAAAATAGTTTTTACAATTAAAATAGAATTTGTAGAAAGAGAAAAAGTATTACTTTTTTATTTTTATAGAATTTTAAATTGTAACTAATTAATATATTTAATTATTTCATTATCAATGCCATTCAAGTTAAAGTTATTTACAAAATTGACATTGAAATTGTTATATATATATGATGTGTTATTTTATACATAACAATATAAATTATACATTTTTTATATTTTTTAAATACAAATCATCATATCATAAATATTAAACATAACAATGTAAATGTAACATTTTTATTTTTTAAAATATAAATCATTTTTAAGCATAAAATACCCACACATATAATTGAGGCAAAATATAAAATAGTCAAAAAAGATTATAAAAGACAAATAATAGCCACCAACATAATAATAGTTAAATTCTAGTCATTTATAAATTTCTTGTACTAAAATACCCTTGTAATTATATTTTATATTTTTGAGTATGAATAGTATGAATTGTATCGAATTCTACTATTCATACGTGATACTTAATTTTATTAAATTGTATGTACGTATGAATCGTATGAATTGTATCGAATCGTACCACTCATACGTGATACTTAATTTTATTAAATTGTATGTACGTATGAATCGTATGAATGAATATTATTCATATTTTTCATACCATTCGTACCATTCATACAATTAAGTAGAAGGGTATTTATGATAATTCACATTCAAAATGACTAGAATTTAAATAGTATTATGTTTGTGGTTATTATTTGTCTTTTACTATCTTCTTTGGCTAGTTTGTATAATTAACTCCATATAATTCCATATAATTATATATGTATAAGTTTCTTGTTTTAAAATTATACTAATAAATACTAAAATAGAAAATAATAAAAAACTATGTAAGAGATGCTTGACTCCGTCGACTAACTCAACTTAAAATTTATGATTTAATGCAATGTAACATTATTTTGATAGATTCGAAAAGACTGTGAGATGAATGTATTTGTGAATTGGGTGATCATTTTGTGAGATTAATGTTTTACAGATTTTTTTTTATTTTTTTTATTTTAGTATTTATTAGTATAATTTTAGAAGCTTATATATATAATAATATTTGTGGATTTTTATGCTTAAAATCTATGATTTATTGATTTATATTTCTAAAACTAAAAAATGTAATATTTACATTCTTATGTTTAATATTTTTTGATTTATGTTGGAACCCCGTCCCACATCGACCAATAATGGTCTTTGGCATATGTATATTTGGAGGTTTCCCCCTCCCCTTATGAGGCCTTTTAAGGGGGAAATATTTGGGGTGTAATTCCTACATGGTATCAGAGCCAGGCAAAGAGCCAGATGTGGGGAATATTTTCACGAGTGTATGGTCACTCGTGCAGGGGCGTGTTGGAACCCCGTCCCACATCGACCAATAATGGTCTTTGGCATATGTATATTTGGAGGTTTCCCCCTCCCCCTTATGAGGCCTTTTAAGGGGGAAATATTTGGGGTGTAATTCCTACAATTTAATGATCTATATTTTTAAAATAAAAATGTATAATTTATATTGATATTGATATGTATAAAATAACATATCATATTTATAAAATTAATTCTCAGTAAAATAAAATCAACATGAGTACAATATATTGCTATATTGTATAAATAAAATGTCACATTGAATAATTAAAATGTCGCATCAGATATATTAAATTAATACTTAAAAATTTATTGCAACATGTGTGCCACATCATCTCAATTCAAGATCATTCCAAAATTTGGTTAAAATTACGTCAAATTAAACGATGGTATATTTTTAAGCTAAATTGAAAAATCATGTTATATTTTCAATTAAATGAACAGTTAATGAATGTTAAGGTCATTATTATCTCTTTATTATTTATTATGTTTAATTAAATATATGTGTTGTGAGTAAAATATATATTAATAATTAATTATAAATATGTTAATTATGGTGAAAAATTAAATTGGTGGGATCCATCACAAAATTTAAAAATTAAAATTTTATATATTGCAAACAATGTTTGTAACGTGTTAATGAAATTGTGCACCAAAATAAAAACATTAAGGTTGTATGTACATCAAAATTAAAATATTAAGGTTTTGTTTGCATTAAAACAAAGGATATATGGTTATTTATGTTTTACTAAAAATATTAGGGAGATATTTGCACCTTATTCCTTCTCTTAATATAATTATCAATATTTTTTTTTTTTACGAAAAACATTTGTCTTATATGTTAATTTGATCGGTCACGCACATAGTCATCAAGACAATAAGATGGATCCCAGGAAATAAGAACTAAATAAAGGAAGTGAACGCTTGCCTGGGGAATTTTGAGGGTGAACATATGGGCTTTCAAGAAGCCCCCGCCACCGCCTTCAGTATCTGCAACATTCTCCATACCTTTTTCATTGTCCATCGAAATGAATTTAGTACCATACATTTTACTGGGTACCTCAACCTCCACACCTATAACTGAACCCTGTTAGCAAATAATTTCCATTTTGAGAACTAAGAAAAGATTCATTCGGACACCGGTACAACATAAATATTCTAACTTTAGAGCTTCCAACATATTGAGAGTAAAATGCAACAAGATAAAGATGTTGGCATGCATAAAACACACTATAATGTCATTTGCAGAAGTAAAATTAGTAATGACAAGAGTGATGGATGGTGAAGTTAAACCAGAGATCCCAAAACGGACTAATCAAGAAATACTAAGAAGTAAGAACTAAGAACTATCCTTACTTCAATCTATTTGACGAGAATAGACATTACACCACCGCTCAAGTCACTTTAATGCAGAAAATAAAATAAAACATAGTCCCATCCTAGCATATTGGAGATAAGTACTCTTAAGCAAATTAGCATGAATCAATATCACTGAGAATTCACCCCAAATATCCACTCAATCAATTAGTTCAATGAGAAAAAAATATGCACGTCCAAATATGAAAGAGAAAGAGGAGAGAGAGAAATTCCATGAAGGTACCTGTTCGCCCATGGGAACGGCGATCAGGCAATCGCAGCTGCGGCTCCCCATGATGCAGTGCACGCGCCACGTGCCAGTGACGGTGACGATCGCCGTGTCAAGGAAGCAATCGACGGCGAGCGTGACGGCGTTCATCTGGAGGGGGATGAGCGCCGGTGGATCGCACCTGCCGTGCACGTGCGGCTGGTAGCTAGGCATGTCGGGATTGTCGACGACGGCGGGGTCGGTGATGACGGCGTAGAGCGTAGGTGAATTGGGCAGGTAGGAGAAGCCGGCGGCTCTCTCCATGGCCGTGTGCGGCCTTGGCGGAGCCACCGCCCTGTCCTTGCCGAAATAAATCCTCTTGGAGAGGCGCAGCCCGTGCTCCACAGCGGTCTCGAAATCCTCCGCCATAGTGAGGGAGTTTTCCAGCAGCGAGAATGGGGGACGAATTATCGGACGATTTGTGTTCTAAATGCGAGCGTAGAAGCGGATTTTCGTTTGTTTGAAGAGAGTATCGATTGACGAAGATTTAGGTATATTAGTAGTACCAATTTTTAGATGAGGGTTGGAGAAGTGTGAGCTTGTGCGATGAGAGCGTTCTGCATTTGTGTGAGGAGAGATGTGAGGGAGATTTGTGTTTGAACTTTGAAATGTTGAAGCGCTTGGAGGCGCACGGGAGAAGAGCAAGAGCGAAGCAGAGGAGAATAGCTGCTTTTGACAAAAGATCCGTTGGGAGATGGTTGTTGGCTTTAGAAACGGAGAAACGCACAATTAACGACCTATGAAATTGGAGGATTCAATGCTTGCCATGTCAGCAGCCAGTGCCACCTAAGAATAGCTGCTTATAGAAACTACCCATTAATTGTCCCACATCGATTTGGTAAAGGTTCCTGACTCAATATATAAGTTGGAACATCATCCCTTCTTATAAGACCTTTTAAAAGGCCTTTAAGGGGGTAAATAAGAATTTCAATTCTATTCTGCTGCGCCCAACACAAATGTCGCCACTTCTCTAACAGTTGAATTTATTATATTTAAATGATTATTTTGATTTCATTAACAAATACTTCCTGCGTCTCACTAAATATGTCATGTGTTTGACTAAAATTGTGAGAATTTTTTTTATCAAAACAAGACATATTTAATGGAACAGATGAGTGTATATAGGGGGTGTTTCGTTGGAAAGATTATTTAGGATTTAGTCTTAGATTAATTATCATGGATTGTTCGGTTGGACGGATACGGCCCGTGATTCAATCTCGGGATAGTGCCACATAGGATTAGTCATGGTTTATGTGTCTTGGCCTTACCCCTATGACTAAATTAATCTCGACTAATCTCGGGTCAATTCAATCTCGAATAATCACCGGCTAATTTAGTTTTAGTAACCGAACACCCCCATAAAGAACACTATGGAGGTCAAACGGACCAGTTTATTTGGAGCTAAATCAATTCGGATTGTCGATTTATTCAGTTCATGCTTGTTTTATACGTTTTTGGTCTCATTTCTCTCGTAATTTGGATTAGTATTGGTTGATATTGTCGATCAAGTTGATGCTTGGGTCTGTTATTTGCTACTTTGTAGGTGAAAGATCGACATTAAGAGCTAATAAGGTTCGAGAGGAGAAAAGAGACGAAAAGACGAAGAAAGGAAGAAAGAAATAGTTCATCGCACGAGAAGGAACAGAGCGGGGGCCTAGCGAGCGCTAGGCCCCAGCGCTCGCTGCGCCAAGAAACGAGGAGGGACAGAACTGGGGGCTAGCGGTCGCTAGCCCCCTAGCAATCGCTGGGTGAAGGTAGAACTGGGGGCCAGCGGTCGCTAGCCCCCCAGCGACCGTTGGCCCTGCGCAATTCTCCAAGACAGAACCTTGGGGTAGCGCTCGCTACCCCCTAGCGAGCGCTACCCCTTGACGCTGGATGACTTATCAGAGAGTCAAGCTAGCGAGCGCTACCCCCCTAGCACTCGCTAGCCCGACGGATTTTCTTCTGCTATTTAAACCTTCACGCGTGATTTTCAGAGGATACACTTCAGACTTCCTCCATTTTTTTAGTTCTAGTTTAGGGTTTAAACCACGAGAGAAAACACTTCTAGTTAGCTTTCCATTCAATTCTAGTTCTTTACTTTGCACTTTGTGGATTCGTTCGTGATTCAAACCCGGAGACTTATTTCAATTCAGTATTTCCTTTTCATTCCCGTGAGTTCTTTACTGCTTTCTTTATTGCTTTCTTTTACTGTTTTATGCATTCTTGTTCTTCGTGCTTTATTTTGATTAATTATCAAACCATTAATACAAACATTTCAATCATGTTAATTAATCAGTTCAAGACATGTTTAGATTTCGTTTCTTTAATTCTTCGTTCTTAGACTTAGGGTTTAATCGTTTATTTAATTATTCGTTCTTAGATTTAGGATTTAATTATTTTATTAATTTTTGCCTATGTAATTCGTATTTTAAATTCTTTATTTTAATTCGCCTAGATAAATTCATTAGATTAGATTAAAAATCCAAAACCCTTCTTTTTAATTGCTTTCTGTTCTGCAACATAGATAAAGCACTGTTTAGCCTTACTTGAGAATACGACTTAGGATCAACTTACCTTTATACAACGAATTCGTACTTTTGCGAACTAGTTTATTTAATAAACTGTAAGTATATTGGCTGAAAAAATTCATCGTGCCCAATACTCAATCCCTTTATCGGACAGTGGGTGTGGACTCAACAACGCCACGTACTACAGTTTAAAAATAAGTTGGGAACAATGCTAACAAATAACATTAGTGAAAAAAAAAGTACACATACAAATATGTTTAAATCGCAAATATATAAGGTGTAAAGAAGAAAAACTGTGTGATTGTTAATTCAAAACAAGATTTTTTTTTTCAAGCACACATAAGCAAGTCAAGATTGTTAAAATTTACTCCCTATATTAAGTTGAGTTTGAGCTTGAATATCGATAATAAGAGAATGCTGGAGTTCAATTCAAACTCAAGCTAGAGCAGTCAGATGTCTAATCGATCAAGCTTGAGCCACTAATATTTGATCAGACCCAATTTGACCACGTTCATATAATTATACAAGATCTTTTATATTTTCCGCATTTTAATAAATTGAAAAAACTAACAAGAATAACTAGATGATTAAATTATATCGAACTCGGCTATAAGAGAAAGGCTCGACCTAATTAGCATCAGCCAGACAAGTCAAGCTTGGGTCATTTGGTACTATGATTGGATACTCCGCTTTGCTACCATTATACTTCCACAGTTATTGGTCAAAATATAACATATTTAATGAGAGAGAGAGTATTTATTTTGAGTGTTACGGGAATAATACTCATTTTGCTATATTTTTTATATTTAACTTGTAGCTTATTGTATATTTGTTTTAATTTATGTAGACATGTACAATATTATTTATGCAACTATATTATAATTTTACAATGTTATTTTGGCATAGATATATGTGATTTTGAGTTATATACTTCATAGTATTATCTTTGTGTTATATGTCTAATTTCTTTTTTATAATTTGTTTTCAAACGTGCAAATAATCACAAACATTCTTAGAGAAATACAAAATATCAACTTGATAAACATTTATTTTACATGTTTTCATCGTTGTTTTAAGTGTGGGTGCTTTTTTTTTATTATTATTTAACCTCGCTACCACTAGGTGTCGGACGTGTGTGATTTTATTTATTGTTAAGTCTGTGCCGTCTTTCGTATGCTTTTGTATAGATTTAGGTGGCTTTAAGGTGTTGGTGACCTAGCGGGTGTTGAAGACAATGAATAGAGGTGAACTACACACCAAGTTTTGAGATATAAGAAAAATTTAAGACTTCATGATCGAATCAAATGCACGAGCTTTTCAATTAGAAAAATTTAAGACTTCATCTTAATATTTTATTATTGAAATCAAGTGATCTATTGCACAATATTATTTTTATCACTTATCCAATATGTGGGGGCAATGTTTGTTTTCTCTATATATGAAAAAATAGTGTTTTATTTACTCTTTTTTTAATATATTTGATTTAATAAATCATATATGATTTTATTGAACTCATTTGATTCTCAAATATTTTTTGGATTCACATAACATTTTGAAAATTGATAGGAAGTCATACACATTGGATGGTGTGTGCGCACCAAAAAATTTTAATTGGACGTGCGATGTGTTGGCCCGGTGGTAGTGAGGTTAATGTTAATGTAATTCAATTTTTTTTTAAAAATTCATAGTACACTTAATCATAAAAGTGATCATTTTTCCTAAAGGAAAAAAAAACTTTAAAATATTAATTCCTATTTTTTTAAAACACAATATTTTATTTTTTTAATTTTTAAGTCGAATTTCTTGTGACCGCTTTTAGCAGGATAAAAGGAGTACAAAAATTAGTTCTCTTGTTCTGGAGGGAAAACTTTTTTATTGATACAATGTACGAGATAATATTTTGATACATCATTGTCGTTCAAATTTTAACGATGACAATTCTCTTTAATAGGATCTCTCAATCAATTATTATCAATAAAAGTCAAGCTGAATATTTTTCTCGTGTTGGATTATTTCGGAAAGTAATATTTTTTGTCCCGACTAACTTTATGTTGCAATTTTTAGAATTAGAAATCGCAAATTACTGAAGATTTTGATATGTAATGATGATTAAGATCAATCTAGTGTAACTAAAAAATGTTGTGTATGACAAATATTTCAAAACGTTTGACTTAAGATGTTATTGAGAAATATTATGTAATGATGTTTTTGAGAAATATTGCGATGATTAAGATCAATCCTTAATACTCCATTCCTTCACAAATTTGTTATCCACTTTGATTCCTCCATTCGTTCACAAATTTGTTATCCACTTTGATTCAGCATGCATGTTAAGAAAAGTTTGACTTAAAATATATGGATAGATGTCTATAAATATACAAACTAACTACCATTTATAATATAGCACATGAACTTTAAAATCTGACCAATCATACACGAACCAACATTTTTTCGCAATTGAATTTGTCGAGTTATATTTTAGTCAAAATCATGCATACGTGGACCCAATTACACACGTGAAGTAGGTACAAAAGAGGGTGTTATTGATTTTGACTAATCAGACTATATCAACCCCACACCCACGTATGTAATCAGGTCCATGTAATGCATGATTTTGACTAAAATATAGCACGATGTATTCAATTGTGAAAAAATGGTAGTTCGTGTATTGTGGGTCATATTTTAAAGTTCATGTGCAATACTAGAAATAGTGGTTAGTTTGTGTATTTACATACAATTATCCCTAAAATATATTGTGTATTTCGTAAAGTTCGAATTATACTTACTTTATTATATTTAATTGAATTGTTTTCATAAAGTAGAAGTTTTCATATACCAAAAAAAGAAAAAAAAAGGGTAATAAATTTGTGTACGGATTAAATGGCAAAATGAGTAACAAAGTCGTGGACAAGAGAGTATTATAATTTGTAATAATAAATAAATTATTGTGCATTAAGATAGGGATGTCAAAGCGGGTTGTATCGGATACTCAACTTGAAATTTTTGAGTATATAAACTTGAAATACTCAATTTTTCAATATATGATTTTGAATAAGTTCGAAATTTCGAAGTCCCGTTACCCAAGTAAGGTATTTCAGGTCGGATTCTCAAAATTACCCGATTAATTTTAAAATTTTGAATTTATTTTAAATAATTCAGGTAGGTTAGGTATTTTGAGTTTTCAAAATACACGAAATAAAAAAAAATCATAATTATAAAATTAAAAAATCTTCTTATTTTTTTATTAAATTAGAAATAATTTATCATAAGGCAATTAATTTAGGAATAAGTTTATTTATTAAATAATTAAATAAATAATTTATTAATATAATTAATAATTTCAATATCAACTAATATCCAAATTCAAAATATTAAAAATTTCAATATCCAAGCGCGTCTCCTAATATCCAAACTCCGGATATTCGAATACTTTAATTTGTAGAGGTGAAAACAGATCGAATACGAGCGGATAATGCTTATCTATATTCTAACTCATATTTTTTTCGCGAATTCGGAGTCGGATACGGAAAAATTGGATTCTGGTAGGAATTTGAAATATTCAGGATACGGACACATGACGAATATGGTATGTATCCGGGCTAGATTCGAATAAATATGATCGGATAATATATTTCATACAAAAACTGTTAGACACAATATTTTTACAAGAACTAATACAAATTACAAGTAATAAATTAATGCATCTTTATATATCTAAGTAGATCCTAATTATTATTATTATATTACTATTTTTTTTATGTTAAATATGTAAGTTACGATTTAATTATTAAATTATTAATATAATAATATATCAAAGGGAGAGACTTAGACTATATTAAAACTCGAGAAATTATACTCACACTCATAATTTAATAAAATAAATTTTAAAATAACATTCGTAAGTAGATTAAAATCGGATTGTTACATATATATAATATAAATAATACTCCCTCCGTCCATCAAATTTCTTCCTACATTTTCTTTTTAGTCCGTACACCAAGTTTCTTCCCACTTTTTTTATATTTTTGGCAACCCCTCTATTTTACTCACTCTTATTTAATGTGAGCTTCCTTCTCCACTCACAATACCTTACACATCATCTAACTTTTGTGAGACTCATTCTTCACTAACTATATTTTACTATCATTTTACCCTCTATCAACCAAGTTAACCCATTTTATTAAAAGTCGTGTCAGGTCAAAATGAGAAGATCTTTGGTGGACGGAGGGAGTATATACTTAAAAAATTCAGATATTCGGATTTGTTATGTGGATAATATACGACAAAATATGAGAAATTTCGGATACGGGCGAATACTATGTAATCTGAATCTGATTCCGGATCCGAATTCAAATTTTCAAATTCGAATGCGAATTCTATCGAATATTGATTTTTCCATTCCGAATTAAATATCAATCGGATACGGCTCCAAATCGGACGGATAATATCCATATAGATTTCAACCCTAATGATATTACCCTAAATCCCAAATACCCAATTCGCCACCCTAATTGTAACATGTTAAACTAGTAAAATAATAAAAGTTGCGATAACATTAGAGAAATATAAAGAAAAATGAAAAATTAACGGAGGAAAATGATACAACGTTTTTCACTAAACCTCCATACTCTTCTCCGCTAGTGTTCGCCGCCGCCGCCATTCACCGACAAGGAAGGTAAATATCCATTGCCATGGCTTCCGTTCTTCCACAAATCTCAGTATCTTATTGGTGACACACTATTTTTTCGATTAAACTAATAGGGATGCTGTCGCTCAGATATGCAAGGAAATCCAGATCCCTTATCTACCCTCCCTCCGCCGCATCCCCGGCGGTTATATCATCCGTCGCAGAGGTACCTCCTCCTCCTAATCCATCCACGTCAATCTATGCTTTGGCCAATAACAATGAATCCGTGGCTGAATTTTCGCGGAACCAAGACCTCGCCTACTACTTCAGAGAATGGTTCATGTCGCGAAAAATCCCCCTTTACGACCGCATCTTCGAAATCCTACGCGCTCAGGACGGACCCGCCTCCGACGCCGACCTCTCCCGCTTCAACCTCTGCCTAAATGAGGAATTAGTTCTAGAAGTCTTGAGGTACAACAAGAAAGATGTTCTCTCCTGCTTGAAGTTCTTCGATTGGGCGGGTCGGCAACCGGGTTTCTTCCACACGAGGCAGACGTTCACTGCCATTTTCCGGATCATTTCGAAGGCGAAGCTCACCAACGTAATGCTGGACTTTTTACAGAACTATTCGAGGCACTCGTATAATGGTAAGAAACTGTATCATAATGTATTAGTCGTTGGTTATGCTTTAGCAGGCCAGTGCGAGACTGCGCTCAGTGTGTTTGGTAATATGCGTTTCCTCGGCCACGATTTGGACCGGGTCGCCTATAAAGTGCTACTGAATGCCCTCGTTGATGAAGGCCATTATACTTTCGTGGAGAGCATGGCGGGGGAGATTAGAACCCGAGGGTATGAGGACCCTGCAATCCATTCAATTATGATAAAGAGTTACTGCAAGCAGAATGATTTAGAACGAGCAGAGGAGTATTTGCATGATATGGTTAATGCTGATGGGTCGAAATGGAATGGGCATGCCGTTGCTACCTTGGTGGCTGCACTGTGTAAGAATAGCCAATTCGAAAAGGCATATGTGTTGATGGAGGAGTTCAAGAGGATGGGTGCTGATGCAATGCAGCATGTGTACAGCGCATGGATCAGTGAACTTGTCAAGGTGGGGAAGACTGACGATGCGCTGGAGTTCTTGAAGGATAAGCAGGCCATTGATCAGTATGTACCAGATGTGTTCCGATTTAATATGTTGATTTGTAGTCTTTTAAAGGAGAATAGGCTCATAGATGTGTATGATTTGTTGGTCGATATGAATAAGAGGGGGGTCTTACCCGATGATGTCACCATGAATGCTGTCCTGGGTTTTCTATGTAAGGCAGGAATGATGGATGTCGCAGTGGGACTGTATAACTCGAAGGCAGAGTTGGGCTTTTCTGTTAATTACATGGCTTATAATTATTTGATAAATGCTATGTTGGGGGAAGCTACTATTGAAGAATCCTACCGAGTCTTGAAAAACGCCTTGGAACATGGTTGTTTACCTGGGAAGAAAACCATGTCCATTGTTGCTAATGCCCTCTGCAGAGAAGGGAAATTTGAAAAGATGAAGGAGTTGGCTATGTTCATCTTGGACAAGAAACTCTTGCCCGCAGACTTTGTATATGACAAGTTTGTAGCAGCCTTCTGTAATACTAACAAAGTTGATGAAGCATACATGTTACATGATCTACTTACCAGGTTAAATAGGGGATCTCAGAAGCGTGCATACTATAGCATGATTGGTGGATTTTGCAGGTCAAACAGAGGAAGTATAGCAGCTAGATTACTCCTTGAAATGCAAGATAGTGGTTTTCGTCCTAGGAGGAGATTGTATAGAAGAGTCATTTCCTGCATATGTAGAATGGATGAGCCAGAAAGTAGATTCTTTGAATTGCTTGAAATACAGCTGACTCGTAGTGTAATATCCCACTCTGAAACTTTCGAGACCTTCCTTTTGGGGGCTGGATATGGAGGAAAGCCTGAACTTGCTATGCAGGTTTATGAGATTATGAGAAACCAGGGTATTGAAACACATTTGAATTCTAGTCTCGTACTATTGCGGTGTTTTTTGAAAAAGAAAAGAATTGCTGAGGCTTTCGCACTGTTCTGTGAATTCTGCATGAAATGGAGAAGCAAACGACTTTGGAATATCATGATTGTTGGTCTTTGTAAAATTCAAGAAGCAGAATATGCTTCAAAGATGATGGAGAATTTGCAGAAGGCCGGGTTATCTCCGAGTATGGAATGTTACGAGGAACTTATCAAGCTTTACTGTGATTTGGCGCAGTATAATAGTGCTATAGATCTTCTCACTGATATGACTAGATTTGGCCGTCCCATTTCATCCTTTATTGGCAACGTATTTTTGTTGCATTCATTGAAAAATGTGTATTTATATGATGCTTGGGTTAGTTCAAGTGCGACGAAGAATCTCACAACTACAAGTTGGATGCTGGGTCACCTGATTGGAATATTTTCTAGTAGTATTGAAGGAAATTATTTAGATGAGGATCTTACAACACTGATCGAGAGCTGCTTCAAAATTGATCTTTATACATATAATATGATGTTAAAAAGATTAAGCATGAAAGGAATGGACTCTAGAAGTGCCCATAAATTAGTCCAGCAATTGCGCGAAAAAGGATATATGCCAAATGTATGGACTTACAATGCAATTATCCATGGTTTAGCCAGGCAAGGTCGCTATGAGGAAGCTATAAAATGGATGAAAGAGATGGCCCTTCATGGCTTTGATCCTTCTGGCTACCTAAAAAGGGTTAGGCTTGGATAGAAGATGAGCTTTGTTTGTCACCAAAGAAGGTATGCTCCTTCAATACTTCAATTTTATTTATGATTCCTTTTCTGTTATTCCCCAAATTAAATTGTATGTGTGTTCCTTCTTTTCTTAGGAAAAAGAATCATATTATACTGACCTCCTATAGGATCCTTAATTTGTTTTGCTTGGAGATGTACAACAAAATGAAATATGAACTAATGTCTCAGAATATACAATAATAAATATGAACTATGTTCCACAAGAATTATAAGCAGGGAGATGTTATATTTGTTTTAATTAGTTACTTTCAGTTGTAGCCTGGAGATTTATGAGCTGCTTGTGAAAGTAATTCTCCAATTTCATGAATGTGAAATTAAACCTGGAGGTCTAGCATGTAAATTCCCCAGTCAGGTTTCCACTTAGTCCTCATCAATTTCCATTTTCCACATAGAGAAAGAGCCTTACTGCTTGGCCATTGGACATAGTGAAAGAGTCTTATTTTGAATTTCTAACTTGTTACATGAATTCTCATGCTCGAAAATGTTATAGCATTGAACATATTTGATGTCTATTTTTTATTTGAGGGGAAACAGAGGCTTTTCCAAACACATGTCTAGGCACTTCTACAAAGTTTAGTACATAATTAGATATTCCATCTTATTGGAAAAGTCTACAAAATGTAATCTAGCTGTAAAAGACCTCAAATTTTCATTTGACATTTCAAAGTATTAACATAGTAGTATCTGGTAACTCTATTGTACTACTTTTCATTTGAGGCCCCGGATATATTTCAGACATAGCTACTTATAATTTTAAATATCTAAAATCAAGAAATTATTTTATGAACAGTATTTTGTTAGGCATTAGGAAAAGATTCATGAAAGAATATGGTGAATCATTTGTTGGATTTAATTATTAAAATTCCTTTCCTGCACTAATCAATGATTGACAAATGGGTGATTCAACCTCGTATATTTATTATAAATGCACCACAAATAATTGAAAGCCCCTCATTATAACTTAAGAAGCAACTCCTAAAATAGCCTATTCTTATTAAAGAAAAGTTAAAAATAGTCACTCTTTACATATACACCCCCATCATGTGATTATTCGTGCTCGTGTGATTTGTGTTAATTGGTCTTGCTTGATACGAAACTACAGAAGCACGATCAACACTTGGTCATGCTCGTGTAATTTGTATAGATTAGTCTTGATCAATATGAAATTACATGAACACAACTAAGTGTTTGTTTTGCTCATGTAATACAAAGTTCATTTTTTTGAACTTTTGATGATCATTTTGTAGGCTACACTACTAAGGAGGATAGGAAAAAAGTTGATTGCTACTAAGGTGGTGGAAATGAGGCGGTCACAACAAAGAGATATAGAGATAAAAAGAATGGTGGCCTCAGCGGAGATGACGACATCGTCCGTGGTGGTGGTGATGTGTGTGTGGGGTGGGTGGAAGCGACAAAAGTATGAAAGAGGAAAGAGAAGCATGATGAGCTGGTAGTCGCAGCAGCAAGAGATTGAGGGAGTGGTGGTGGTGGTGCTGTTATAACTTTTGATGGGGGAAGATGGTGACTGTGAGGCGTTGGGGCTTGAGAACAGAGAGGAGGAAGGGGTAGGGGGAAGAGGGAGAAGGAGAAGACAGGTGGGTGGGTTTGTTTTATTCATTAAGGTTAATGGTGGGTATAATTTGATTATTTTTTTTAAATGATTAGTTTACTTTATGTTTGAGAATAGGTTATTGTTGTATATTAATCTTTTAAATAAGTCATATCAGGTTTCGACACTGTTAAGTGTAAGATAAATATTGGTGTGAAAGATAATAAACCGCAGAATATAAAATGAATAAATAATTTCATTTCAAAAATATATTGAAAACGATTGTCTCAAAGATGAAAATCATTACATGTGCATCGAGTAATGATAACATTGTGATTACGATTAGATTAAATTATGAAAAATGATATAAATTTGACTAATATACATATACATATTGATGATAAATTTTGCCTCCATAGTTGCTTGTTCAATTTGAATTCATTAATTAAATCCAAAAACTATAAACAATAAAATAGTGTGTGAAAAGTTAACTAGAATGAAGAGAAGCCATTGAAATAGGTTTAACAAGCCTAATAGATGAAAAAGTGTTTTGTAGTACATGTAATGCACAAACCAAACTCATTTAATTAACTAAAGAAGACTTGTGAGCCCAATAACTAACTTAGCTCAATAACTAACTTAATAAATAAAGCAATACTCATCATTATTTCTTTCCCATTCCTCTGTTTCTTGTACGCAGACTCCCCATTTCCCCAAAATTCTCTTCTTCTCCCCTTTTCCTTCTACATTCTCCAATTCCAATTGTTTCAATTTTAGTGGCAATCACACGCTATAGATTAATTCATTTATGAGCAATTCACAAATTATGAGTATAAACAATTGTGTGCAACCATGATATATGATATAAATTAATAAATACTCATGTCATTGCAATTGATTTCAAAATCAATGCTTCATATTTTCTATAAAGCACAAGAATTAATCACAAGCATTCATGGATTATGAAATCAATTGGAGAATTTGGAATATCTAAACTCTAAATGAAATTTAGCTACTCATGGAGATAAGAGAGAAATCTAGAGTTAGACTCCATAAAATAAGAACTTACTAAATTTAATCCAATCTCCAATTGTAGTTTCACACTTCAATATGAAAGGAAATTGCATCTCTAAGAACTAAGAAAGCGATAAACTAAGTGCCTAGAGAAAAATAAAATAAGTTGTGTTCTAAAATAACTGAAAATTCTCTTTATAGAACATGTGGGGCATGATCTTTAATCGCGCGCAGCGGCGGCTGAGGGTCCAGCGCGCGCTACTCCGGGCTTCTTTCTCGCCACTCTTGCTAGGCCAGTGCCCGCTGGGGTTCCAACGGCCGCTGGACCCAGCATTCTGCCCGACTTTTGATTGTTGCGCCCAGTGCTGGCTAGGGTCCAGCGTCCGTTGGTTCCAGCCTTCTGCCCGAAGTTTAATTGCCATCCCAGCTGGCGTGGCATGGCTAGCGCCCGCGGGGTGGCCTTGGTTGCCCCGGATTGCCTCCGGCTCACCCGATACGCTCCCTCGGACCAATTTGCGCTCCATCGGACCAATTTGCACTCCTTAGGCACCATTTTTAACACAATTTCACCACCATCAACCTATCAATCAAAATTCAACGCCCTATGAATCAAAATTCAACGCCCGACATAAAAACAAACTAAAACACAACATAATTAACTAAATAAACTATAACATTAAACTCGAGATACGACAAAAACATTAAACACTTACCATAACATATTTATCTGATGAAAAATGCCATAAGGCTTATTATCACCTAAGAGAAAATGCAACCCATATTAGCATTAGCAGCTGACACAAAAAAGACAAATAAGTAGTAGGAGAAAATAAAAGCCAGTGTTGCGGGTAGTGCTGTTATAAGGATGAAGCTAATTACCTTGACAGAGAGGGAGTTCCAGAGAGAAGAATGAGATGCTTGACCTTCAGAGCCACGTCAAGCACAGTTTGTAGCTGCGAAACAATTAGAGCGGAGATGGATCAGTGAAGTTAGGGGAAGAGAGAAGGGTTTGGGGAGAAGTTCATCGCTGGGAGAGGGGTAGGGTGAGAAACAGCTGAAGAAAAGCCGGAGAATGGTGTAGTTAGAGGAAGAGAGAAGGGTTTGGGGAGACGAGAGATGTTCATCGTTGGGAGAGAAACGGCTGATGAAAAACACATACTAATAATTTTGTGAACTAGGGGAAACGAGTAATTATTATACACGAGAGTGAGTGATTGTAGAGCAATTTCATTACTTCTAATTAAAATACTCGTATTTTTCATATAACACACTCATTATTTGAATGAGATGAAGGAAATACCTAATTTAAAACTAAAATTTTGGAATCTAAAAGTCCAATAAATTCAAGGTTTTTGGCCCAATAAATTCAAAGTCCATAAGAAAAGCCCAGTAAATTTCTTTGTAACTGTGGAAGAAGAGAACCCAAATTGAATTCTAAGTCTAGTTAAGTTATTATTGTAGCTTATGAAAAGAGTTTTGTAATTAATAAGATCACGATGTAATTTAAAATATTTTCGAATATTATGATATTTTAGATAAGAAAAAAAAAATTGAACTATAAATTTGGATCCTGATACTCAATTCAAATATTTTAAATATCTGAAATTATTCAAATTAATTAAAATTTAGATATTATAGTATTAAAAGATCATCGGGTGTTATTCGTAATACTCAATTTAAAAACCTAAACCCAGAACGAGGAAGAAGGATTGAGAAAGCATACCTAAAAATAAACAAAATTGTAAAAAAAATAAAGTACAAAATAGAACGAAGAAGAAGGATTGAGCATGCAAATTGGGGAATTTTATTTCGAAAGATAAGATTTTGCTTCCTCAATTTCATCAAAATGTCGTCTTCAGCAATGAGAGGTTTCGGTTCATTACTGATCAGATGCTCTAATGGGGTTAAACCCTTTACATCTCAATATCCTCACAGTTAAACCCCTTTCACTTTCTCCCTTCAGAAGAAAAAATAATTGTTTTTATTTAATGATTGGATTTCTTATGCTACAGCAACTGGTTATTCGAGTAGAAATCTATCATCAATTTCCTTGTATTCGTGTTCTGGGGATTGGGTTTCGCTTACTAGGCTCAACCATGGGAGCTCCGAGAGGGAGATCTCAACTTGCACCACGCCTTTGTGTATGGGAAGACGATCTAGCAAAATTGCAGGCAGAAAGGTATTTTACCCTGTGTATGTGTGTGCGATTGTGAAATTTTGTACCTTTATCGTTATTGGAGCATAGGTTTTACTCATATTTTGAATTAGGACACGCTTAGATTGGTTACAGATTATTGAAGTCGATTGCATTGTGTAGCTGCTGAATGTAGGTTCTTGTGTATGATTGAATCTAGGGTATAGTTATGGAGGAGTGTGGGATAAGATCATAATTATGTTTGAGTTTTGGTCGATTGAAGTATCTCAATGCTGGCTTAGTTCTTGTCTTGTTTAGTTCAGGCTTGTTCTAATTGTGATTGCTGTGCATTTGTGAGAATGTTAGTATCGAATATGCACAAAAACCGGAATGTCGTTAGAATTTATTAACTAGTGTTTATGCTACCATAAAAGGAAAAAGAGAACGACAGGCGGAGAAGCTATGTGACTGAGGGAAAAGAACTGGACACATCTTGAAGCACTTACCTTGTTGGTTTAGATTTTAATCATAATGTATACTGTTTGGTTTGATATCTGTTTTCTTTTTGAATCTATTTCTTCAATGCAGACTGCACAAAATCTTAAGAAGATGAAGCTTTACTCGAGTTTTGGGAAGCAAGTTGTGTCCGTGTAAGTTAGTTTCTACACTTTATGCGCAACATGATATGGCTGTAGTTATATCAAATCAGCTAAGGTTTACTTTACTATGAATGTTTTCTCTGATTTACCTTAGAAATCAATGTGTAGCTACTGTGGCGACGCTCTTTGTTGATGACAAAATGAGTGTTAAACTTATGAACCGTATTGTCAAATTTCATACATGATGTTTCGTTCGTTATTGAAGTCATGATTATTTTTGTTACCTTGTAACCCCATTAAAGCCCATGTACAAGAATTAGTTTTATCAACAAAGTTGAAAAAAATATCATATCTTTGTAAATTTGAAAAATGCACAGTTCTTGCACTTTCCAGATTTTTAATTACAGCATAGATTTTCTTTTGGTGAATGTCTCAGGGTTAAGAAAGGCGGTACAAATCCAGTATCTAATACAGCTTTGGTTGCGTTACTTGAGAAAGCAAAGGAACTCGATATACCAAGGGATATTTTAGATCGCAACATAAAGCGTGCTTTGGATAAGGGTCAGGAAGCCTACATCGAAAAATTCTACGAGGTGCTCTGCTGTACTACTTGTTGTAGCTGTTTTTCACGTTAGGCATGTCAAGAAGTATCTCTCTCATTTAAATCCTTTTTGAAATTCTGCAATTCTATCAAATAAGTAACTTCTGTTCCCAGGTCTATGGCTATGGTGGAGCAGGAATGGTCGTTCAAGTTTTAACCGATAAAATAACCAGAACCTTGCCGGCTATTAGAGAGGTGGTGAAGAACTGTGGTGGAAAGATGGCTGACTCCGGATCGATCATGTTCAAGTTTAAACGTGCTAGGGTTGTGACTGTAAAAGCTTCCGATGTTGACAAAGACAAGCTTATCATTATCGCTTTAGATGCTGGTGCCGATGACATAATTGAACCCTGGATGAGTGAAGATAGTTCCGAAGAAGATTCCGAAAGGTGAAACAAACTTTCTTTGATAATATTTTACGTGCCACTTTTTCGTTTCCCCCGAATGTTTAGACTTCACAAGGGATGGAAATGGTTTTCGGATAATGACCAAATGCTAAATTGTTCCGTATATTCTGTGATTAAGGATCTTTAATCCCATCTTGTTTTCTTGGTGATAGACATTATAGAATAGTGAGTTCAATGGAAAACTACTCTTCCATATTGACAAAATTACGCGAAGAAGGGATTGCATTTGAAACAGACAGTGGCTTCGAGCTTGTTCCCATAGCACCCGTTGAGGTATGCCAATATCTTCTGTTAAACGAAACAACTCTCCGGATCCAAAGTTTCTTACACATGAACATACGTTTCAATCGGCCCGGTGTAAGGTTAACGTAGTATTTTTCATGATTGCAGGTTGATGATGAGGCTATGGAGCTTAACAAGGAACTTTTGTCAAAACTGCTCGAGCTAGATGATGTCGATGCAGTGTATACTGACCAGAAATGATTCACCTTTCTTCTTCTTCCTCTTCTTTCTCTTCAGATACTAGACGTTCTAACTGAGTTTTTGAGGCAGTGGGGTGTAGAGTTCGTCGCTTCTTCGTCTTTTTTTGTTAAACTTAATTTGATTAATTCTACATAAATGAAGCCCAATTAGAATAATATGTCACAATATTGAAACATGCAGTTGTATTGGTATTAGCTATTCAGCTGAACAAAAACACTACAAAATATTGAAATATTAGCTATTCAGGTGTAGCCTTTTTCTTGGAGTAGCTTTATACAAGTGTCGTTAGATGACACAAACTGATTTTGTAAAAATCCATGATTTTTACACCTCTTCAGATACTAGGCATTCTAACTGAGTTTCTGAGGCAGTGGGGTGCAGATTTCGTCGCTTCTTCGTCCTTTTTTTGTTAAACTTAATTTGATTAAAATATGTATTAATAATATGTCACGTGCTATCCACGAGCTGTCACAATATTTTATATTAATTCTACATAAATGAAGCCCAATTAGAATAATATGTCATAATATTGAAACATGCAGTTGTAACCTTTATTTGTTGTTCTTCATGTATATACAATCAGGGGTCCTGATAAAAAATAAGCCCAAAGCCAAATAATAAAAATGGGCTTTCATTTATTAATTTTTTTTGTCAAGAAAAATATTTTATTAATAAAATATCAAAGAAAACAAAATATAAAAGGTAACATAACATTTTAGGTAAAAAACATTTTTTACAATATACTAGGAACAGGAAAACAATGTTCATTCGGATAGTAAGAATGGGATTGAACAATGTATGAATTTTACAAGATTTTAAAAATATATATATGGTGATTTAACATTAAAATATATTGGAAGAATGTTGGAAGAAAAGAAGAAACATAATAAAGATAGAGGACATTTAAGTTAATTATCTGTAGTTATTAAGTTGGATGACCTTAAAATTTAATACATTAACAAATTTAAAAATATTAATTTGATATATATATAATATAATATTTTTGGGTTCATGAATTTATGGATCCTGCCGTCGGACGAGGCGACGAACAAACGGCGGAAGAGGGAGAGGGGGAGTGTGTAGGAACGCGGTCGAGGACGTGTCGGAGGCGATGAAAAATAGAGAAATAACGATGAGTTAAGAAGAAGGAGAAATGTGTTGTGTAAGTAATAAGTTATAAATCTTTCATTAATGATTGCCACTAAAATTAAATGTAACTACAAAATTGCCATTGCAATTGATTTTGCAATTGATTTCTTAGACAAAACACTAAGATTCAGTACTGGTCTTAATGGATATGATCTTACAGTGATTTACAGATGACTTAGATAAGTCTAATCACTCTTCGGTTACAAGAATTTATCGCTTAAGAACACTAAGAGATTGAATACTGAAAGTTTAGAGTGTTCTAATCTGAAAGATAGAGAGCTTTTGAAACAGAGAAAGCGATAGAGATTTGATAGCAGGGTAACCGGTGTCTTGAAGTGTTGAAGCAGCGGGGTATTTATAGTGCTCTCTCAAAGATATAGCCGTTGTGAGATAGAGCTTTAATTTGAATTCTTCCCATTGGAGTCTTTGACTTTTTGCCATATTTGGTGTCTAACACAAGGATTGAGTTCACCTACCGAGATCTTTGCCATAAAAGGAAAGTCCTACGATGTAGACTGTCACTCAGTGAGAACTCCAGAATATAGATTTCAGTGTAGACTTAAAACGTGATACTTCAGTGGCAGGAAGACTTTGGCTTCTAACTTCAATCTTCAATACTTCAGGGGAGACTTCAGTAGTGAGGTCCTTCAGTATTGGCATAACTTGAATCTTCAGTGTAGGCATTCTTCAGTATACCTGAAAAACAGAACTCCCTAACATATGAGTTCTTAGACAAAACACTAAGATTCAGTACTGGTCTTATAACATCTTTCAGGGGAGGTATTGGGATCTGAATCAAAACACTTAATAAATATTTCCCAACAAAAGTACTAGATGTTATTTATAAATACATATAAATTTTCAAATTACAATAAATAAATTGTCTAATAATTATTTATAGACAATTATTCCACATGCATCAATAATAAAATTAAAATCTAGTGTGTGTTGATTTTGTAATGCCCCGCTCTTTTAACCCCGATCTAACTAGTAATAATTCGTCAGATTAGATGTTCTTGTATTGGAATTTTTAAGTCATTACTTTAAAGTTTATTTCTTAGTAATCTAGTACTATTAAAAAAACTTGCATGAGTTAGAGTTATTTAAGCAAAATCAATTCGATATTATCAAATAATTGAAGGTATTGCCTTATAGATATCAATTAGAGTTATTTAAGCAAAATCAATTCGATATTATCAAATAATTGAAGGTATTGCCTTATAGATATCAATTACTACCACGTAAGTATAATAGGTACTAAAAAGGATAATAACTAAAATATGAGTAATGAGTAATATCTTATTTAGAACCTTTCAAGTTATGAGTAAGTGGGTTTTAAAATGCAAACACAACTTAGTTAAAGGTATTGAGTATGGAAACACATAATAGACTAAGGCTCCAGCCATTTTATTTAAATAGGTCTGCAAAGACACACATGAAGTCAACTCCTTAAGTTATTAAAACCTTACATAGTAAAATGGAAAATTTCTGCATTACATACAGGAATAATAGTAGTATATGTAGCTCTAGTCTAGGATGAGTGCTACGACAATACCCCAAATCTTTTGGCAAAATCTGGAAAAAGGAAAAGAAAAGTAAAGCTGCACACTTTGCCCTAGACTCTGGTACAACAAAAGTCTGCAATGACTTTCTAATTACATTACAAAACAAAAAGAAAAGAGTTGCTTCCTATGCAACTCCTTGACAGACATCTCCAGGGTGGAAGAAGCCCTCCCTGCCACACTGCTAACCTGCAACAAGGGACAAAGAAGTTGTGTTAGGAAATAAGGCAATTACCCTAGGAGCTTAGAAAAGTAGGAAAGAGAAACTGTAAATAGTTTCTAGATGCATAACCAAAACAACAAAGAGTCTCACAAGTACAACTCCTAATTTATGAAAGGAAGAAATAAATAAATAAATAAATAAAAAGGAAAGAAGTGAGGCTGCTGCCTCAGCTGCTGCTCGGTCAAGGTAAGACAGAGGGATGGAGAATGCTCCAAGGTGAATTAGACCCTCCTCTGACACCTTGCATAATCTGCAACATAAAACAAAAGGAAGGTATTTAGAGGAGATGCAATGCGAATCATATA
Source organism: Leonotis leonurus (assembly GCA_026898415.1). NCBI lineage: Eukaryota > Viridiplantae > Streptophyta > Magnoliopsida > Lamiales > Lamiaceae > Leonotis > Leonotis leonurus. The sequence continues at coordinate 3,918,436 of JAPKLX010000005.1, forward strand.
ATATCTCAGGAAAGAGACCAAAACAACCCTTTCACAGCCAAACACACTATAAATACCAACCACACTTATGTCTAAGAAAGCTTTCAGCAACAAACAACACTTAGAAAAGAAAAGCTTAGAGAGAAAATCTTAGAAAGGACCCGAGGAAGGAGAGGCCCTGCCCTACCAAGTAGATACAACCAGTTCTGCTCAAGTTAAAGCTAGGAAAACCGAAGTCAGTATTGAGGTATGCAAGACTCAACTTTGAGCTTTAATCTTCATTCTTTTCCATTCAAGTCTAAGGCAAAACACTCAAACAATTCCAGAACATAGCATGCTCATTAATTCTTTTAATTGGACTTAAGAGAACAAATAAAATTAGATCAGAACAGAGATATAGAACTTTGAAAGCTATTAGCATCTCTTAGAATAAACTAAAACAATATGATAATCAAGAGCAGAACACTTTAAGAACTACATCACACACTCCCCTTCCGGTTTATTAAAACTTAGACTTATTAACCAAATAAACGTACTCATAATCTAGTTATAGACATACGCTTTAACTTAAAGAGTTATTTCCATACATAATTTAAAATCCTCCATAGTCTTTAGTCATGCTCCAGAATTTAATAAAGGGATTTACAAAACTTACTAACATAGCAAAATGAGAATTTAAGCCCAGTAAAACTTTACTTAGAATTCTTATAAAAAGAAGAAGATGAGAAACTAGCTCACTGCATAACCGCCTTAACTCAGTAGTCGAGCGATCAACCCTGCCCTCAAGCCTCATACTTGAACAAAACCATAAGAGAAATAGGTTAGTACATAATAGAAATCAAAATCTGAAACTTAGGACATTTATTAGCATAACAGTCTGAAAATTTAATCTTTCTTCCAAGGACCTCAATAATCCCTAATTCCAGAAATTTAGAACACTTCTTAAAACCAATAAATCAAACAGATGAGAACAATCAGGTTATAAAATTGATAAAATTCTAAGGCTTAGTCCAAGGACTCCTAACATAAATGGAACATGCAAGGAATTGAGATACATATAAATCAAACCCAAATAAGATATGCAATACAAAGAGAAATGGGCACAGAGAGAGAACGGAGAAATTAAGGAGTGGGGTAAGAAGGCTGCGGGTGAAGGGAAAGAGCTTACCAGAGGTAGGGGCAGCAGTGGCGAGGAATGTCGAAGGCTGTTGTCCATCAGTCGCACAGCTAAGGCGACAATAAGAACAAGCAGGGAGGCGACGCCGCGGCGACTGGGTCGCCGGAGGGGAAGAAAGCAGAAGTCTGGCGCGAGACCTCGCCTGCACAGAACTACGGGCGGACATGAGGGCAGGCGTCGAACTGCATCGCAGGGGAGCGAAAGCAGTCTCGGGCTGCGTGATGTCGCCGTCGCGAAAGAAAGGAGCTTCGAGGAGAAAAGGAGGAAACGGAGATCAAGCGCTGTGAAGGAAGGGGAGCGACGCCGTGTTGCTAAGGAGAGAAGGAGATGTGGTGAAGTCGAGAAGGAGAATGAATTAACCTAGGCTTAAATGGGATTAGAACACTCTAGGACCCGGGCCGGGTTAATCAACTATTGGGTCGGACAGAAATCCTAACGGACCTAAACTAACATGAATGGGCTGGAGTAATTAAAATACATGGGCCAAGGTATGGGCCGAATTTAATTAATTAAGAGGGGTTGAGAGATTACCCAGTTGGGCTAGATTAAATTGTCTAATGGGCTCTATTAATTATTAAGAATGGGTCGAAAATTTCCTATGGGCCGAAATAATTATTAATCCGAATGGGCCGAGATTTAACCCTATGGGCCGCATTCTAATATGGGACTGGGCTGAGAATATAAGAATCTAATGGACTGGATATAAGAAGTTTAAATTATTCTTGGGCTGTAAATAATTAATCTGTTGGGCCTAAATTATAACTAATACTAAGAGGCTAAGGTTGAAGTCTAATTGGGCTAACTAGTTAGTTAATTGGATCAAGATCTAATTAATTTGGACTATGCCCAAGTGTAGAATATTATTGTTGAATTTAGAAAATAAATTCATTAAGCTAGAATTTAATCATAATATTTGGTTAAATTATAATCATACTTAGAGTGCACTATTATGGTTATTGCTAACCTATAAGAGTAAATTAAATATTTCGATCTAAGGATCAAAATATTCAAGTAGAAGTTTCTCTATGGGTTATACACAATAATTTCTTACTTGGGTAAGTGGATAAAATTTTGTAATAAATCATAGCTTGATTTAAGGATTTAACAACGACACCTCCAGACAATAATTCATATGCTCGAATATTAATCAAATTAAGACCCGAGAATAGTTCTCAAGAAAATAGAGGATAATATTTCCTTATGCTTAGAAATATTCGATATACTCGAAATTGTGTCTCACTTGAGATTTAATTAAAGGTTTCGACGAAAGGTTGGATCTGAGTTTCGGGAACGAAGTCATCACCAGTCGAGACTATTCAAGTAGGCTTTTCTTACTCTATAAAAATATGTGTCATGCTTTCAAACTGAAACGAGATATTACTGTCTTGCCATAAATGTTTTCGATTTATGTATGATGTTTATCTGTTTATTTATAATCGAATTCGGGTCTCAGTAGATCAGATATCCTACTCGGACTAGTGTACACAGGGCCGTGAGCCAGCGAAAGGTTGGCCGGTCGAGTGTCTGTGGGAAGTGGCCACTTCCCCGGCACAAAGAACGTTCAGATATGGTTGATTACAAAGAATTAGGACAGGCCTGTCAACTCAAGATTTCATAAGAAATGATTTTAGTGAACATAGGTGCTTTAGAGACAAAAATCTCTATGTTTCACTTGCAAATGGCATGACAGTTATATATGTATGAGTGCGGTTTTGGCATGTGTCTACTGAGTACTTTTGTACTCAGCCCTGCATGTATTTCTAAACGTGCAGGTTGAGCGGTGGTGAGGGAGGAGTGCTGCGTTCGGGCTTTTTGTCGATCTCTTAGTATTTGACTTTTGGGGGTTCTGCATGTCTTCATACATGTAGAGCTTATTACGATCCATATGTCTTTCCGCTGCAAGTTTGAGATCATTATGTATTAAAATCGAGACTGCAACTCTTTCATATTATGATGAATTGTATTGAGCCTAAAACTCAAGTCCTTTTATACTTCATGTATAATGGATTATTTGATGTGTTATAAGGATGTTGTTCGGTTCAACCTCGTTCTAAGTTTCCCCATTTCTATCCACGTTTCCTTAATCCCTTCCCTAGTCACGGTTTTCCCGCCTTTACTATCCTTAGTGAAGGGTGGGCGTGATAGATTTCCTTTTTGAGATGACTAAGGTGTTTAAATTGAGACATAATTATTAAAAACATACATTCAATATTTTGCCACCATTTTTTATTAATTTTAATCGGTGATGCTAAACGCCTTTTTAAGTTCCGGTTCGGAGGGTCTCATTTAAAAATTTAACAAGTGATTAAATATGTAAAAATCACAATTTAATTCCTCAATTGTATATTGATATTTATATAGTGCGTAGTCATTGTGATTAGAAAATATTAATATATAAAATGATGGTAAATAATATGAAAATCAATCAATATTGTATATAAAAAAGTTTTCCAAAATTGATAAATTTTGAACATGTTTTCTTATATATTTATTGTAATGATAAATATGTATAACTAAGCAAGTTCCGGCTAATATTTATATATCTATATTTCACTCATTAATTTTTTATATTTATTTTAATTTAGAAAATTTAGATTTTCTCCCTAAATACTTATCTTTTTAGAATTTGTGTTACAATTGAAAATAAAAGGTTTACATTTAGTTTAAGACATAATCGTTATATACTTTTGTGCATCGCATGAGTGCAACACTAGTTTACCATAAAGTAGGAGTTCTTTTAAGATATATATATAACTAAAATCTAATATTGAAATTCTATGAACCTAAATAGATAAGAAGGTTCTAATTTTATTATGATCAATTTCAAATAGAAGAAGTTCTTTGAATATATAAGTAAAATTTTTAATATTAAAATTTTATAAACCTAATAAATAAGAAGGTTTTAATTTTATTATGATCTCATTATAATTCATTATAATTAAAACAGAAGAAGGCTTTAATTTTACTATGATCGGTATTTAAAAAATTGAGATATTACTCATTTTATATAGAAACAATGGTAACATTGGTAAGTACAATATTTTTATTTTAGATTGGTGTAAATAATACATTAACTGATGTACAAATTTGAATGATACGATGATTTATTGATTTTTATCTATTTATGTCACAAATTAAATGGTACTACCAAATAAAATCCACTTTAATTGTGCTGTTACTTCAAATCTTCAACACACTAAAACGACGTCACTTGGCTCTTCTTCCTCACCTTCTCCTTTCCACTGTTACACAAGACCGCGAAATTCAAGGATTGTAATCGGCGAATAGAAGCTTATTCTAGAAGCTTATCGGAATGAGCTCCTTCAATCCTTAACCTGTAACAAGTTACATTCTCCTTTCATTTGCTACTTTTTTCTACTTAATTTGGATGCAACCATTGATGAACGAAAACTTAGTGAAATATGGCTTAGCTGAATGTAACTATGAACTTTAATCAAGTGTAGCGTGAAATAATCATAAATGGTTATGTGTGCATTTCCCTTTTTTTAGAACGTTATTTGTGATATTAGTGTTAATAATTTATCAATTTTTGGTAATTTTTGTGTTGAAGAAATGCAGCAATAGGATTCGCCACTGATAATGGATGGTAGGCGAGGAGGAAGACGGCGGAGGGATCAGGCGCTTCTGCCGTTGCGCCGCCCCTTCAGACAATTCTCCAATACCGTCTCTTGCTGGTATAATATAAATACTATTTATATATTACTCGGAATTTGGAAATTGAGCCGTTTCTTTTCTCATTTCTACATCATATAAATACTTTAATCAGCGAAGTTGTGTAGGTATTGTGATTTCAAGTGTATGTTGTTCAATGAAGTATTGTTTCGTTTGGGTCGCAAATACTCTAGGTTGTTCCTTTTCCCTCCTCTCCATGTTTCCCTTTTTTAGGAATATTTTCTTTTGATGGATGGAATAATAGTCATTCTTATGGCTTTGTGCAGGATCTTGAGAGTGTGGTTCTCCATTGGGATTGGATTTAGCTTGGCTGCCCTCATTGGAGCTACAGTAGTCAGTGGCTTTTCTGCATTTTAAACCCCTCTTCATTCTTTGAAGCAAATAAGCTCGGTCTTACGGTTTTCAGTTTTTTCTTTTTGTTAACCTTGTTCTGGTGATGGCAGATCATTCTTTGTGAAATGGCAAAAGCACCTCTGCTGTATGCTGGAATTGCACGGCCTGGGGACTCCTCTATTGGGCTTTCTTTTTTGGTTAGTGTTACATCTTTCTTCCCAATATGTTTTTAATGATACTTGTATTACATCTGCCGTTGCTGGAGCTTCAATGGTTCAACCGAGTGACAAGATGGATATTTTATCTGAAAAAGGAGTGCCTTTACTTTACTTTACAATTTGAAAATTTCAATCTGCCAAGAATTGTATTTTTATTTTTTGACTTCATCCATCCAAATCTGTGCAACGTCGTATGAGTACGCATGATCAACCTATCACGTGTGCTGTATGGTGTCTATGGACTGTGAGTGTCTTATAATTTGCTATCCACCTTATGAGATAGTTATTTGAAGATCATCAGCGCTTAAATACTGCCCTATTTTTCTGTATGCATGACGTCTTTCTCTGTTAAATGCTTGAGCTTTGTGAGAGATACTTCAGTTTTACTTACTCTTGTGCAGACTGCTGGCTTGCACATGTCACCTTCCAGTGTGGGCTACTTGTGTTTATCTTCCGTTGTGTGTGTAATGGTGCATGAATTTGGCCATGCACTTGCAGCAGCAAGGTTAAGATTTTCTCTCTTCCGCTTGAAACTCACTGATGCCTTATCATATCTATCATAAATGGCATAATGCTTCTCTATTTTTCATTCCTGCTGTTATCAGTAAATATGTCCTGATTTACTCACACAGGCACAAAGCATATTTCTCTTTTATCTAATCATGTAGTGAATATTAAATAGAACCAGAAAGCTCTTTTGGCTAGAGAACCTATCTCACAATGATTATTGTACATCCAACTCCTTGCTGGTGCAGTGAAGGGGTGCAGATGGAATATATTGCCTTCTTTTTTGCTCTGGCCTTTCCAGGAGCTTTGGTGGCTTTTAATGACGCATCCTTGCAGTTATTGCCTGGAGTGGCTTCTCTCCGCATATACTGTGCGGGTATTTGGCACAACGCCGCAGTAAGTCCACATGTCCATTTCCTATGCAAGTAGTAGATAATCTATGTACGTTGGTACTCTGCATTTCCTGATGCTGAACCTAATTGACTGTCCTCTTCTGCAGTTTTGTGGAGTTTGCACATTGGCTTTGTTCCTTTGCCCGTTCATCTTAAGTCCATTGTTCATACACGGCGAAAACCCCATGGTATTAAAATCAAGCATCTGATGGTGAAATGAATTTTCTGATTAATTTGAATGTCTTGTTGATCCGTCATTTATTAATCTGAGAACCGCCTTGTGACAGGTCTTGGATGTGAATTCTATGTCACCATTGTCTGGTTATCTTTCTGCATATGATGTTATAATTTCGTTGGATGAGTTTCGTGTTTATACTGCTGAAGAATGGAAGCAGAAAATTACTGTTTTGACTATGCAGGCTCCCCCACTTTCCTTTGGTCAATCTAGTGGAATAGCAAATGTGCAAAAAAGTTATTGTGTTCCTCGTTCTTTAATGGAAAAGAGCATACACGTTCCGTTCACAGGGTATGAGACATACTGTCCAAATGAACTTTTTGCGTTTGCACCGATGACCTGTCCCAGTATGAGCAAGTATGGTGATGACAGCAATAAAACCAATCCTCAAGAAAGTGGAGAAATCCATTGTTTGAATGCTAAGGATGTGATAAAGCTTAAGAAATGTGCATATGATCCCATACAACATTCAGAAAATAATAGTGGATGCCTTTGTTTGGAGGTAGTTTTCCTTCACCCTGAAATTCTCAAAATCCATTGGCAACAATTAGGCTTTTCCATCAAATGGTCTGACACTTACTGGAACAGGATGAATCATGCTTGATGCCGATGCAACTGCCAAATTTGGGATGGGTTGAGATTACATATTCTAGTTTGGAATGCCTCAACAGTGGAAGAAGTCTATTTTCAGGAAACCAGCATTCTAGTAGGGGAGAAAAAGGATGCCTCCAGACTTTTGTGTTTGTTGGTGATCTTATCTCTATGGCAAATTCAATACATTTGACGTCATATCAGCCTCGTCTGTCAATGTATATCATCGCGCATCTTCCAGATCTGCTCGAGAGATTTTTTACTTGTGCATTCCATGTCTCTATGATACTTGCTCTGCTGAACAGCCTACCGGTAGGTCACTCAACCATTTGGAACTGATGCTTGCATTTCAGAAAAGATTTTGTTTCTTTTCTTGATGATGCACTGACAAACTGCTTGATTTTAAAAGGTCATTGTTGGTCTACTAGTGTGATGATGTTCATATTTCTTATCACTCTTTCTTTTCTATGTGGCATGATTTTAATTATCCCTTCCTATAGAAATAAGTGAAGTGAAAATATTTCCATTTAAAATAATGATTAAGCCAGAGTTATGACTTGATATGTATGTGAGGAAATGTCAAGAAAGGTATAGTCTGCCCCAGCATAAAGATCACTGCAATATTATAGCTTGGAGAAACAACCTACACCGTTTTCTTTCACTTGCTTCACAATTTACTAGACCAAATTTCTTCATACCTTCTTCTCTCCTCCTTAATGTGTTCTGTACGGTTAAGGTTAAGTTTCTCTTGAAGTTCATGTTGCTCTGGTCATTACTATACTTGTCTGTCTTAATTTTATCAGGTATTTTTTCTGGATGGCGAATCCATTCTAGAGGCAACTCTGCTGCACTACTGTGGTTTCTTAAGCTCCAGAATGAAGCAATCAGTTCTACGATGTTGCCTCTACGGAGGGACCTTAATTTGCGCCTTTATAATATTGCGGACAATATTATTCTCTATCAGCTAGAGCATTGTGTGGTAGTATATTATCTCCAACTATACTGAAAACCTGCCTACGCTGCCATGGAATTTTGCAGTGGATAGAAGGCGCTCGAGTTGTTTATAAGAGAAACCGAAAGTAGTGTAGATATAGGTCTGTTGGGAGGTGTAACAAGGTATCACCATCGAGTAACTGCAGATCAACTAGTTGTACGTTGGAGCACACACTGCAACTTGCTGAAATTAAGTACAATTTTTGGAAATTTAACTTGTTTATATTTTTTCTCTTTAATAGTATTTTCCTCAGGGGAGTGCTTGTTATTTCTGGACCTGTTTTTTACGGGTTAGTAAGGAAGTAGTATTATTATTTTCTACATACAGTTAGTTAAATGTGATAATTTGGACTATCGAATTTGGATGGTGCAAATGATGATGGATATTATTCCCTTTAATTTAAGCGCATCTTTTATAGTAAATCGATTCTATTTTTGAAGATAGAGCTTTGACAATGATATTTGTTTCTCTGTTGAACATACTAATTCTGCATACTGTTTTCCAAATGTCAAGTTCCCAACTTTCTTACATTACTCCTTATTGTCACTAACTATTGACCCATCACTTAATGTCCCATGCTTTTAGCGAAAGGCATCACATCAACATTCAACATCTAAATCAAAATTAAATGATGTTTTAGCCTTTTCTCCTAATTCCATTATTGCACGCTGATTAGGTCACCTCATGCATGGGTTCGAGTTTTCCACCGTTCGCTAATTTCAGTTTATCATTTATTAAGAGTGAATTTGGAATATTATTACATTATGTGCACATAACTATATTGAAATATAAGTTCTATATGAACAAGTTAACTAGGAGCAATATTAATAATTTTAGGTGAGGTAATAGACCCACCACAATATTAACTGCTATTGATGTGTTAGACACAGGCAGAGGAAGATGTGAGGGTCTTAGCTCTTACCAAATAATTTTTTTAATTCTTATAAAATTAGTATAATTATCGGCATCATTATGAATAGTTATGCAAAAGCCTTTATCATCAAATTAAGGAATGTTTGGTTGAGCTTATAAGCGCTCTTTAAAACAACTTATAAATTTATTGAAAATGTTTGACAAATTAAGATATTTGATAGCTTATAAGTTTGTAAAAATAAGTTCTTGCAGCTTATAAGCAAAATATAAGTAGTTCAACTCCAACTTATTTCTACTGTTGAGTAGCAGAGCATGCTTCTAATATATTCCATTAATTCCAGCAATAGGTTTGATATGAGGAATCTTGTTTCTTGAAATAGTTAGTGCATGAACTTGTAATCCATCATTGATAAGACAAATATACCCCTTGAATGCAACGTATGCGTGCAGTGCAGTGCACATCAAAAATAAGATATCACAACCAAATCTCAAATTCCGTCTCGTGGCTAATTTACCTAAAAATCTCTAGTGGTCACCTTGTGTATATCCATTCAACACGTGTATTAATTATACAATTATAATACGGAATAATAAGGTATAAAATACTCTACTTCATCCGTGTATCAAAGTTTTTTATATATTTTTGTTTTGGTTCCTCCCTCATGTTTATAACACTAGAAAATTTTCATTTATAATATACATTTCAATTAAATAATAATAAGTGAAACTCAAATAAAAAACTATATATTAAAACATGTGTCAGATTAAAGTGTTACAAACATTCGTGGACAGATGTAGTATTTAGTATTCCCTCCAAAAAAATTTAAGTATCTTATTTTACTAACTTACACCTACCAATAAAATAAAAAATTCACTTTTATACTTTTTATGAAATAATATGATAAATACATTCATTCAAATAATATCCTATTTTAATAAATATTAAATAAAATAAATTAAAATATTATCATAAATATACTTTAAAATTTTGAAATACGACAATTATTTAGAAAGAAGAAAAAGTAATTCCCAAAGTCTTCCGGCGGAAGCATTGAATGTTAATATCGATCAACTAAAATGATATTCAGACCGAAAAACAAACAACAAACTTGAGTAATTAGTAGCATGAAATCAAGGAATAGCAACATATTATAATAATTAATTATGAGTGGTTGGTTGATAGAAAGAAGGAATAAAGCATTATTGAATAATTTGAATATAGTTGGGTTGGGTTGGGTTGGGTTGGGTTGGGTTGAGTAGAGTAGAGGTGGTCAACACCTGGTAGATCCATCATATATGTAGTCAAGAACTGCAATCACTCCCAACACAAAAGCTTGATCGAAGCCTGCCTTTATTTCCACCTCATACAAATCCCTACTCTTCATCACTCTCTGCATCTCCTTTTTCACTCCTATCTGTACTTCACATCATATCATACTATATAAATCAATTCCTTCTACTATATATATGTATTATTAATTAAATGAATTATGAATTAGTAGGACGTACCAGTGCAACAACATCTCCCATGGGGCTCACAATGGTGCAAGATCTGCCGGGAAAATCACCACGTATCTCGAAGCTTCCACGGCTGCACAACTCATTTGATTCCACCGAGATTCTTATCCTATTTTTCATCGAAAGAATACACGAGTTCGGCTCTTTTAAGGTAAACACTAGCTTGTCCGAACCTACGAAATCGTATACGAACCCTCTCCATTTCCTCGTAACGCTCAGCGCCTCTATTATTCCCTCCTTCAATTATAAATATATATCCAAAAATAAATTAATGTTCTTTTTTTGTCCGAATTAAAATGATATATACATGTAATTAACAAAGAAGAGAAAAATGCACCTTTCGCCTGATGAGGAGGAGAGGGTTTCCATCACCATCCTTTAGAATGAGTTCTTCTTTCTTGCCGATAACCCCACAGCCATCGACACGAAAAACGACCCGTTGGTTCAAGTCTGCCGCCACGAAGCCGCCTCCGTTGGCCACGTTGGGCCGCCGTCTCACCGCGAGGATCACATCGGAAGGTGCGCAGTACACTTTGCTCACAATTGGTAGGATATTACCGGTGCTTGTTGTTTTTGTTGTCATGATTCTTGATGTTGCTTTCGATTTTTATTCTGATATATGATTAATTTCAACTAGTCAAATGTATTCTAATTTATAGCTAGAGGGTCTGAATTCTAGCAAAATATATTACATGAGTTTAAAAAGTTTGGCAACGTTGCTTTTGACTAATTGTGCCAAGACAAGAACGAATCTTTTTCCAGTGTAAACGCACAGCAAAACTATGTGTTATTTATGTAATAAAATACGTGGAAACAAAAGCATTGCGTGATTAGTAATATATATAGTCGCAAATTTTTGAATAATATAAAGAATTAATATGATAGTTTAATTTGAAATGAAAACGATACGGCACGACGACGTCTAGTTTAATTTTAAAAGAAATATTATAAGAATATATAAAATCAATTTTCTATTTTCTAGTTTTGTTAATTATTTTGATTTTGGGATTCTTGAAGTATAATATAATATTGCCTTTTCAGTGCATGCAATGATTTTCTAAAGTTGCACGTCTACTTTTAGAGAAGTGGTTTAGTATAATGGCTTTTTGGGGGAATCGTTTGAACTAAGTTTTGTCTTCAAATTTCATCAATTTTATTGGATAAAACTTAGCTAGCTTTGGTAGCTTTTCGAATTTGAATTTTGGAGATGCCACTCTTAATTAATTAGGACTCTTCTTAATTAATATATAATCATAGATGAGATGTGATGGATATATATCAAGTTGAGAAGGAAAAAAAAAGTGTTTTAAGGATAATTAAATCATATTAATGTTATATGGTCAGGGCCAGCCCTGAGGGGGGTCGAGCCCGGGCGACCGTCCAGGGCCCCGAGTTGTCGGGGGCCCAAAAATCTAGATTCTCAATATATAATATTAATATGTCTTAATAATTATGTATATTACTTAGTTCAATGATTATGTAGATATTTTTATTAATCTACATGGATTCAAGTTCGAATATTTGTAATTACATTTTTATCAATGTTAATCTAAAATTAAACTTACTATTTAATGATTCTTAACTTTAAATTCTAATATTTCTAAGTTCATAGTGAGTTAGCGTTATTAATCGGTTTTAATATTAATTTGAGTTATTGTATTTTTCACTTTTTTTCCAATTTTATTATTCGTCTTGCATCTTCTTCGGCATGTTTATGTAAGATTGTTTTTGTATTTATGAAAAGTCCCTCTGGTGTTTATATCTTACGAACTAAGAGTACTTTTAAAAATTAAAGTTATTCAAATTATATTCGCGAATAATTATGTTTAAAAATATATTAAAAATAAAAAATATATTAAATAAATTATTAATTAATAGAAATTTATATATTAAAATTGGCACAGGGCCTCTTTTAAATTTGCTCCCGCCCCTGTTATAACAAGACGTGGTTTATGTGTTTTTGGTGTGATTTAGCTATCATTGATTTTTTTCAAGAATTGAGTACGTAATCAACGAAAGTTATGCATGTGGTCTCAAGATCAAGATCATGGATAAATATGGAGTAGTTCATTTTCATTAACCCCACTTAAAACTTAAAAGCTAGAATTTCCTTAGGAATTGTATTATTGCAGTGGAAAAGTAAAAAGGATGCCATAACTCATAATGCAATAAAATTTGACAATCATATCATTCCGACGTAAATTGGATTATTTACTAATTCTTTTTAAATTATAATGTCATTCTTTATCTATGTCCTAAAAGAACAACGCTATAGTACTTTATACATATGTGACCAGTTTGAAGTGCCATACACATATATTAATGAATGGTGTGTTTGTAGATGGATTTAGTGTCTCATTTTTATATCTAACATTTCATGTTAAAAATTAAATTCTAATTTATTTTATTTTTCAATTACAATTTTATATATTTTAGTTTAATTTTATACTTATTAGGGTCATTCATCCCAAGTATGATACACAATTATTGTTAACATTTAATGCCAATAATTGATTTTTAGAATTTATAAAATCAGAATTAGGGTTATTATTTTTTTCAAAAAATTGTTTATTTTTTAATTTTTTAATTAAAATAATAAATTTAATTGTGAGAGACTAAATTCTCATTTGCATCATGAAGTATTTGAAACTTCAATTGAAAAGTTGATTTTGATTAACGTTTAATTGTCTTTAAGTGCATGTATAATTTGAGCATTGTTTCTTTTCTTTCTATTCTTTTTGGGAAACTTCTAATAATTTTATAAGTTATACCTGATTGAATTATTTGACAATATTTTTTGTAGATTGGATTGTCATAATTTTATAAAGACAGCGAAGTGTATGTGACGGATTTATATGTCACAGACTCACAGTGAGATCAATATTAGCACTTACTAAGGTTTATGATAAATAAATAAATAAACAAATACATATATTTGGAATAAATATAACGATTATCCAGACTTGTAACTTTCACATTACTACGTTGTAATCACAACATATTCTTCTTTCCAATTAAAATGTTTCAAAATTTGTGACTTTCCCATGCTATTGGCAGCTCTTATCGATACTTTTTGGAGATCAATAATTATTTCAATTATGAAAGAAATCGAAATGTGCCAAATTACCTTGCTATGAGTTTCGATCTTTTACTCTTTGTTGTAACTTTGTTAACTTTCTCATTTATCTTGACTACTCAATCAATTAAATGTTTCCCACATTCATGTTTCTAATTCATTTTAAAATCAATTATTATCAATATTAAAATAACGGATATCCGAGTCAAATTGTACAAGCCGTACATGTACGCACAATCAAAGACTTCGGATAAGGCAAACCGACACGTGTGAGAATATCAATATACTTATGATTTTGATTTGTTTGAAGGAAAGCAACACGTGTAGAATAGAAATGCATAATTAAAAGCCATAATAGAAATATATTTTATGCTGTAGCACACCCAATCTTTCTTCACTTAGAAGATACTTACGATATTTTAGAATATTGTAATGTGGAAAACGTAAGCCGAATGAAGTAAGTTTGTAAAGAAGAAAGGGATCGGAAGAGAGAACAAAGAAATCACGACGAAAACGTAACCAATAATATTTAAAAATTAAAACCAAACAATTCAAGATTTTCATGCTCTTCCATTCCATATATATGTACATCAACATAAGATTAATCGGTTCTGATGATTCAATTGTAATTATCCAAACCCATAGTAATTATATTACATTACATTCTTCTTCATTCCATTTCCCTCCAAAATCAGTGCGTACCGAAAGCCTACAAACAACATTCAACCAAATCATTAGTGATCACCAAATCAAGTAAATTCGTTAAAGAAATAACAATAATATATATTTTTTGACAACGTTTAATCTTCTTTATTTTCAAAAGTGTCGGAACTCTTTACAATGGTACGATCCCATCAATATAACGCAATGTCGAATTTGTAATAAAAGGAGAGATGGAGAGAGCAAAGAAGAGAGAGAGAGAGAGAGTACCGAAAAAATGTTGCAGTGGCCGGGATCGGCGAGGTGGGCGGCCAAATTCTGAAGAGGGGTCTGACCGGTGTAGATAGCTTGAAAGCAGAAGCCAATGAAAGCAAGCATTGCAAGCCTCCCATTCTTGATCTCCTTGGTTCTTAGCACCATCACCGGCTCCGGCGACCCCCGCCCCCACATCAGTGGGTCGAACCACAGCCCTCCCGGGTAGCCGACGTCGGCCACCGGGTTCTTCTTGTGGGGGAGCACCGGCTCCATGGATACGCAGCCCGGGTTGAGTATGTCGGCCCACCTCCGCCCCTCGGCCCAGCCCATCAGGCCCATCTGCATCACGAACAGAGTGGTGGGGTCCGCGAAGTATTCTCTCTCCCCTGCATTGTACCATGAGAAGTTGTCAATGAAGCCCAGCCCCCCCAACCACTCCGGTATCAATATCCCCGCCACCGCCAGCATCGCCCACCGCCCGTGCATCAGCTCCGCCTGCGCGAACCATTTCAGCAGCTCCGGATCCGATCCTGCACTCCACAATTATCCATCATTACCTCTCCACCCCTTCCTATTATAATACAGCTATTGCTTAGTCAATTTTGAAATTGGGTTACTTAGCATACCTAATCCCAGGGGGTCGAATCCGAAATCTCCCGGAAGACTGCCAAAATCAACATTTAGATTTACAGATGATGAAATTTAACAGACAATTACTGTCACGTACACATATATTCATAGATATAGAGAAATGAGAAAGCAAAAATGACCTGCCATCAAGCCATTCCGGCGGGGAAGTTCCGGGGAACCAGAGAGGCCGGTCGGGGGGAAGCGGCTTGCATATGCTCGACGGGCCTTTGGTGGCAGTGAGGAGGCTCCGCCGCTTCGGCTGAAATACAGTTGTCTTTCCGGCGAAATGTAATGATGGAATCTCACTGCTCATTCACGTGTATATTTATGAGCGTGAGTGACTTGAGTGAGCTTCATGTTAAGTATATGTGCAATTAAATATTGATAATAGGATTAATTAATAGCGATGGTAGTGACCTGGTGGTGGTGGTGGTGGTAGTGAGGAAGCCGGAAAATGCAGTAGCTGCGGCGGTGGCGAGAGCCATGGGTGAAACGATATGTTAATTTTGGTGGTGGATTGAAATTCGGTTATGGCTTAGGCTTATCCACACGTATGTATATGGTTTCAACGGTTCAATAAAATTGAGCCAATCACGTTTTGATTTCGCACGTGTTATGATATCGTCGCAATGCCTTCTTCTACTTTACTTTGTAGTACTAATTCAATTGGGCCGGCTTAACTTGCAATCTTATTTTAGGTCTTGTAAATTTTGTTCAACCCCCAATATTTGGCCCATTTGATTAAATTAGTATCAAATAAAGTTTTAAGTTTAAGTTTAAGTATAATGAGAAATCATAACTTTAAGTATCAAATAAAGTTAAAGTTTAATATCTTAAATTAGACTTAATTGTTGTTTTTAGTGTAATACTAATATATACTACATTCGTTCCATTAATAATATCAGTCAATCTTAACATTCCAAATATTTAATCTGCACAACTTATAACTAATTGTGTAATAAGATCATGATATAGTTTAAGTATATTATTTTCCTTACATATATCCTGAATCATGAACCTTAATAATCTCATATATCACAATTTTATTAATAAAAATGTGACGTTATTAAATAATAGTTGGTTGAAAGTTACCTATAATTTATTTGAATCTTTTTAGCTTTTGACATTAATTAGATTAGATGCTAATGAGAGGCCGGAGAAGGGCCAATATTGTAAGCTCACTACTTTATTTGTCTTATTTGAACACATTGTAATGAAATGGGATTATCTGAACAAAATCTATGGGTCCGTATAATATCTTAGTCTATGTCAAAAATGGGACTTTTTTCTTCATGAAAATACAGCTAAATATTCTATCTAGCAAAATTAAAGTAGCTCAACTAATTTCTATGAAAAAAAAATTAAATGACGCAATAATTTTTCTTCTTATTTTTTATTCCTAAATTAAAATAGCTTAAGTATTCAATAAAAATGAAGAAAGAGAAAATTAGAGAAATATATTTAGAAAAGAAAAGAAAAGAAAAGAAGAGAAGAAAAGAGTAAAGTAGCACAAAATTAGGGTGCAACCTTTCGTCACCAATGAGATTCTGAAACTAATAAGTCTCCCATCAAATTAAATCAAATCAAATCCCATCGGAAAAGAAAAGAGAAGAAAACTGCGTCTGAATTTCACTTCCATTACCTTCCCTTTGAATACACTTCACCGTCTCCATCCTCACAACAACACCATTCATACTCCCACGCCCATTACTGCTCTCCGATCGTTACCTTCCACCCTCCTTTCCCATTTCTCCCTAAATCATTTCCTCTTTCTTTTTCGATTTTTATCAACTCATCCAATTCGAAGCTCCTCTCGATCTATACAATACAACAACTCACATGCACCTTCGCTTCGTTATTCTCTCTAAGCCTCAATTCAATCGAACAATTTAGATGGTGGAGACGCTAACCCCTACATCCAGCCCGCCCTGCTACTGGCGGAGGTCGTCGACCAATCACCACCACCGCCGCTGGATCTCTTCTGCCTTCGCCTTCTTCCTGTCCACGCACAAGACCTTCCTCACCGCCCTCTGCCTCGCCTTCTTCTTTACCGTATTCTACTGGCAGCGCGCAGCCGCTTCCGGTGGCTTCTCAATGTTCCACCGGGATTTTCCGCTGCGGCAGCTGCCCAAGCTACGGCCGGTGGCATTTAACTTGACGGACTTCGGAGCGGTGGGCGATGGGGTGACGCTGAACACGGCGGCGTTCGAGAGGGCGATGATCGCGATTTCGAAGCTCGGGAAGAAGGGCGGGGGTCAGCTTAATGTGCCGCCAGGAAATTGGCTGACGGCGCCATTTAATCTGACTAGTCATATGACTCTGTTTCTTGCTGAGGGTGCTGTTATACTCGGCAGTGATGTGAGTCCTCGTTTTCAATCTTTGCAAAATTTTCTGTATAGTTTGATACGAGTTCTTCCTTCTTTTTTTTATCAACTTTCAATGGTGAGGCTTAGGCTGCGACAAGGATTTGCTTGTGTTCGTAGGATTGAAGTTTTATTCTTTGAGACATAATAATGATTACATAAATAATCGGCTCATTGTGGTAGTGAGCTAAATTTAGTCACTCCAAGGATTGTAAATATTAAATCTTTTAGGTTTGCGCTTCTAGAAATATTTACTGTCAGCAAAAATTACACAATTATCAGCTAGATGGGAATTAATATGGATTTGGCTCAAGGTTAGATACTTTAGCATTTTTAACTTTTCTTAGCAGTAAGTATATTTATCTAATAATTTAAATCCATTATTGATCTTCAGTGGAAGTGCATAAGGGGTTTTAAACAATGGAAGAAGCCAAAACAATGCAATCTTTATCTGATTTTTTTTGACATATGCATCTTTAGTTTGTAGGGAGATCTTAAAAGTTTATAATTGGAAGTGCTATCTGATTCGAGGTTTTTTATGAGTAAAAGGGATAGCAGAAATAAAAGAATACAACTTTATGAACTTGTGTTTGATGGTTTACTAACAAGAATACGTAGAAATAATGGATAGGAGAAGGGAATTAGCTAGTATTTATTAGACGTTTCGAGTATGTGAATGAATCCTGAGATTTTCATTTTACTCGGCATTTTCTGTAGCAAGAAAAAATCAAAATCACTCTCATTTAGCAATAAGAACCAAAAACCCTTGTGATTAATCCTAATATGGTATAAATGTACCAGGGCTTGAAATAACATCCACATACTCTATATATATATGTTGCTTAGTTTATAGGTTATTCACTTTTCAGTTAACTTTTGTTAAAGACCTGTTGCTTAATGATATACCATTATGTTTGTCTCATGTAGCTTGACAAAATGAATAGCCAATGATGCCTAAATAATTATTAAGCTCATAATTGATCTTATTGCTTTTTTCTTTCTTTCTGAAGGACGAAAAACTGTGGCCTCTTATGCCTCCGTTGCCTTCTTATGGATATGGCAGAGAGCATCCTGGGCCAAGATATGGAAGCTTAATCCATGGCCAACATCTCAAAGATATTACAATTACAGGTAGCATTTTTGTCTAGGTCCGTGTGCTATTTCTTTATTATGAGTATAGGAGATTGAGTTGGAGGTGTTTGTGGGTGTTTATAATATAGTTATTTTGGTAATAATAGTGGTAGTGTGGTACTGTTGTTTTATCTCCATTGGATATCTTTGGTTGCCAGAGGTGATACTGCTTGTAGAGAGGAGAGTACCTAGAAGGCTTGAACACTATATTTTTTACTTACCCATCCCCTTCCATATATTAGGATTTAGGCTCATATTACCAAACTTTCCTAAAGAATATAAACTGATTGTGGCATCTCTTGAGTGCATTTACAGTATTAAGAAGGGTGGAGCATTGGAACAAGAGTTGTTTACATACTTGATAGAGTTGAAGGCAGTTTAAGAATAATACTCCCTCCGTCCCACCAGGCTTGGCCCCTTCTTTATTCAAATGGGTGTATTATTTTAATGAAAGAGGCCAAGATTAGTGGGACAGAGGGAGTAAAACTAAATTGCTATATTAAAAAGAACATCTCAAGGAGGTTCACAGTAAGTAAATCCTGCTACCACTGCCAAAGCTGCAAAATCATATCATCCAAAGGTACCTAACTTAGTTCATAACTGACTATTGCAAGACCATCAAACTCGATGCCAAGTTATTTACTTGGAGGCTGCACACAAACTTGGTTCATAACCCTAAATAACTTAGATCCAGGACTTTCTTTGTTTCTCTCTTGATCCCGCAATTGTATTTTTTGCTTTTATTTTTTACCATGTTTTCCGAGCACTATAATCTAGATATGCACAATTTTCTTAGAAATTGCCACCTTGCATGTTTATATATTGCATGAGTCTCTGTGAGTCTGTGATACTCTGTATAATAGGTACCTACAAGAATATTGCTCTTCATTTGTTCTGGTTCTAAAACTTTGGCCTTATAAGTCCCTTTTAAACCTTAAACATCAATACTTAAAGCTATTGCTTATCAACAAGAATAGGAAAATAGTACATCCCTGCGATGCATGTCCAACATCACACTTAATGTAATACAGAAATTAAATGGTGCATAGGGAGTTAGACTTATAAAGATGTAGGGTAAAGTTACATCTAGGAAACATCTTGCTTTCTAGAAAACTCATTGTGGCTTAAAGATACATATTTAATATGGAGTGTGGATAAGCATTTCATAGTAAAAAATTCAAGTTTTTCAGATTACTAGGTTGTTTCTCAAAAAAAGGTCCTATTTGGTTAAAGGAACATTAATGAAGAGAAGTACTAATTTGACTTGTAGAATTTATGTTGCAGGGTAACAATTTTTGCAACATGACATAACTTCTTGGTCAATGTCTTGTCTTATATAACCATGGGTAGTCTAGTTAGGAGGTCCATGATCGAGGTACTCTGTTATACATTTAAAGTTGGTTTTTGAACTTTGCCTGCAGCTACTTGTGGCATTAATTATAGAACTTTGAGTCAATTTGTGATTGCAACATGAACCTGTTCAACCTCTCTACTTTAAAATATTTTCATTTACAATATATTGTGCCCCCCCTTGTTGACAAGTTGGTCCAAGTAATAAATTTCTCTTTCCCATTGCACCACATCATTTGCATGTAAAACTTGCTAAGAAAATAAATCAAATCAATTATTTTTCTTCCAAGTTGAAGAATCAAATTCTTGTATAGTAGACGTAGATCACGTGAAATGACAATGATGGTAGATCTGCTAGTGGTGAATCGAGCAGTAGCAGATTGAGAAATATTTAGCTCTGGCTAATGAATTCATAATAGCATTAGAACTTTAATACAAGTTTCAGGCTCCAAATCAACAATTCTTGGCCAAAAACGGGGTAAAAATATTAGTTCATAAGTTCAACTCTAACCGCATGAGATTTTTTGTAATGAGCCTTAAAACAATGTTGTGCCTAATATTCATTTCATTTCTAAATGTACTCTTGGAGCTGAATACCGATTTGTTCCTCGTAACAGGGCATAATGGCACTATCAATGGCCAGGGTCAAGCATGGTGGAAAAAATATCGACAAAAGCTTCTGAACCACACTAGGGGACCACTTGTGCAGATTATGTGGTCTAGCAACATAGTGATATCTAACATAACATTACGTGACTCTCCTTTCTGGACTCTTCATCCGTATGACTGCAAAAATGTGACAATAAAGAATTTAACCATCCTTGCACCAGTTTTTCAAGCTCCAAATACTGATGGCATCGATCCTGGTAAGTTTGATCTTTTAATTTCTCTCTTAGAGTTACATGAGGTGATTGGATTGTCAATACTACTGTTGCACATATATGTTGTACACACTTTATAATTACGGAAAATTGTATAATTGGTATGGATACAAAGGCCTTGTTTTCTATTCATTGATTAAATGCATGAAGGGGTCGCAACCTCATTGAACAATCTCTCAGAATTAGGTTTTTTACAAAATTACTTGTGAGTAGAAGTGTCAGTTCTAATCTTCGAAGACATACAGTTAATAAGGTTGTAAGAGCTTATTTAAGTTTCTTATATGATGCAAGAGGCCCAAGTAATTGCAGCCAGTAATAGTTATATGGAATTTAAAGAACCTAGCAACTCGTATCCAGCAGTTCTAAATGTTGAGATCCAAATTGCTTTTCTGCACTTTATTATTTTCTGATAAAGCTAATTATATTGCGATAAATAGATTCATGTGAAGATATGGTGATTGAGGACTGTTACATAAGTGTTGGAGATGATGCTATCGCCATAAAGAGTGGATGGGATCAATACGGGGTTAGGTATGGAAAGCCATCAAAAAATATACTCATCAGAAACCTCGTCGTTCGCTCTAATGTCAGGTGAGGTTTCTATGCTGCTAGTCTGTTTTCATCTTAATATAAAGACTAGCCCTTGCGTTATATTTGGATGAACATTGAATTTTGAAGCACGCCACTGATTTACATGGTCTCGATTTCCTAGCATGTAAAACTTTCACAGATAATAATAGATAAAGATAGCCTACATAAATGAAGGTAATATGCACTAATCCGTCAAATACTTGATCTTATATATTGCCAATCTGATCTCTCTCCTGAAATGACAGCGCGGGTATATCAATAGGCAGCGAGATGTCAGGTGGTGTATCAAACATCACCATCGAGAACATCCACATCTGGAAATCGAGGCGAGCTGTTCGCATCAAGACAGCCCCTGGGCGAGGAGGATATGTCCGAGGCATAACTTATCGGAACCTGACATTTGATACGGTGCGAGTGGGGATCGTGATCAAGACAGACTACAATGAGCATCCGGACATGGGTTACGATCCTAAGGCTTTCCCGGTACTCGAGGACATAAGCTACACCTCGATACATGGTGAGGCAGTTCGTGTCCCAGTCCGTATCCAAGGTACCGCGGAGATCCCCGTAAAGAACGTCGCCTTCCGGGACATGTCAGTTGGACTCGCCAACAAGAAGAAACACATATTCCAGTGTGCTTACGTTCAAGGTCGCGTTACAGGTAGCATTTTTCCAGCTCCCTGCGATAATCTTGATTTGTACGATGAGGCGGGGAACTTGGTGAGGGCATCGTCCTCGCAGAATAGCTCTGACATAGATTATGATGTTTGAAATTTTATTTCATGCCATTTTCTTGGTCGCCGGTCCCGTTTCCCAAGGCTGCCGACGTTGGAGGGTGTAGTTGGAAGAAGAGGGGGAAGGCTGTGATGTTTTATGTATACAAATTCTGTATATACCACAGTTTTCGGCATAATACATTTACAACGTATGATACACGAGCAATTTTTTTCAATAGTTTATAATTTTGCTAATTCCTTTTGTTGTTTTATATATTAGGGATGGTTGGTACGTAAGAAATAGTGTAGGAATGAAATGATCATTGCTGCTTTCATTCCTAATTTCATGGCTAGTATAAAAAATAATTAGGAATGATCATTTCTGAAGGAATCACCAAACCCTTGGATATAGGATTAATTATTTGTTCCATTACCCTTGGTATTAACTATTTTCAATTATCAGGAATGAAGATTATTTTGATTTTTGAAAAAAATAATTATTATTTATGTTCTAAAAATGACATATTAATTTTTTTTTTGGAAATTTTCATGCTGGATAGGTGAGTTGGGTGGGCTGACTAGACCAATTTTGGTCTATTGGGTCAAATGAATAAAATAGTAGTTTTTTTTTTCACAACCAACAAATAGTGGTAGTAAAAGAAAATATTTTTCAAAACTAATAATATTCGGTTCGAAAGGTTCACGAATATTTTGCGAACTTACGAACTACTTTATGAACTTGTCAAATTAATATAAAACATATATTATAACAAACAGGGGCGGAGCCAGGAATTGTCCCGAGCCGAATTTTTTGGGCCCATGTTTTCTGGCCAATATTAATCCTAATAGCCTTATACGAAATCTTGACTTCGACTCAAGACGGCGGGAGCTGACAAAGGGAAAGCTTCCGACAATTAGGAAAACTCGTTCTCTGCAAACGTAGCGGCGGGGGCTGAAGCATAAAAATTCGAATTTTCAAAAAAATTTAAGAACTAAAAAAAAAAAAAAAAAATTTGGGGGGGGGGCCAGCCCCCCCTAGCCCCAGTGTGGCTCCGCCACTGATAACAAATAATTTAATAAATTTCTTTTTAATGAGCACAAACTCGAATATATAATGAATTTGAGCCGAGTTCGAATTCGAATTCACTATTAAATCGAATAATAAACAAACTGAACTTGAATGTAATTTTTAAATTTTTTTGAACTGAATCCGAACTTGATTTTTAGAATTTAGATAAATTTGATAACTTATTATAATAATGCAATTTATTTTAAAAAATCATTGATTTCTTTAAAAATATCAACCATAGAATTGGAATGAATTAGTTCATTCCTTTCCTATGTTCATTTCATTATAATGTTGATTTCATTCCTACTAAATATCATTCCTACGTACCAACCATTCCCTTAATTTTATGCATATGAATTATCTTTTTCAGAATTTTATGCATATGAATTATCTTTTTCAGGAAGAGAAAGATTTCATTAATAATAAAAGTTTCACTTCCTTAATAATAAAAGGAGAAGATGCGAGGAGTATCTCATCATCGCAGGATTACATTATCAATCAATTGGTAAATGATATATTTTTAGCTCAATTACTATATTTAGAGGGATGATTAGCTTTTCCTCAATTTTCCCATAATCCCATGGTCTAAATTCGAATAGCATGTTGCTAACCGAAAAGTAGGAAACATTCAACCAGGCACACAATTCTATGCACCACGTTTTTGTTGTCTGTTAATATTGAAAGAAATATCTACTGAAAAACGATTACATATTAAGATTAAGGCCGCAAGATTATTCATAGTGCAGTACTCCAAGTCAATGCTTGCTATGCTATGCTATGCTATAACAATAATAGAGTAATAGATTAGGAATAGGACATGTATGTATGCGTTATTACGAGTTTATCATAATACATTAATGGCATGTTTGGTAGCCAAGATAGGATATAGCATGATAAGATTAAATTTATATGGTGTATAAGGATTATTTTAATCTCATTATGATTAAAATATAGGGGGAAATAGTGATTTTGGCACGGGCTTAGTGTTTAATAGCGGGCCGACGTATTAATTACATTTGCTATCAAACACATGATTAGGTAAGATAATTTAATCTAATCCTATCATATCTTACCTACCAAACAAGGCCTAAATATTGTCCCAACTACTCCCAAGCTTGACTCAGTGGGATTTTAATTTATTCATTAAACAAATACAAAACGTGATGCCCCCTTTTAATTAATGAACTTTCTTCCCACGAAATTTCCTCATATACATTTGATAGTGTATATATGCATTACGAAGAAATGTGTGGTGGGAACGATTTTCATTTACATACAACCTCACACGTGACCTTTGGGGTTTCTGATGATGGGTTTGAGTTTCTCTGTTTGAAAATTTTGAATTCCCAGTCTCATCTTCACGAGATAATGCAATAAACCCAGGAATCCAAGTCATGCTCTTCAAGAAATCAAATATTCAAACTATAATGAGAATTGAATAATATGCGACACAAGATTTACGTTGAGATTATTTCTAAGCCTCACTCATCAGACTTGACGATATAATTAAAAATGCAGCCATCTTTATTTAGATAAATTTCACACTACACAACAAGGAACAGAGATGTACCCATTAAATAAGAAAATAAATTACTAGATAATATTGAAATAGTAAGATATATATACGTGATGCTGGAAATTTCTAGGAAATATATTGATGGTAGAGGGTAGTGGGTACGTAGTGGGTGCTGTTTGTTATGTTGTGTTGATAAAGAGTGTGTCAGAAATAGTTCATTAGTATATACCAACCGATGAATGGACAACAAATAATGGGAGAATAGTTCAAACTTGAAACTTAGGTCTCATATATTCATTCATATTCATATAGAGTGGATCGACTATAAAATATAGGACTAATACAGTCACGTGTTGACTTAAACTTATAAACCAACTTTTCAATGGATTTAATTTAATTTGTTCCCTACTCTCTCTACAATATCACATGTGCATACTGCATCAACACATCACATACTTATACTGCATACACACATGACACATGACACACCCTACATAAATATATATTTTGATTATATTAAAGTGTTAATTATATAAACTAGCTAAAAAAGATTATAAAAGACAAAAAAAAACAGTAATAAACATAAAACTATTTAAATTCTAGTTATTTTGTATGTGATCATAAATACCCTTCTATTTAAACTTAATTGTATAAATGGTACGAATGATATGAAAAGTATGAATAATATTCATTCATACGACGCATACACATATACAGTTTAATAAAATTAAGTATTACGTATGAATGGTATGATTCGATAAAATTCATACTATTCATACTCAGAAATGTAAAATATAATTATAAGGGTATTGTAGTAAAATAAATTTGTAAATGACTAAAATTTAAATATTATTTTATTGGTGGCTATTATTTGTCTTTTATCATTTTTTGAGCTATTTTATATAATCACTCTATATTTTTCTTTTATATAACAAAAATTTTGAACCCTAATCGTAACATGTGTTACTTTTATATTAATACAATACGATATATATACGATGGATTAGGCAATAGAGTAAGTCTTAGTGACTTAATTAATCTTTTGGTTCAATAGTTTTGGTCTGAACTCTTAAAGTCCCTCTCTTTTGTAGTTTCTTAGTCTTGTTGTTTGCTTATAAATTTATTTGGGTAATTTTAAGTAATTAGATTTCATCCAAAATTTGCAAAGCACAAAGTATAGTATTAATTAGGTGGCGTGCTTTTAAAGTAAACTCAAGGATTATGGGAATTAAGTAAGGTTGGCAATGAGCTTAGTTAGGTGATAATACCCTTCAACGCAAGGCACGTGTCGTCACGACAGTGACAATTTCACGCGGGAAGGGACACGCGTCAACATGCCGTTGGCGGTCGCAACGTGCACATGTCTTCTGCTTTCTTTCATTTTCATTTTCTTTTTCATCCTCAGAAGATAAACATGTTGCCCATCCATACTCCTATATATAAATAATTTGGTTTCTATTTATTTATTTTTATAAGGTAGTACGAAATTGTGCGTCATTTGGTTTGAGCTGCACTAATTAAATTGTTCGATTCCCCATTTGAAACCTAGTGAGAATTAGAGGTAAGTATGGGTTACCGTGCGGATATTCGGGTATCCGAACTTGATTCGAATATTTTGGATAGAGTATTCAAGTATTCTAAATTATCTTATTTAATTAAAATTATTCGTATTTTAAAGTGTTTATTGAGTATTATTAGATATTTTTAAAAAATGATTATTTCATGTATTAAAATATTTTTAAATTATAATATTAAAATATAAAATTATACAATTAATAAATATAAATAAAATTTTGGGTTTCAGGTAAGAGTGTCACGTTATGGTATAACTTACTAAAATCGTCATACTTTATACCTTACATTTACCTTCGTTTGGTATGTAAAATTTCATATCGTTAACTTATCATATTTTTCGGTATACTTTACTTTCGATATAATATTTTTACATACATATACCTTACCTTATTTTCGGTATACCTTACTTTACTTTAGTATACCTTTTTTTTACGGTATACTAATTTTTTTTATTTAAAATATATGCATAAGTAAAACATAATAAACGACACATTAGCTAACATCCAACATATAAAAAATACAAAGTATTATTTTTATAATAACATCAATTTTGAGATTAACCACTAATATCAGATAATTAATTATATTATTATATTGTTATATATCTACTTAAATATAAATATATAAATCATAATCTTACTAATTTGATCATATATACATGATGTATTAATGTACTACTTCCTCCGTCCCACCTCAATTGTCCCATTTGCTTTTGGCTCGCATACCAATATTCACTTTATTTCTTTCTCAACTACTTCCCACTACTTTCCACCTACTTTATTACTCTCACAACTTTTATCCAAAAAAGGAAATGGGACAATTCAACTGGGACACCCCAAAATGGAAAGCGAGACAATTGAGCCGGGACGGAGGGAGTATTACAAATTAAGTATATTTTAATTAACTACACATTACAACTTATATTATATTTAAAATCAAGTAGACGTAAAGATAAGATCATATATATAAAACACGTATATTTTAAATCTTACTTTTGAATTATAATTATATTTATTTTAGGGTAATTTATGGTAAATACCCTATTATGTAACATATACAAGAAAAATACCCACTTTGTAAATATTATTTGAAAAATACCCAAAATTACTAAATTAGTCTTATTCTATCTATCTTCCTACAACATATTGAGAAAACTTCATTACTTAATAGTTTTTACTATTATTAACTTAAACTTATTATTATTATTAATATCATCTTTTTAAAAATGGAGGAAAATACGAAAACCCGGTCGGTTTGGGTGTGGGGCCCAAACCGTCCGAATTTATACAATGGACATTCGGGTTTTTTTTTTTTTGTTAATTTAATTATTTATTAATTATTAGGTTGAAAAAAATAAGAAATTTTGTATGAAATACTAGTGATATATAGTCCTAATATACGCTGCATTAAAAATATTAAATGTTATTATCATGTTATTTATTTTTTTTCATAATTAATTATTTATTTAATTAAAATTATGTATGATAAAATACATGTTTAGCGTTGATTTGATTATTTATGTTGTTCAATAGATATAGGATGTTAATTATGTAAAAAAAATTAAAAAAATTGAGGAAAATACGAAAACCCGGTCGGTTCGTGTGTGAGACCCAAACCGTCCGGGTTTATACAATGGGCGTCCGGGTTTTTCATTTTCACGTCCGGATTTTGTATTTTTTTTAAATTATTAATTATTAAGTTTAAATATAATTATAATTACCAAATGAAATACTACGTTCGGTGTAGGGTGTACGGTGTCGAGTGCAATTATGATGTCTCGATTGTAACTAATATTATAATTAAAATTCATGTCTCGTTTGTCGATTTATTGTTAATATTTTTAATATATTTTCAAATGTTAAACATAATTAATCAATTTTATTAATTTCAAAATTATGTTGATTTAATTTTTCTTGGTTTTGCAATTATATTTTTTTTACATAATTATTAACAAAATTAATAATGTATTATGAAAATTAATAATTAATTATAAAATTAAACATTTTTTTTGGATCAATTAAAATCTTATTTGAGTATATTTGCAAAATACAATTATAATAATCATCTAGATTAATTATATTTGCTAAAAGAATAAAAAAAATTAACTAATAATAAATTCTAAATTAAACATAATAATTTTTCAATCATTGCATTATTTTTACCAAATTTTATATAAAACAAAAATTGATTAAGGGCAATTAAGTAACTTGAACATAAAAGTGTGCATTTTTCATAGAAAATTTACAAAGTGGACACTTTTCATTTTTAGTTATGAAATAGGGTATTTATCATATAGCACCCTTTTATTTTATTATAATTAGTTATATAATTATTTAGATTGATATGCTAGTTTTAGAAAATAATTTAGTAAAATTATATCATAACTATTAGTTATATAACAAAAATATGTCTTGTTCAATCTTTTCAATTTACAATAATTCACATATATTGTAATTTGTCACTAATATTTATTAACTATAATTCTTAATTTACAAATAAACTATTTTTTTATGATAAAAACTGAATATATATATATATATACACACATACATATAATTAAATATATATATATATATTGATATATACGAAAATAACGGTATTTACCAATTTTCCAATATATATTATAGTACGTTATATGACGGTATACCTCGGTATTTGGAAAACTTATACCTTTATCTTACCGAAAAGTTCGGTATGTTATCATACCTTACCAAAATTTCCGGTATACTTTATATTCAGTATTTTACGGTATTTTTCGACATGACATGTACGGTATACCATTTTTTTCGGTAAATTTTGACAGCCCTAGTTTCAGGTAATATCCGATTGGGGATCGGGTATTACCCAAACCCGAAAACTCTAAAATATATAAAAGAAAAAATTGACCTATACTCGAAAATCGGGTATTCGACTATCCTAACCCGATTGGGTATCGAGTATTATCTGAAATATCTGAATCCTGAATAAACACACTACTGAGAAGTATCTTGACTCAACATAGATGATAAAATAGACTGAAAAAATATATTTGTATTTGAGCTCAGTACATCAATTCTGATGAGTATTACCAGTCCAACAAAAATTAATAAGGGCGGGGTAGTCTTTGAGTAATAAGACGTGAATTTATTCTAGCTCTTTCGAATTTTATTTGAATTTGACTCAATTATATATAACGTTGTGAATCTTTTAGCTCGGTTCATGAGTACTTCGTTCACAATTAGATTGGAATCATTGATAGGTGTTAAACAATACTAACATGTCATTTTAACTCTTGCTTGAGTTTGACTTAATTCTAAATTCACGATTTGTTGACCTCGATTCATGAATAACTTGTTTCTTGAGTGAAGTAAAATCCGTCTAATTTGATATTAGCATTTTCTAAATTAATTAAGTGGTAATCTTATAATCATCCATATACATCTGGAAATAATAAAAATATTTGGATCGAATGTGTTTTATGGTACATTAATAAGCAACTAATGTTACAACTTACAAGATTGATTGTTCATATTAGCCATGTGTTTGTTATAGCTTGAAAATTGTTAAATATTAATACATGAAGTTGCTCATTGTCATTGCAGGGAAATTGCCTTAATAACAATCAATATTTGCTCGTCTTTAGTTTGAATACAAACAAATGAAATAAGTAGATTTCGACTTCCACTACCAACCGTTTTAGGTTGAACTTAAAAGCCTTAGTTAAAATAACACTCATAAATTGGTCCATAGTTTGATTAGTTTCCATTAATATATATAATCATCATATAAAAATTTTGGCTGTAGAAATTTGACTATTATGGTAAACATATATATAGTTCCAGTGCAACACAAAAAAGAAATTCCACTACGCACTTAGTCTTCTTCGTTGAATGGGTAAATATTTCTAGAAGACTATTTTGCCGTGGTTGGAGTTTATGGTGACAAGCAACAAAGTTGTCGAGAAATTAATTTTAATGAAATTTTTATGTAATAGTATGATTCTCTGTAAATTTTACTACTATATTAATTAGCGAAAATAATTGATTAGGGAATATATATATTATTCATTGTAAGAAAAATAAACTGTTGGAAAACGCGAAACACTAAAATGGTGGATGCCTGATTTAGCGGCAATTAAATAAAACTTATAAATTTAGTCGATTTGACAAAAGCAACAACATGGAACACATTTTATCTTTCTGTTATATTGTTCCTGATTCAAAATTAATAAATCATAGTAACACAAAAAAGTAATATGATAACAGCCGGTTGTTGATTTAACAATAAATAAAAAAAATAACTCATTAACTACTCCCTCTATCTACAAACAAAAGTAATGGAGAAAACGTTTCACACTTTCACTAATGATCTGATTAATCCACTAATTATTTTATTTTATATTCTGATATTATTTGTATTTCCAGCAACAAGATAGTGACCCGCCGACATCGGAAAGAGCTCCATTATCATTTATTTATTTTTACCATGTTCTATTATTTTCCCCATTTTATTTATCTTATGAGACAATAGATCCGGTAGTAAATTTTATTATAACTGCATTCATTTGTACTTTCAAGGTCGTAGGTATTGCGTGATTAATCGCTCTTGATATTAAGTTAACACTAGGTTAAAGTCGAGTAATAAACGTGTTAGTTAAACTAAATACTATCTATCTATCTATCTACTCTCCTACTAAAGTAGATGCCTCGAACACGTGTAGAAAACTTTACCCATCACCATTAATATTTGCTATTAAAGAAAATCTGACCTATGTAGCCTCAAATTTGGGTCATGTAAGAAAAACCACCAATAGTTTATATCTCGAGTAATAAAATAGGTTGGAATCTTGAAAATTGAGCACGTTCACTCCATCCTTTGAACTTATCCCGATTCCTAATTTGCCCCTGGGGCAACCCACTTTTCTCAAAACAATTAAATATAAACCGAGGCTACTTTAGTTACAAGCAAAGCAAAAGAAAAGGAGGGGCGTAACGGCGTAAGATGACGGAGGTGGGATTAGGAAGGAGCACAAGCTGCAAAGCAACACGGCACGTACACTGTACACAGCTTTTGAGGATGCAAACAACACGTGTTTAAATCGTCCACCAGCGGGCCCCACTCCCCCACCACTTGCAAAGTCCTACTGCATTTACCGCCATCGCCTCTCCTAATATTTTATTTTATTTTATTTTATTTGTTGTAACGCCACATATTCCTCGTGCTATTTTCTCTCTCTCCTCTCTCTTAAGTTTATTGATTGATTTATATATAAACCAACCGCTCTTTGCCCCTTTCTCATTTCAATTCACCTCAACTCTTCATTGCTAAATATACCTTACACCATACAGACTCTGACCTTTCACGCCATTTTCTCTTGTCCCCTTTTCTCGTAGAAATGGCTTCCTTCGAAATTATCGACTCCGGCAGGTTTTCCGGTGGCAGATCTAATTTCTCGCAGACCTGCAGCCTTCTCAGCCAGTATTTGAAGGAGAAGGGCAGCTTCGGCGACCTTACCCTCGGCTTGACTCCTAGCTCCGAACAGAAAGGTATTATTCCGCTCTATTTTTAGATTCCTTCCTTTTTGGCTAATACTTGCTAGATTTTGTTTCGGAAATTTACGTTTTCCGGTTTTAATTTCGGAGTGGTAGATGCTAATCAGCTTTTTCGGAAATCTGTTGATCTATAGGTGCTCCTATGGAGACGATGAATTTTTTATCAGTGATTGAGAATTCCGCCTCCAGAACCCTACCCCCGCCGCCTCCGGCGGCGGTTCGCGGCGCCAAAGATGAGGCACCGACTAAATCAGCGGCGGAGACTGCGCCGATGACTGTTTTCTACGGTGGCAAGGTCATGGTCTTCAACGACTTCCCGGCGGATAAGGTGAAGGAGATCTTAGCTTTAGCTAGCAAGTCGAGCGCCACCGCCCAGCCCCACCCCAACGCCGCCTTTGCTCCATTGCATGCAGCGCAGAGCCCCGCCGAGTCCACCACCAGTGTTCCTAATGTTTCTCGACCCACCTTCGGATCTGCTCAGCCTACTCTTGATTCTGGTAGGCCATTTGCAGATTATTATTATTATTACTCCTTTAATTTTGGTGATCTTGTTAAGGTTGAATAACAATTTATTTGTCCTTGCTTTCAGATCTACCCATCGCTAGAAAAAACTCACTTGCTCGGTTCCTGGAGAAGAGACGAGACAGAATCACCGCAAATGCGCCGTACCCAGTCGTGAGCAAGGCGGCGGCGCCGGTGAAGGTGGAGGCGTGGCTGGGATTAGCGCAGCAGCATCCCTTCCAGTTTCAAAGCAACTAGCGCTTAATATAAATTTTATATATGATGATTGTTAGTGGAGAGTATAATTTTATTGTTTATGCGTTCGTTAATTTGTGTAGAATAGTATCTTACTATCTTGACTGGGTTAACTTCAAAGCAATTTGGTGGTGGACTGCTATTCTCCTCATATTCAACAGATTGGATATATTTATAATTATTTTTTGAGGCACTGTATCATCTTCTTCTATCTAGTTCTGGATCAATTTTTTCAAGATATTATTTGTAATGTGATTACTGTTTGTGGTGGTGGTTGGTTCAATTTATTTTATGCAATTGGGACTATTATTTATTTATCGCCATTTACTGTTCAACTTTGTATTGTCTAATTTTTTAGTGAGTATAATTTTTGGTTAATCTTTAATTATATCAGTTTCTTGGCAAAGAAAGGAAAAGCTTAAACAGAGTATGTTTGAAATTATAACAATGATAGCTAATAATCTTTGATGTTTTAGAGAAATATTTTTAAGATTAACGATAATTCTGGACTCTTTTCCTTGACAATTTAGGCTGCTGCAAGCAATATGGAATGCATGATTCGTTTTTTGGCAGATAAGAATAATTAGTTGCAGACACGTTGTATATTTCATCCTCCCAGATTGGGAACAAATCATTGCTTCTAATTTTACATCTCACTATAATTTTATAAAACTCAATCAAATGATAAATACAAATATTGAAATATGCTTTCTTATATTATATCTCAATTTTGTTCATAGATTAATAAAATAACATACTCATAAGAAGCAGCGATTGATGCAAAAACAGGGAAGTTATGGGAGTTAACAATATGCACAAGATTCCAATTTAATGTAGCATATAAATGGGCAAACAATTTGAACAAGGTTCCAATTTAATTTTAAACATATAAATGGGCAGAGCACAGGGCACCGACATAAATGTCAAGCATATAGAATAATAATAGTGTTAATTATACCATCAATCCAAAAAAAACATCGTAAAATACAAATAATAGCCATAAATATAAAGCTATTTAAATTCTAGACATTTTGAATGTGAATTATCATAAATATCCTTCTACTTAAATTTAATTGTATGAATAGTACGAATGATATGAAATGCATGAATAATATTCATTTATACGATTCATACGCACATACAATTTAATAATAGAATGAATCGTACGATACAATCCATTCTCTTCATACTCATAAATGTAAAATATAATTATAATGGTATTTTAGTACAAGAAATTTGTAAATGACTAGAATTTAAATATTATTACGGTAGTGACTGTTATTTGTCTTTCAGATTTTTTTTTTTTTTGGCTAGCTTGTATAATCACTCAAAAATAATAACCATATCAGTATTCATCTCTTTATCAAATTCAAGTTAAATTGCAAGATTCCATTTTTAGAAGATGCAATCCTGGGTTTGTTAAGATATTTTAATGCTACAAAAATACAATTATTTGAAAAGGCTACGAAAGGGATTTTTCGAAATAGTGGATATATATCTGTGAGATATAGAGAGACAATTTATATAATTATATTTTACATTTCACATTTCACCTAATTAAAATTGAGAGCATATGGAGGAGGGGATTGTGTATGAGAGTGGTCCCATCCAACGTGATTTCATTTTCAACGTGAATTAGAATTTTAGTAAAGTAGAAAGCTATGTATAAAGTCTATCGGATTCAGATATCTTCAATTGTTTTCCCACCACTGTGCTATAATTTAATTGATATTTATTTTATGTTTTGTTTTTGCTGAAAAGGGCAGACTTTGATTTAATAAACTCTACGCGCTTTTGAATATTGATACACGCGGAAATGTCTTTCTTTCAGAACAATCTAATCTAATGTGAGACGACAACACTACGTACTCTCTAAATTAAATGCCATCACGATATTCATTATTTTTCAATCTCACATACCTCTCTCTACAATTATATTCGCCCTTTTCCCCCCTTTTTATCTGCACACAACAACTTGTCTAGTATAAACAAATTATACTTTTCATTTTAGGGACAATTGCTAGTAAATACAAAAACTATTCACGTTTTATAGTATTGTATACGATCTATAAAATTTGGCTCCCAATACACGAACTACTGATTTGTAGCAATTAAATACATCGGGCTCAATTGTATTTATAGATAATTATTCCTAATTTTTGTATGTAATAATTATAATAAACTCATGGTGATTTTCATTTTTCAGTATAGCACAGAAGAAATTATAATAATATCAGTAATTTATAGGGATAAGGTGGTCCTCTTGAAGTTAATCTTTAGCGGATATGATGTTTTATATATATATAAAGTCAACCTACACTCATATTACCATGTTCTATTTAGTATATACTCTCATTTACTATAACAATTTTACGGCTCCATATCCTTTGGAAGGTCGTTAAAATATCGCCCACACATTGTACAAGTTGTAAGTAGATTATAAGTTAGAAGTTTTCTAATATCGAACAATGATTTAAGGAGTAAAAGAACAAATAAAATTCTAGCCATCAACAAAAACTACAACAATTAATAGCTTCGAATTAGGGTACAATACTAGACCCTTAGGAGCATGTCTAGGTCTCGAATTTTTACTTTATATTCTTCGTGTTTTACATATTTTTGTATGCATATTAGAATTGTATGTTTATTTAAAATATCAAACCTAAGGATCCTCCATTAAAAGAGAGCTAGTCATTTCAACAAGGTTCCATCATGCTCGACAATGTCCAGATTAATGCTTAACCCTTTCTAACAATATGCTTACCATCAGTTCCCTGTCAAGATTAGTTAATCTCGAGTGCACGTGGTCATTCTTCACAACATTCATTATTTTTATATTTTCAAGAAAATAGAGAGATACGTTTCAAAAAAATTACTATGGATTTTGTTTTTTGCGGAATACATATGTTTTATAAATTTAAGATTGTCTTAACTCCTAACATCATCCATCTTGCTAAAAGACTAGCGGGTCGAGGGAGAAGATCATTTAGACAAGTCAGTGTGAATTAGTCATTTTATAGTGTTGAAGACGGATCAATGACTGCAAGATTAACTTGTCAAAGTCCGTGATGTAGATCGTGCCATTGAGCTGATCTACCAGATCAACCTGCTACTCCAACTCTTAGTGTTATCTGAAGGCTATTTTACCTCTCGATTGGGCTTTTCGCGCTTGACCCTGATTCAGGTGGACTTTGTACTATAGTTAATATTTATGTCTATAAATATTGTAGCCGTGTGCATAAGCCACATGTCACAACATGCAACTCTGTAAATTAGTAGCCATGAGAAATAGTATGAGAAAATTCTAATTTTTTTAGATCTCCTTTTATCCATTTATGAGTATTTTTTTTATAAAAATTATATATTAAGTGCATGTGCGAAAAGAGAGCCATTCGAAATCTGTAATTTATATTGTTTTCCGTGAATAAAGATTAATTTCTCTCTCGAGACGACATAATTAACAAACCGTTGACGAAACATTATCCATTATCACAAAAATCTATATACACATTATTATATGTTGGTTTTGATTTATATATATGCGCTAATTAGTGCAACATATAATAAATATATTATACATGCAACATGCAACATGCAATAGCGGTATTTAAAAGTAGTCTACTTAAATTAGACTAAAACATAGATGTATATAAAATATTTTATTAATGTTCATCAGACAACCTAACCGCAGGAATGCAATAAATGCAAATCTAAAACGATATACTTATGCATTTAATTTATCCCCCAAATTTTGTATACATATATATTCATCATCTATCTCGAGTTTTATTGGCGGTCGAATATGTGGTGTCCTAAAACTATCCTACACACTTTGAGCATATTTAACATGTTCATATTCTATATGACAATTATACATAAGCATATGACTTATCATAATTAGGGTTTGATGAAAGCTATGTGTTTGAACCAGGCCCAGAAAAGCCCAATACTTGATGGGTCACTCCAGCCCAACAAAACTTGACACACCAATTAAATTTTCTGGTGTATATTTTTGGTAATTGCAAAATTCATAATTTCGATTGTTGGGAAGGTTTACCAAGGCCCTAAACGAAATAATTAATAGTGTAAGAAAGTGTACGTGGCTAACAAAAGTATAGTTTGGCCAAAATAACACATTCTTATAGTATTTCCTAGCATGTAATCATGTCATCATGTCATAGACAGTAAGTATGTCATGAAATTTACGATTTTTTTTTCAGAAATTAATGGTTTTAAAGGATTTTTCTTATTTTTCAAGAGGGGTAAAGAAAGTTGTTATTAAATCTGTTTGTAAGCCAAAAAGTAGAGGAGGGATGGGCTTTAAAGATCTTGCTGTATTCAACAAGGCACTTATTACTAAACAAGGATGACGCTTTATTTCCTTCCCGAACACACTTATGGCAAGGTTGTTCAAAGCAAGATACTTTCCCAATGTGGATTTTCTTGACGCTAAGCTTACGAGCAACTCTTCTTTCACCTGGAGATCAATTCTATGGGGGAGAGAACTACTTAATGTAGGCATACGGTGGAGAGTTGGGAATGTGAAAACCATAAGGAGGTGATTGGTATGATGGAATGGAGGGTGGAATGGAATGACCATTCCTTCCTCCATTCCATTCATTTGCTTGGTTCGTATTGTAATTAGGAATCGACATTCCGTTTGGAATTACCATTCCATTAGGAGAGGTATTAGTCATTCCTCTCTAATCAAAGGTATTAGCCATTCCTAGGCTCCAAACTAATTATTCAATATTTATTTTTTTGCTATTTTTCATTAAGACAAAATTAATTAAAATATTTATTATTTTGTTAATTTTACTATACATCACACCTCTCCCCTATCAAAAAAAATGTTAAATTTTTTATAATGTTTAAAAAATTGTATTTAATAAAAATAGATATTATTAGAAAGATTCATTAAATGATATAAATTATATATTTTTAAATTTTTTGATATTATTTATTTGCTATGCAAAATGAGTTATTTTATAATTTAAAATTTTCATTCTAATTTAAATTTTATTGCTATATGATTTTATTTTTGATTGTTATAACTAGGGATGTCAATCGGGTCAACCCGCTCGGTTTCGGGCTAACCCACTCGGGTTGTCGGGCTATTCGGTTCAGGTTGGCTCGGGTTGATTTTTTTTCGAGTTGCAAATTTACAACCCTAACCCTAAACTTCCGGGTTTCGGGTTAGCCCACCGGGCTATTCGGGCTGTAGACTCTTTGTCAAAAAATGAGCATTCATATATTTTTTTTCATGACTATATGTTTGTAAAAATGAATATAAACAATAATACGATTTAAAAAGTTCACATATTATCATATATCAAATTAAGGTGATTCAATCTAACAAAAAGATTCAAAAAGCGAACAAACAAATCCACAATACATAAGTTGATATATGAAATAGTAATCAATATAGTTTTGATCTCTTACAGCAAGCTCAATGAGGTCCAAATTCAATCCTCTTCCCAATCCTTCTCTTCCACCTCCTCCAAAACACTCATATTCTCTAACCTCCGAGCTAGAACTAGAAGGCTTGGATTTCAAAGAATCACCAATACCATTCATCTTATACTCTTCGTAGAGATGATATAATTTCTTCTTCAAATTTTGAGTTTTTTCTTTGCTAGAAGAATGATCAATTTTGGAATAACAATACTCCAAAAGTTTCAATTTCATCCTAGGATCAAAGACCGCCCCCATAGCAAGTATTTAAAATGTAGTATATTTTTTATGATTTTATATTTAAAAAATATATTTTTAAAAAAAATATAATAAATAAAATAAAATTTTAGACATAGTTAAATATTAAAATTAAATATGATTAAATTTAAAGAGAAATGATGATATTATACTCAAATTGTGCCATAATTATTTTTTTAAATACTGATTGATTAATTGATGGATATGAAAAATACATTTTTGCATGAAATATCAAATATATTATGCAAATAATTATTATTTTATTTTTTCATTCGGTTAATCGGGCTAACCCACTCTGTTTTCGGGCTAACCCTATCGGGTTCGGGTTGATTTTGGTCCAACCCATTCGGGCTAAAAAATGTTTCGGGTCATAAATTTTCAACCCTAACCCTCTTCGGTTTCGGATTAGTCTTCGGGCCAACCCGCACTTTCGGGCCAAATTGACATCCCTAGTTATAACTAGGAGTGTAAGTGAACCAAACTATTCGTGAACTATTCGAAACTCTGCTCGATAAAAGTTCGTTTCGAATTTGTTCATTTACTAAACGAACCGAACTCGAGCCTCAAACCGAGCTCGAATAATTTTTCGAGCCGAACTCGAGCCTAAAGGTATTCGGTTCGAAAAGTTCGCGAACATGTTCGAATATAATTTAATGAACCGAGCTTCGATTAGTTCATGAACTTTATTAACGAGTTTGTTCATGAACTTTAAAAACGAGTCGAACTTCAAATATTTCACGAACTTTATATACGAACTAGTTCACGAATTTATCAAAATAATATAAAAATATATAATATTAACAAAATAATTTAATAAACGAGTTTTTTAACGAACTCGAACTCGAATATTTAACGAACTCGAGCCGAGTTCGAGCTCGGGTTCAAATTTACTATTAAATTGAATAATTTACGAACCGAACTCGGGCTCGTTTTTTATTTATCGAACTGAACTCAAGTTTGATTTTCAAAACTCGAACCGAACTCGAGCCTTCGAATTTTTAATCGAGCCGAACTCGAGCCTGACAGTATTCGGTTCAGTTTGATTCGATTACACCCCTAGTTATAACATAGCATACACGTTTTAGTAGGTGTGAGCAAAATTAATCAAACTCAAATATTTGATTGGTTGGATTTTATTTGAAAATCAAATTCTAATTAGATTTGAATAGGATTTAGATAAAACCAAATTAAAAGAATATATAAAAATTGAATTATTTTTTAATATTAAAATATAATTTATTTTTATCAAATAAAATTATTTTATCATATATAATTTTATTATATTTTATAATATAATTTAAATTTTAAAATTATTTAATAAATTAAATGTGATAATTTATTCACTTCATTTTTATTTTTATTTTTTCTAGATTTACAAACTATGAAATTCAATAAATTTATAATGTTTATTATCATTTGAAACTATTGAAGATATATGAGAATATTTTAATAATTTAAGTATTGTGATTATAATTTTTAATTTAGATTTTTAATTTTTTAGTACATGATAACTATTGAAGATATAAATGAATGATTATTTTTTTTAATTAATTATTTTAAAATTGAATGGAATAAGTTACGAAATAAAATATTTGGATAAATCGAACTAAATCAAAATAAATTTTGTTAGTTTGGTCTAGTTAATTTTTTGTTTGGTTGAACTATCTTTTTCGATCCATTTTTATTAATTTGGTTTGGTTTGATTTTTTAGACAAAATTGAACCATGTATCCGAATGTTCACCCCCACGTTTTATATTCTATATTGAAATATATATATTTTTTTGAATTATTTTGGACCATAAAAATAATTAAAAAATAAAGAAAAAATAGAGAATTTCGACAATTTTTTAACATAAATGATAATAATAAATTTACTTGGAATATTAAAAGTATGATTTCGCATTACAATATAAATATAATTTATTTATTTACTTTATTTGTAGTTATCAATTATAAGGTTTAAATTAATAAATAAATTGTCATTCCATTCCATTCTTATTCCTTATACATACCA
Organism: Leonotis leonurus; assembly: GCA_026898415.1. NCBI lineage: Eukaryota > Viridiplantae > Streptophyta > Magnoliopsida > Lamiales > Lamiaceae > Leonotis > Leonotis leonurus. The sequence continues at coordinate 3,958,773 of JAPKLX010000005.1, forward strand.
AGCATAGGAATGGATTAACAATTTCATTCTATTCCACACTCCATTCCATTCCACACTCCATTCCATTCCTACCTTATTCCATTCCATCATACCAATCACCTCCTAAGAGTCTTTCAATGAGCAAAGGGGAGGGGAATGAAGAAATGAGATTATTTGAACCGCTCAATGAGGCGAGACAATGGGATAAAGGAAAGCTTGCACTTCATCTATTGCCCATTGAGGTAGACGAGGCGCTACAAGTGGAGATAAGAGAAGAGGATGTCGCTGATACGAGATTTTGGAGCCATGACCCAAAGGGTGAATACACGGTAAAAACGGGCTATCTCATTGCCACGGGGTACTACGATTCTCCCACTTACACACCTCAAAATAACTGGATTTCATGGTGGAAATTTATTTAGAGTTTAGAGTTTTTTCTTGGCGAGTTTTTAAGAGGACAATCCCAGCGGAAATGAATCTGAAGGACCATCACCTCCCGATCGATGGCATCTGCGGATGGTGCCGGCAAGACTTCGCCTCTACTTCCCACACACTTATGTTCTGTGAGAAAGTTCGAGGTAGATGGCATGACCCACATCTTTGGAAAATGCTGAAAAAATGGGAGAAACTCAAGATCGAGGAGATCGGAGAACGCATGAGAATAACAACATGTAGGGAGGATTTTGAGATATGGTTGGTAGGAATGTGGCTGATTTGGAGGGACTTATGCGATGAAAAACACAATGATAGGGATGAGAGGAAGCTTAATCTGGGTGATGTTTGTGCATCTTTGATTGACACCTACAGGAGTGCAAAACAACAAGCAGCCACACTCTGATGCTTGTTGCCAAGGGAGGGTGAAAAAGTTTGGCTACGGCCGAGAAAGGGTGTCTTCGGACTCGATGTTGACTATGCAGTTGATGTAGAGGGTTTGAAGGCAGGCATTGGGGGGTATAACTCGAGCTCCCAACGTTGTGATGGGAGAGCTTCTTGCTATTCTTATATGTCAATGCATTAAATAAAACGGTCGAGATATACTCGGATTCCCTTACTGCTGTTCACATGCTTGAGAAGTATTCTTTTATGCAGGGAGATGGTAGAAGCCATACTTGAGGCGAAATCCATTTGTGTTTTGAAAATTTCGCATGTTCAAAAAGAAGCCAATATGGTAGTTGCCCTCATGGATACATAATTATGTAACTCAGGATGCTCGTACTTAATGAATCTGAATCTTTTCTAAAAAAAAGGGATTTTTCTTATTTTCCTTTCTAAATTTCAAATGATGTTTTCGCCTGCATTTTCTTGTGGAACTTGCTATGTTGGCATTTATTTCTTACTTGTTCCTACTTATTTTTAACTGTAGTACGTGGCGTTGTTTAGACCAGACCCACTGTCTGATAAAGGGACTCAGTATGGGGCACGAGGAATTTTTCCAGCCAATATACTTCCAGTTTGTTATTAAATAGCTCGCAAGAGAACGAGTTCGATGTATACTAGTAAGTTAACCCTAAGTCGTATTCTCAAGGAAGGCTAAACAGAGCTTTATCTATGTTGCAGGACAAAAAACAATTAAAAAGAATGGGTTTTGGATTTTTAATCTAATTAATCTATCTAGGCGAAAATTAAATAAGCAATTAAATCCTAAATATAAGAACGAAGAATTAAAGAAACTGAATTTAAACATTCCTTAATTTGATTAATTAACATAATTGAAAAGGTTTGGATAAAGAATTGGAAATTAATCAAAAGCAGAATAAGAAGAAAATAATTCATAAAGCATTAAAGAAAGTAATAAAAAAACTCACTGATTGAAAGGGAAAATAATGCATTAAGAACTCTGGGTTTGAATCACAAACGAATCCACCACGAAATTGAAGAACGAACAAGAAATAAAAATCTAGACTAAAGTGTTTTCTCCCGTGGTCTAAACCCTAGACTAAAAAATAAAAACGTGAAGGAAGCAGATCTGAAATATCACGCGTGGGCATTTAAATAGGAGAATGGATCGCGCCAGGGTAGCGCTCGCTAGGGGGTAGCGAGCGCTACCCCACAGTTCTGTCTTCGCAAAATTCAGAGGGCCAGCGGTCGCTGGGGGGCTAGCGACCGCTGGGTTCCTGTTCTGCCTTTGTGGAATTCACGGAGCCAGCGATCGCTAGGGGGCTAGCGATCGCTGGGCTCCTGTTTTGTCCAACTTCGTGCCTCAAGCCCAGCGGTCGCTAGGCTTGCGTTTTGCCCTTTTTCATCATATTCTTCATCTTTTCACCTCTTTTGCCCTCGTTTCTCTTCTCGAACATTGTTTCACTTTGTGTGTCAAACTTTACCTAAAATGTAACATATAGAAAACAAAAGCATCATATCGAACGACAACAAGTGATACTATAGACTAAATTACGAGAGAAACGAGACCGAAAATAGATAAAACATTACCGTTTTAAATTGATTTTAGAGAACCTTTTGAAATTAATAAAAATGAGATATTGATACGTGAGATGTAATAGTATGCATAGAAAATAGAAATTCTATGTTTGCAGATATCCACATATATATCTACATTCATTCTGGTAAGAAACGTTTACTATTACAGTGTTATAGCCGGATAGAATTTTTCATGTTTATTAAACTTTAATTAGGAGTAAAGGATAAAATAATTTTACAAAAAAATGTTTATATTATATTATTTTTTTTATAAGCGGCTAAAATTTAATTTTTTTTTATTTGAAAAATGACTAGTTTTCACAAACAAAAATGACAAATTGTAAAACATTTGATTACGGATGAAGTATTTTTCTTTTAAGTCAGATATGTTTGAGAAAAAAGAATGAGAACTGCACGAGATAAATATGTATAATTACAATTATAATAGGGATAATTGTTGTTAAATATGTAAATAACCACAATTTTTCGTATTGCACGTGAACTAAAAGAAGTTCTTTTAAGTCAGATATGTTTGAGAAAAAAGAATGAGAATTTTACGAGATAAATGTGTATAATGACAATTATAATAGGGATAATTGTTGTTAAATACGTAAATAACCACAATTTCTGGTATTGCACGTGAACTAAAAGTAGTCCGATTTATTAATTAGCTAACAAATAGTAGTTGATGTATTGCAATACCAAAAATGATGGTTAGTTTATATATTTAGCGAAAATTGTCCCTTTATAATACTGCGTTTCTATCCTATTGTCAGATGTACTGATATACATTAGAAGTTTGTGAATTATATTTTCAAAAAAAAAAATAATAATTAATACTTCATCGTGATTATAGTTACACGAAAAGAAAAAAAAAGATTGTTTCAAATTTGGATGCGAAAATAAGTTGACGATGAGTCGACGATCAACAATCACGAATTAAAAAAATTACTGAATCAACCCCCCTTACATTATTACATCGTAATATAATCTTTGGTATTGAATGTTTTTTTTTTCTTCTTTTCTGAATATTGGGGAGAATATCAATTAAATCGTTGTACTAAATTTTGACAGACAGGGAAGTCGTCAAATACTCAAGCAACGTAACAAAAGAAAGATGCAAGGAAACATCCAAAGAATGAGTCATTACAAAACCACCCCAAACACACATATATATTATAACATCACAACACATGTAATTAAGGTGTGGGCTGATGGCTTTGGCAGTATAAGAAAAAATATAATACTAATAAATAAAAAATACAACATAGATATCAAAGAAGAAGAGACCCTCTTTCCTTTTCCATTGAGGTCCACAGATACAAATCTAAGAACTCATAACTCATTTTTATATCCATTATTAGACTTTTCAACAAAGGAGTAGCATCACGTTACCTATCCCATTAATATCCTTGCTTATTTAATTACATTCACTTCATCTTCCTTTTTTGGCCATCTTTCTTTTCTGGTAATACTGCGTGGGATTTGTGAATATGTGATGATGTTTAAAGTTGCTTTCTTTGCCATCTTCTCATTTGATGTTTCATAATATCAAATATTAATATCACCAAATCTCTAAAATCATGATCAGCCTTTGGACCTTTCATCTTCATACTAATATTGAAGCAAAGTTTGTAATGGAAAACAAAAGATGGCAAAAAGGCAGCTCCATTAATTGATGAGCTGTTTCTCATACGTATGAACTTGTTACATTCCGCAGTCTTTATATATATTATATATATGATACATACATACATACATTATTCACGGAGTTAGACATATCTATATAGCCAGAATTCCGGTGGTGAACATCTGACCATTACTGTACGGAGATCCTGCAACGTCCGCCGCTGCCGCAGGTTTCGACGCTTCGGAGCTGCACTTCTCCTTCCGCTCATCCATCACCATCTGCCTATACCGGCACTCGGTACTACAGAATGCTTTCTCACCCCTACAATTTTCAAATCAGAACCTTAATCAATAACCTAATCACAACGCACGATTCAATTAAATTTAATCGATTAGGAGTTAGGAGCGATCGGAACTGTTTGAATACCTGTACATGAATATATCTTTGCCGTGGAGCTTTTTGCGGCACAAATCGCACGAGCTCAGAAAATCCGGAGGCGGAACGCCGCCGGCATCCACGCCTCTCGCCGGAGATATTTGAAAAACGGTGGTGCGGTTGCTCTTCTTATTACTGCTTCCTATTCTGAAAGGAGCTCTCTCGTTTCCTTTCCTACCTCCCTCCGCCGCATCGGAATACACCTTCGTGTACGACTTGTTCGGGCCGTGACACGTCACTATCGTGTACTCCTCCAAGCTATTCATCTCCATCTCCATCTCCTCCGTCTCTCGCCTACTCCTACTACAGTTCTTCGGCGAATTCACCGGAATCGGGCTCGATCGCGTTAAATTGCGGCCAAACAACGCCGGAATTCCATCTCTACCGCCGGATTTCTCCAGCGCCGCCACTATCCCTAACCCCACGCCACCGATATCGAGGCTTTTTAGCCCTCGAGGCGACTGAATCTGACTCCTAGGGCTACCGGCGCCGGCAAGCAACGATCCGGTGAGAATCTCGATTACCGGTTTCGACGTCTTCCCTAACATCACTGCTATAATAATCGAAGTTAAAATTGATGGAGGGAGAAGAATTTCAGAGGTTGCTCTTGATTGAGCTCCTCCTTTTTATGGAGCTTCTTCCTCAATTCTCTTTTGTTTTTGATATTGATGGAGTTGTTAAACTAAGCCCATAGTTTGGTTTGAAATGTGGCGTTATATACAAATATGCACATCATTGATTTAATGATTTTTCTTATTTTATTTCTTGTGACACAATCACTAAGGCTGAATTATTGAACCACTTTAATTTATTCTATTTTATTTTAATTCGGATTCCAAAGTATTTTTTTTTCTAATATGTCAATTATCAGTGGGGCAATATTTTAAATTTTTAAGAGACGTCTCTGTTGCATGATTGGGACCCAATCGGAGGAGTGGGCCCCACTTCGCCGTTTAATGAATCATCTTCAGATTCCGGCGACGTGAACATCCGCCGGAAGACACGTGGCGCGTCGTGAGAGGCCATGAAGTTATTATTACTGAGTCCAACTGGTGGTGGGTTGTGGTGGGCCCGCTCCAATTTATTTTATCATTCGGATTTTTTGGACTACTTGAGTAAAGCCCACTTGCGGTGGGCCCGGGCGTGATGTATGGTGCCGCTGAATTCTCACTCAGAGTTTGAGCTGTTTTCCGTGGAATGACGGATCTGCCCCTGGGTTTTGCTCTTTTGCCAAACAAATCCGACCTACTCTTTTGGGAGATATTATTCTTTTGCCTGGGAATAGAGATCTTTATTTTTTTATGAACAAAATATAATTGCGAGAATCACAATGATTTTTCAACTCTGCTTTCATCTCCACGCACAAATATTTCTTTTCTTTTGTTTTTTTATTGCAGAATTAAAAAAAGAACCACTTAATTGCTCTGTTCGTCTTTTTAGCATCTAAACTTTGTTTATTTTCTAGGGATTTGATTCATTAATCGACTCCCAATACTTTATATACTCCCACTCCCTCCCACACACATTAAATGTCTCATTTTATTATTATAATTCACTCATTTAAACATAAAATGAGACATTTAAAATAAGATATATGGAGTATTTTTTATTAAAGAATGTTTGTGTTGTGACAAAAAATTTACTATCATAGGGGTGAGCAACGGTTCGGTTCGGTTAAAAACCGAACCAAAACTCTGAAACCAAATAAACTAAATTGTTTAAAAATTAAAACCAATCCGACCAAATTATTATCAAAACCAAACCGATTCAAACCAAAACTCAAAATTCGGTTTCGGTTATCCAAAAATCTAATTATATATAATTTTTTCAATGATAAATTTATTATATGGTGCACTCGAAAATTGATACTCAAATTATTTCAACAAAAAAAATTGTTCAATTTTATATATGATAATTTACAATATGAAATAAACATTAAAAATATTAATTTATTTAAGCACTTTCAATTTTTAAGTTTACTCATTCATATTTTATGTGATTTGTTTACTTTCCTTTTTATTTTTAGTTCTACATTAATTCTTTAGAATTTGGAATTTGTGATTATTATATTAATAAAATTTTATAACAAATACTATTTAGATATTAATTTATTTATTTTAATTTATAATATATTAATTTATATATAATAAATTTCGATTGGTTTGGTTTTCATCCGAACCGTTTGACAAAGAACCGATTCAAATTGAAAAAATTCGATTTTCAAAATTAAAATCGAACTAAACCTGTATATTTTAAAACCGATCCAAATATCAATGATTCGGTTTGGTTCGGTTTCTGCTAACCCCTAATAGTATACAATAAGTCGGGAAGTAGCAGATATATAAAAATAATAAGACTAAATAAAATACCGAATAATTGGTTTAAATAATAAAGAGAGTTGGGCGAAATTTCTTATATATTACTAATGTAGTACTCTCCCCGTCCCACTTATCTTAACACATTTTATTATAATAATATATTCAGTTGAATATAAAATGTGACAAGATAAATGAGACAGAGAAAATATTAACTTAAAAGACTTGATGTTAATTAAATTAATTAAATAGTACTCCCTCCGTTCCCACTCAAGATGACCTATTTTTTTTGGGCACGCAGACCATTAAAGTCTCCTTCTTTTTATTTACACAATACATATATCTCCTAAAAAAATTGCTATGAAAGAAAATGAGTCATTTTATTAGGACGGACGGAAATGACAAAATAAATCATCTTGAATAAGACTGAGGGAGCATTATATTATCATTATATGAGCTTTGGGATGTTCGAAGTTGACTATTCATTGATAGCGTCATTTTCGTGATCGACATATAACGTTTGCTATGCCAATAAAAGCGTCGACTCAGCATAATAGAAAGAGTTAGAGCATTTTGGAGTAAAAAACACGTTGCAACTTGCAAGAACCCACCCTGTAGGAGTCATTTTATGTTTTGTCACAAAGAAAGGGAATTAAATTTTACAAAGGATATGTTCTCCTTCGCATATAATTTATAGTATAATTATATTTTAAATCTCTTCCTTTCTATCTAAATTATAATTATATCATTTTTTTTCTTTTTAACTCAGTCTAATAAAAATAATAATATCACTTCAAATTTAAATTGATAGTATTATCCCTAGATAAATAAATAAAAAACGATAAATTTATAATTTAGTAAAGACAAATAAATAAAAGAAAATAATTATACTATTATCACAAATTAAAAAAAATAAATTTATTCCTTAAATAAAAAATGGTCGAAATATATATTAAATTGAATTTAATAATATATGAGGGAATGATTGTTGAGTGGACATTATTTGATATGAAGGAAAGGAGGTGGTCCCCACACAGAAGAAAAGTGATGGATGGATCGGGCGTTGTTCTCTCCTTTAGGAACAGTGCTATCAAGGGGGGCCCACCACACGCCAGTTCCAAACTCCCACGCGTTAGCCCTACACACCACTACCTACTTTTACCTTTCAAAGCCCCCCAACTCTTCTCTTATGGCATACACCTCCCTTCATTTCCATATTCATATATATTTCATCCTTTTGTGAATGAGGGGTTGTTCTTTTGTACTGGGAATGTCATGTAATCAAAGCGAATCAATTCCAACAATGCAAGATTCAACTTTCATCTATTTATATATTTCAAGGTTCTGAGTTTAGTTTTTTTCAATATTTGAGTTGAATTTGTCAATCAGCTCCATTTCATTAAATAGAGTTTAAGTTTATTTAATTTAATTTAAGGTTAATATTTAGTTTTTATTTGTAATATATTTATGTATTAATTGGATGAGTTTGGGGGATTACTCGTTTGACAAGTCAGTAAAGTTTTTTGTTAGTGAACTTCATAAATTGTTCGAATCTGGCTCGCTAATATTTGAATTCGAAATGTTTGGGGGGCTTTTGAATGGAATAAATTCATCCTTTGATTTTGGCTTAATAACCAGAGCTCAGTTTCATGTTGGTGTTCGGCTGATTTTATAGATGAACCACATAAATTTGTGTCTATTTTAAATTTTTGTTTCTCGTTTTCCCAATTAATACGTTACGATGTATAGCATGGTTTACGAGTTCAATATATAATTATGCATATCATTTTAAATTTATTGCGTACGTAGCTTGTTGATATAAAAAGACAGAAACTAATTAATTTTACTTAATTAAGCATTGAAAATGATTGATAGCGATTCGACTAAATAGGAAAATGCTATTAGCTTTAAGTTTTTGATGCGTTGAATAGTAGGTGAAATGTGTTTGATCTCACTCTGGAAACATAAATCATGCTATTGTTCCTCATGGTTTTCTAAGGTTAGCCAGCCCTATGATATCTATGTGAGATTATTAAGTACTTTAGCACATGTATTTATAGATGTTTTTAATGTACATGTGTAGATATAAGTTTTATATATTTACTAGAAAAAGTTGTTCATAACTGGACCCTATAATTCTATAAAACACCTCACTTTCGAAGCAAAACAGCATCATTTTTTTTTATTTTGGCGTAGCTTTTGGCTCAAAATAAAATGAGAATCAAATGAGGCCCTAGCTAATTCGACTCGGACCAAATGCAAATTGAACAAGAAAATTCTTAGAAAGATTTTACTTTAAATTTTTTGAGGGGATTCGATAAAGTTTTGTTTATCGTTGTACTCGTAATTTTAAAGATTGTGTGATAGTTGAGTCGAGTCTAAAACGTTTGACCTCATACAATAATCATCAGGGACAATTCTGTGGTCTTTGCAGGGTGTGAGATCCGATAAATTTCTGTTTATAATTGTACTCTCAAAGTCATATTAGGTTATGTCGGGTCGGGTCGGATCGGGTTGGATTGTTCCAAGTCGGGGATTATTAGGCCATTATTATATTTTCACACAATATATATAAGTATGTTAGAAGATGATGCTTTTTTAACTACCCGTGGAGTCTGTTTTAATTTTGGGAAAAAGACGGGCCGGTCCATTATGACCAAATATTGGGCAAA